>CM076573.1:445796768-446167875 GCA_034641835.2 Pinus albicaulis
ATGCGATCAATGAAAGATGAAGAGTATACGACTAAGTTCTTGGAGCTACTAAGGTATGTACCATATATTGAGAATGAGAAGGCTAAAGTTCATCATTTTCTCACTCGTTTTCCCTTAGCATTCAGAGGTCAGATTGAGTATGATGAGCCTCATACACTTGAGGAATTCATTGGGAAGATGAAGCATTGCTATGAAAAATCAAGGCACAAGAATGCGTCTCAGCAAGGATGGAAAGGGAAGGAAAAAGTTAAAGGTAAATGGATACCAAAAATAGCATGGCCTTATAATATAGAAGATAAAGAAAATGTGGCACCGAAAAAGAATTTTAATGTAGGTGGACAGGGACATAGGCCACAACAATAGTATAGATCACAACAACAACATGGAGGTAATGGTATGGAAAAATTGGAGTTTCAAACATGCGATGAGGAGCATCTCAAGAGATATTTCCCAAAAAATCATGGAGGTAGGCATAAGATATATACAGTGCACAAGAGCATATAATGTTTGGGATATTGGGTCAGATAATTCCTCGGATTTATGCGCCAGTGGACAGAAAGAAGGCATATCACCAGGCTTCTATCATTGAGACAGACGGTAAGCTTTGTGATAAAGCTATTTTTATTTTTATTGACCCTAGATCTAATTATAACTATGTTAGTCCTGACTTACTGGATAAGTGTGGTTTGAATAATAAAATGCATGTAGAATCTTGGGTAATGCAGTTGGCCATAGGTATGAATAAAAGAGTTCACTATTGGGTAAGAGCTTCTGCATTTGAGTTAAATGATATGCCTATTGCAGCGCACTTGAACATATTTCCATTGGGTTCCTAAAATATTATATTGGGTATGGATTGGTAATATCTCCACAAGACCAAGGTATATTACTATGTAAAATCTATTGAATTCTTCGATGACAATGGGGAACCAAGAGTTTTACAAGGAAATAAGAAATACACATCAGTTAGGATGGTGACATCCATGTAGGCCAAGTGTAGTTGTAGGAAAGGAAGTGTGCTATTTTCAATTCATATATCTAGTGAAAAAGGTAAATAAGTTGAGGATGCAGATGTGTTGAACAAGTATCCAATTTTGTAGCAGTTTCAGGATGTATTTTCAGCATAGATTTCATAGTTTCCACCACATAGGGAAATAGAATTTTCTATTGAGTTGGTACCAGGGGCAACTCCAACATCAAAAGCACCTTATAGGATGAGTACACTAGAGCTGGTAGAGTTAAAATTTCAGTTGAAGAAAATTTATGATAAGGGGTCTATCAGACTAAGTTTATCTCCATGGGGTGCACTGATGTTGTTTGTAAAGAAGAAGTATGGCACTATGAGACTATGCATTGACTATAGGTAGATGAAAAAAGTGACCATAAAGAATATGTACCCACTACTGAGGAATTATGATTTGTTTGATCAGCTAAATGGAGAACAATGTTCTATAAGGTAGACTTTAGATTGGGGTATCATCAGGTATGCATCAAAGAACAAGACATCTACAAGACCGCATTCAGGACCAGGTATGTGAATAATTAGTTTGTTGTAGTTCCATTCGGTTTGATTAATTCCCCAACTACATTTATGTGATTGATGGACAATGTGTTGCGTCTTTAATTGGATAATTTTTTTATTGTGCTCGTTGATGATATATTAGTGTATTCTAAAAAAAGGGAAGAGCATGCCTAGCATTTTGCAACAATGTTGAGGTTGTTGAGAGAGCATTAGTTGTATGGTAATCTCAACAAATGAAACTTCTTCCAAGTGAGGTACACTACTTGGGAAATGTTTTCTCCAAGGAGGGCATTGCAATATATACAAAAAATATAAGGTCCATCATGGAATGGGTAGCTCCTAAGAATGTATATGAGGTGAGATCATTCATGGGTTTGGTAGGTTACCACATGAGGTTCATCATGAAATTCACACGGATTTCTTATCCAATTACGTCATTGTAGAGGAAAGGTAATAAGTTTGATTGGACATAGGAGTGTGAGGCTATTTTTGAGTAGCTTAAGAATTTGTTGACACATGATTTAGTCTTAAAGATTGTAAATCCGGAAAAGGAGTTTGTAGTGTGTATAGATGCTTGCAAGAGAGGACTCATTAGGGGATTTTTGAGGTCTAAAATGGGCCTCCTAAGAAAATTATCAAATAATAGTGGAAATACTAAAATAATATTGGACTACATCATCAAATTTTAGAGGGAAAAAAGAATAAAAAATAATAAAATAATAAAACTATTTTTTCAAATCGTATTTTCAACATATCTCCCTGAGTTCTTACTCAAATTTTGAGTGAAAACACTTGTTGGATGAAAAATTTAATTCCTCATCGAAGGAGTACCCATGTTGCATAGTTTTGATGGACCCTCCTACACGTAAAATGTGAAATACATTAAAAACGTGATTGCAATCACGCTTTTTCATGTATTTCTCATTTTTCATGTATCATGGTCCATCGGAAATATGCAACATGGGTATTCCTTGGATGAGGAATTAAATTTTGCATCCAATGAGTACTCCCGCTTGAAATTTGAGTGAAAAATTAGGGAGATAAGTTGAAAATAAGAGTTGAAAAAGTAGTTTTATTATTTTATTATTTTTTATTCTTTTTACCTTTTTACTCCAAAAATGGTGAATCATCCCCCATGGTTGACATCATCATCTTGAAACATATTGGTTTTTTACCAGCCTAGATCCATCTTAACTCTGGATCTATCAAGCACTCAGAGGGATCAAATCTCTAGAGGTGCAAACCTCTTTTTTTGAGTGCAAAAATTGAGGAAAGGTTTGCACCTCAAGAGATTTGATCCCTCTCGGCGCTTGATAGATCCAGAGTTAAGATGGATCTAGGCTGGTTTCAGTCGTGTACAACCAAGGAAAATCTATCGAAAATATGATTAATTTTATCAATAATATGTAAATACATATAATATAAATATAATAATTTTATATATGATAAATATGTCTGATATCTATCTGGTCATTTTAATTTTAAAATTTTCTTAGTTACCTCAGTTTTTTCAGATGATAAATATTGTTAATAAATTTAATGACGAAATAATATTTTTGAATGCAAAGAGACAATGTAATAATGTTGAATGATAGAAAATGAAAATAATAAGAATGGAGTCAATTACAAATAGGCTTCATTGTGATCAATCTCATATTATTTTCTTTTTCTATTCTTATTGTCACCCTTGTTAGTTTTGTCATCTTTTCATATCGATTATGTGATTATATGAAAAGGACAATTGAAATAGTAAACCATTTAAATATTTAGCTTGAACTATTGTACTAAACATCATACATTGTCTCTCTTGCTCTTCAATATTAATAGGTTGATTTACTATAACACAAATATTAATGTACATTGGTAATAATTTTGTGTGCTTACACTGAAATCAATGCACAATCTTAATCCAATCACTTTAAAATTAATGTACCATCAATGTACATCAAATCAGAAATCAACGTCTACACTGAAATCAATGTACCTAATGCAAACAATCAAATAAGATTACAAAACGACATCTACAATGAGATCAATGCATCTAAAGCAGGTAATCAAATAAGATTAGAAATCAACATCTATATTGAAATCAATGGATCTAGTGCAAGTAATAAAATAGGATTAGAAACCAACATCTACACTGATATCAATGTATCAAGTGCAAGTAATCAAATAGGATTATAAATCACCATCTACTTCCCTATCTCTCCCCTTGAACTACATCTCTCTTTCCCTCCATCTCCCCACTCTCTCACATCCTCCCTCTTCCTTCCTCTCTCTCCATTTCTTTCCCACATATATATCTCCCTCTCTCTTCACCCTCCAACTATGCTACTCTCTCCTCTCTCTCTCTCTCAACATCTACACTAAAATCAATGCCTATAGTGAAAGAAAAATAGGATTAGAAATCACCATCCACACTAAAATCAATGCATCGAGTGCAAGAAATATCTTCCCTCTCTCCCCCCTCCAAATCCATCTCTCTTTCCCTCCCTTTCTCCACTCTCTCACATCCTCTCTCTCTTCCTTCCCCTTTATCCTTTTCTCTCCCACATGTATCTCTCTCTATATCTCCCCCTCTCTCCCTCTCTTCACCCTCCAACTATGTTACTACATCCCTCCCTCTCTCATTCTCCCCCCATTCCCTCCATCTCTCCTTATTTTTCTCTTTATCTCACCCCCAAAAATACACACACTCCTCTATTTCTCCCTTGTCACTGTGTCTCTCTCTCCACTTCTTGCTCCCTATCTAAATACATTACTCTGGATCCAGAGTTTGATATTATCTGTATTTACACTGAAATCAATGCATCTAGTGCAAGTAAGAAAATAAGATTAGAAACCAACATCTACACAGATATCAATGCATCTAGTGTAAGAAATCAAATAGGATTATAAATCATTATATTAATGTACATTGTTAATAATTTTGTGTGCTTATGCTGAAATCAATGCACAATCTTAATCTAGTCACTTTAAACTTAATGCACCATCAATGTACATCCAGTTACAACAAATCAGAAATCAACGTCAACACTGAAATCAATGCACCTAATGAAAACAATCAAATAAGATTAAAAAACAACATCTACACTAAGATCAATGCATCTAATGCAGGTAATCAAATAAGACTAGAAATCAACATCTGTATTAAAATCAATGGATCTAGTGCAAGTAATAAAATAATATTAGAAACCAACATCTACATTGATATCAATGCATCTAGTGCAAGCAATCAAATAGGATTATAAATCACCATCTACTTCCCTATCTCCCCCCTAGAACTACATATCTCTTTCCCTCCATCTCTCCACTCTCCCACATCCTCCCTCTTCCTTCCTCTCTCTCCATTTCTTTCCCACATATATATCTTCCTCTCTCTTCACCCTCCAACTATGTTACTCTCTCTCTCTCTCTCAACATCTACACTAAAATCAATGCATATAGTGCAAGAAAAATAGGATTATAAATCACCATCCACACTGAAATCAATGCATCGAGTGCAATAAATCATCTTCCCTATCTCCCCCCTCCAACTGCATCTCTCTTTCCCTCCATCTCTCCTCCTATACACTGAAATCAACATCTACACTGAAATCAATGCCTCTAGTGCAAGCAATCAAATAGTATTATAAATCATCATCTACTTCCCTATCTCCCCCTTCGAACTACATATCTCTTTCCCTCCATCTCTCCACTCTCTCACATCCTCCCTCTTCCTTCTTCTCTCTCCATTTCTTTCCCACATATATATCTCCCTCTCCCTTCACCCTCCAACTATGTTACTATATCCCCCCCTCTCTCCTTCTCTCCATATCTCCTTCTTTATCACTTTATCTCACCCCAAAAAATATACACACTCTCTCCATATCTCCCTTGTCATTTCATCTCTATCTCCACTTCTCACTCTTTATTTATTCCTTATTCCCTCCCTCTCTCCCCCTCCAACTCCATCTCTCCATCCTTCCATCTCTCCTTCTATCTCCCTCCCTCTCTCCTACTCTCTCTCTTCCTTCCTCTCTCTCCCCCCCCTCTCTCTCTCTTTTTCTTTGCCCTCCAAGTTTCTCTTTTCCCCCATAACTCTCTTCCTTTCTCTCATGTCCTCTCTCTTTTCCTTCCTCTCCTACCTTCCTCTATATTTTCCTCTCTCTCTCTCTTTTCGATCCAATTATCTCTCTCTCTCTCTCTCTCTCTCTCTCTCTCTCTCTCTCTCTCTTTGTCTTCCAATCCTCTTTCCTCCCCCAACACACACACACACACACTCTCTCTCAACATCTACACTAAAATAAATGCATATAGTGCAAGAAAAATAGGATTAGAAATCACCATCCACACTGAAATCAATGCATCGAGTGCAAGAAATCATCTTCACTCTCTCCCCCCCTCCAACTCCATCTCTCTTTCCCTCCCTCTCTCCACTCTCTCACATCCTCTCTCTCTTCCTTCCCCTCTATCCCTTTCTCTCCCACATCTATCTCTCTCTCTATCTCCCTCTCTCTCCCTCTCTTCACCCTCCAACTATGTTACTATATCCCTCCCTCTCTCATTCTCCCCCCATTCCCTCCATCTCTCCTTATTTTTATATTTATCTCACCCCCAAACATACACATACTCCTCTATTTCTCCCTTGTCACTCCTTCCCTCTCTCCAGTTCTCGCTCCCTATGTAAATACATTACTCTAGATCCAGAGTTTGATATTATCTTTATTTACACTGAAATCAATGCATTTAGTGCAAGTAAGAAAATAAGATTAGAAACCAACATCTACACTGATATCAATGCATCTAGTGCAACCAATCAAATAATATTAGAAATCACCATATCAAAAGTTTACATTACTCTTGATCTATCAAAATTTACAATAGAAATCACCATCCACACTGAAATCAATGCATCAAGTGCAATAAATCATCGTCCCTCTCTCCCCCCTCCAACTCCATCTCTCTTTCCCTCCCTCTCCACTCTCTCACATCCTCTCTCTCTTCCTTCCCCTCTATCCCTTTATCTTCCACATCTATCTCTCTCTCTATCTCCCTCTCTCTCCCTCTCTTCACCCTCCAACTATGTTATTATATCCTTGCCTCTCTCCTTCTCCCCCCATTCCCTCCATATCTCCTTATTTTTGTCTTTATCTCACCCCCAAACATACACATACTCTGTCTATTTCTCCCTTGTCACTCCCTCTCTCTCTCCACTTCTCGCTCTCTCTATGTATTTCTTCTTCCCTCCCTCTCTCACCCTCCAACTCCATCTCTATATCCGTCCCTCTCTCCTCCTATCTCCATCCCTCCCTCCTCCTCTATATCTTCCTTCCTCTCTTTCCCTTCATCTCCTACCTCCCTCTCTCTTCCCCCATCTCTCTTCTCTCTTCCTCTCTCTCTTTTCCCTCCAATATAAAATGGAAGAGAAATAGAAAAATATGGTATGTGGCCCACTGTGTTAAATTTATATATGTAGGGAGTGAAGTGATTTTTCATTAGGGCCGACATTAGATTAATTAGATTAAATTTTAAATGTTAAATATTAAACATTATTTTCACATTTACGTTTACATGTTTATTTTTACTTGAGATAGGCAATGCATATAGTGTACTTTAATTTGGCCCATGGTATTTAGCTGAGGAATCACCTAAATAAAACCACTTTTTGAGTTTTCCTAAATATAAATAGGATTATGGACTAAATATAAAAAGACATTTTAGTTATTTACCACACCTCTGGTTTATTTATATTCTATTTATTTACCATACATCTTTTTATAAATATGGTATTTGGCCCATGGTATTCAGCCCATGGTATTAAAGTGGTACATTTCTATACACTCGGACATATCAAAAGTTTACATTAATTAAATTTAATAATATTAATATTATAATATAATAATGTGAATACTAGAATTAATAATAATATTAATATTAATATTAGGGTTAATAATGTTTTTTTGGCATGTATTAATAATAATTTGGCCCATGGTATTTAGCTCAGGATTCACCTAAATAAAACTACTTTTTGATGTTCATAAATATTAACAGGATTATGGAGTAAATATGAAAAGCCTTTTCATTTATTTACCACATATATGGTTTATTTATATTTTATTTATTTACCATACCTCTTTTATAAATATGGTATTTGGCCCATGGTATTCAGCCCATGGTATTAAAGTGGTAAATATATCAAAAGTTTACATTACTCACATGACATCTACACATCTATATACACTCCGACATATCAAAATTTTACATTACACTCATTACATCTACACATCTCTATATATTGGACCCAACATATCAAAAGTTACATTACACACATTACATCTACACATCTCTATATATTGGGCCCGACATATCAAAAGTTTACATTACACACATTGCATATACACATCTCTATATATTGGGCCTGGCATATCAAAAGTTTACATTACACAAATTACATCTACACATCTCTATATATTGGGCCCGACATATCAAAAGTTTACATTACACACATTACATCTACACATCCCTATATACTAGGTTGTAGAGTGGCTCTCGGCGCAATAAAGTTTATTTTGGTTGTACATTTTCCTTAGGAGGCCCATTTTAGACCTCAAAATTCCCCTAATGTAGTGGATTCATTATGCGGGATGGAGAGGTGGTATGCTATGAGTCATTAATATTGAATGAAAACGAGCATAACTACCCAAAACATGGTCTCAAGCTAGCAGCAATTATACATGCATTGAAGTTGTAGAGGCATTATCTCCTTGGCAAGTAGTTTGTATCGATGAGTGACCACATTAGGTTGGGGTACTTATTTGACCATCCAAATTTGAATTCCAAATAGGATAGATAGTTTGACGTCTAGATTAGGTACATCAAGGAAAAGGAGAATAAGGTTGCAGATGCTCTTAGCAGGTGGGTACAAGTAAATCACTTAGTAGCAAAGAGCTCCTATGGGACTGACTTAAAGGATAGTTTCTTACAGGAAGGCCAACCTGATCATTGGTATATGGATTTTTTGCACAAGTTGTAGCAGATTATGGGTATAGGTACAAGTGCTGGTACAAGTATAGGTGTTGGTATAGGTACAGGTACAGGTGTTGGTATAAATATAGGGGTTGGTATACGTACAGGTGTTGGTACATGTACAGGTACATGTGGTATGGGTAATGTTAAATGTGGTATGGGTACATGTATAGGTATCGGTAAACATGCATAAGATTTGCATTATCGCCTCACAATGGATGGATTGGTTAGATTTAGAGACAAGATATATGTACCAGACAACATTGAGCTCAAGAAGGTGATCTTAAGGGAGTTTCATGTGAAACCATATTCGAGTCACCTAGGCTACCAGAAGACTTTGAATGTAGTGAAGATATTCTACCATTGGCAAAATGTGAAAAGGGATTTGGCATCGTTTGTAACCAGATGTTTGGATTTGCAGATGGTTAAGGAAGAGTGTAAACATCCAGGTGGGATGTTACATCTGATTGCAATTCCAGAGTGGAAATGGGAGGTCATTTACATGGATTTCATCACAAGTTTTCCCAAGACAGGAATACAACATTATTCCATCATGTTTGTTATGGAAAGGTTAACAAAGGTTGCACATTTCATACCGGTGAAGACTACATACTCAACTAACGATGTAGCACAAGTGTTTATCCGAGACATAGTTAGATTTCATGGTGTTTCAAAGAATATTGTGTCAGAAAGGGATGAAAATTTCACTTCCAAGTTTTGGAAGGAGTTGTTTGTAGGTTTGAGCACTAAGTTTTCCTTCAACACAACTTATCATTCATAGACAAATGGACAGACTGATAGGGTCAGTAGGATACTAGAGGATATGTTGAGGATGTATGTGATGCATCAACAATGCAAGTGGGTGGAGTTCACCTACAACAAAAAGTATGAGGAGTCATTGAGGATGAGTCCATTTGAGGCTATGTATAGGTGGAGTTGAAAAAATCCTATTAGTTGGAGTGATCTGGTTAACAAGGTACTGATTGGATCAGAGATGTTGGCAGAAATGGAACAAGAAATGTAGGTGATCAAGAAGAACTTGAAAGTTGCATAGGATAGGCAGAAGATTTATGCAGATAGGAACATATTTTTCAAGGATTTTTAGGTTGGGGATTAGGTGTACTTGCATATCAAGCCCAAGAAGAGCTCCTTGTGAATTAGATCATGTGCCAAGCTGGCACCACAGTTTTGTGGACCCTTCAGGATCGTTGAGAGAATCAGACCAGTGGCCTATCGACTTGCACTACCTTCCATAGTGAAATTAAATGATTTTTTTCATATATATTAGCTTAAGAAGTATTTTGAAGATATGTTGATCATGTGATTGACTGGTTTTTATTGCAGGTGGAACAAGATGGAGAATTACAGCCATAGCATCAATGTCTATTGCAGAAAAATGTCCTCATGCTCTGGAACTGAGAAATAGAGCAAGTTAAAGCGTAATGGAAGCACTTTGGGCCCGATGAGGCTACATGGGAGATAACGGATTAGATGTAGGGCATGTATCCTTGTTTTCTGATTAAGGCAAAGTAGTTTTGGTATGATGTTGGTTTTTGTTTAGCATATGTTTTAGCGATGTTTTGGTATATGTTTTGATGTGATAGTTGGATGTATGTACGGATGTATATGGATGTAAATATCTCCATGAGCTATGTTATAAACCTCCAATAAGCGGTATGGTGTCATGTTGTTATGATGTCATGTTGTTTTGATCTTCAACAAGGTGATCATTATAAATACTACATCGATCTATGTTATAAAGCTCCATGGGTAGTATGGTTTCTTTTAACTGATTTTGCTAAGTTATCTGTGTGGTTGAACACTGAGGACGATGTCCCCCAAGGGGGAGGGTTATGTAATAGCCCTGGTAAAAATTACATGTAATAAATTTAAAAATAATAACCATGGTTGATGGGACACTTATTCCAAGGTGAATGTTGGGAAAAACATCCTAGGGGGTGTTCGTTTGGCTTGATATGCATAAGGAAATAGGCGAAGGAAAAGGCAAAGGCATTAAAGAGGAAAAATTATTTTTGGCACATTTATTTATGAAAAGAATGGAAATTAGTAGAAAATGGAGATGAAAGGTCACAGGTTGCATGTGGGTAGCAAATTGAAGGAAAATAATGGAAAATGAAGAAAATAGAGGTCTCTTATATAAAATTATTTTGAGGATCAATTGGTACCTTTTGTAAGTGCAATTTTTGGAGCTCTCTCATTATTCTCTCTCTCCCTCTCTCACTCTAAGACACTTAGAATTTTTGGAGCACTTTGGCATTGGAGCAAGAAAGGAAAGAAAGCAAGAATCGGGAGGAAACAAGCGAGGAGGAGCAAGAATCAAATAGCTACAATGATATTCTTTGTAGGTATTGATTTGCATGTATGATTTCCTTGCTATATTTGGAATGCGTGGTATTGCATGTGGTTCTTTGTTGTCTTGACATGGGTTTTTTCTAGGTGTGACAATGTCTTCAGCCTAGCCTTGTCATTTCCGAATAGCCATGGTGTTGTAGAGTTCTCATGTTTTTGTTTAGTTGGATTACTAGATGGATTCAAAGAAGAGTGAGGTGGATCTCCGAATGATTATAGAACCAGTTCATTTGTTGCATCAACTTAGGGCCTAGTAATTTGGGTTTGGATTGCGATAAAGCCCGAGAGGTGGAAATTTTCTCTCCATTTCAGACCTAGGAATCCCAGTTAGGGATTGTGGTAAATCCTAGAGATTATGTCTTGGTTTAGGGCCTAGTGACCCCTGATTCAGACTATGGGTTGCGGTAAATCTTGAGAGAATAGGAGACAGGAAAATTCCTCACGGTTTAGGTGGAGAGAATCTAATGATATCCATGCTTGTGTTGTTGGAAATATTGTCATTGATGGAAAAGGAGCAGAAAGGAGTATCACCATAGAGGCAAAAGAGCATCGATAGAAGCATAACCTAAAGCAGAGAGAATGCAGCTAACAAAGCAGCAAAAGCAATAGAGAAGCAAAAAATGTGTGCAGCAAGCGAAAGAATCCCAAGTCGGAGTGAATAACGAATAGAAGATAAAGCTCAGGAGAGATTAGCACACTTAGAATAAAGAACAAGCTCAGGAAGAGTACCATGGAGGGACCGGTGTCACTGAGTGGGGCAGTGTAAAAAAAAAGAAAATAGAATAAGGCAGAGAAATCTTTGAAGAATTCCAAGTGAGGTGAACGGACGGTCATGATTAGATTGCAACAGCAAAGGCAAGAAATGAATGGATAAGATTCATTACAAGATAAGAAGGGTAGAAACTAATTGGAAGTGCCAGCAGCAACAAGGACTGTAGATCTCGGCAGATCAACGCTGACGATCACATCGGCGGAGATCGAAATCTCAAGTCACAAGGTAATTTTTTTAATAAGCGATGCGATGTGATGCAATGTGATGTGATTGATGCGATGTGATCAGTGAATGCAATGTGATCAATGGATGCGATTCGATGGATGCGATGCGATGCGATCGCATATCGCAATCGAGGCAGGAGAGATATCGCACAATCTTAGAAGTCATGTGAGTTGTGATGCGAAGTACTGATAAAGTCAAGTGGGACTCTTCACATATCGCATATCAGGAGATCAGATGGATGAAGGCACATGGGATAACTAGAATCACCGATTGATGAATGTGATGCAATTGATGGATGCGATGTGATGGATGTGAAGCGATGTGATCGCATATCACAATCACGGCAGGAGAGATATCGCACAATCTTAGAAGTGATGTGAGTTGCGATGCGAAGTAGCGATAAAGTCAAGTGGGACCCTTCGCATATCGCATATCAGGATATCAGATGGATGAAGGCACATGGAATAACTACAATCGCCAAAGTGCGATAAAGAGAGTAGACATGATGAAGATCAAAGCCGAAACCTAAAGGTCTTTTCAAGTTTGGAAATATGGGGTCTTCCTTTTTTAAATCACATCGGAGGACAAAGGAGGATTATAACATAGAACGGTGGAATGCCGAAATGTGATAGAGAAACTAGATAGTGGAATATATTTTGAAATCTGTGGAACAGTGAAGGCAAGATTAGAAAACTGGTAAGTTGTTGTTTCACACTGCTTTTAGAGGATAAGTGGTAAAAGGTGAAACGAACGCGATAGTGGTAAGAGGACGACGCATGGCATTATAAAACCACCTATTTAACGTAGTTTTGGAACAATTAAATAGCATGCAACTTAGTGTGTGAATTTCGTCCGATTAGAAATTTAAAAGAGACGAAGTGTGATGATCGTCTGATCTGACGCAGAGTAACTCATCGGTTGAGGTTAGAATGGTCAAAAGAGTAAACTGGCATGTTTGATCATCAGTGTACACCTGTGAGTCTAGATAAATAAGATGTCAGCATTCTTTTAACTAAGGTAAAAAGATGTGGGACCCGAGTATATTTATATGATGGCACTATCGTACATTTAACCAAAGTATGGAAGGGTAATAAACATTGAGATTTTAAATATGATGAAGACTGTCAGATTGTGAATAGGATCTACAGCAGTTGTTTAATAGGGGATGCGGCATCGGTATACATGCAAGACTGGCAGAAATATAAACCTTTACAGATGTTTTATATATTAAATGTTATATGATTATAGAGCGGAATGCATGGTTTTAAAGTATTTGGTTATTATGGGTCTTAACCAAACTCATATTTTATGGTATTATTAACATGATGTGATGAATAATGTTAATAAAAGGATAAAATTCCAAGGTAAAGCATGAAAGAATTCCGCTTTTAGAATATGTGACAAATCGGTGTTAAGGTTATGGTTGATGTGCATATGGATACGTATAATTAAATTTATATGCAAAGTGTGGGTGAACACAACACAAAAGAAATAGATAAAAAAAGAAACAAGGTAATTATGTAGCAAAGCTAGAATATAAATAGCAGAAACTGAAAAGATAGTGACAACAACAAAAAGAAAAATACACAGCGAGCCAAGAGCTAAAAGGGTTAAGTGAGACATATTTTCTGTAACTGTCAATGTAAATGAATTAATTATTTTTAGTGTGTGTGATGCAAAGGCAAGTCTCTGTAGGCAAAGAAAAACTCCTTTGTAATACTTAAATGTATACGTACTATTATACTATTCTGAATGGGCTAGACAAGAAAATGAGAAGGGGGAAGGCAAAGAGTCATACTTGTTCATTTCAAATTCCTTGTGGAATGCACAGAGTTATGAGGTAATCTCTATAAATAATGTTACCATCATATGCATAAACAGTAAGAGAATGGAGAAAGAGGTGAGAAAGTGTAATATGAAGAAGGAGAAAATAGAGAAGCTGTGAAGATCCAGAGATGATTTAAAGAAGATATTAAGGCTGGAAGGATAGCAATGAAGAAGGAGGAAAACAGAGCTGATATCCAAGTAAATGAGCATATGATCTTGTTGTAGAGTGAGGAAGTTGTTGCTTCCATTTCAAGTTGTAGCTTGAGAGATGTCCAGTTGTAGCTAGCTGAGGTAGGAGCCTCCTGTAGGTTGTAGCCTACATAAAATAGATGGGAGTTGGAGCTTCCTTGCAATTTGTAGCTTACAGAATTGAGGTTGTAGCCTCCTGTAGATTGGAGCCTACAGAAAATTAGTGGTGAGAGGGAGTTGGAGCTTTCCTTTGCATCACAACAATAATAAGATGTGGTTTTCTCCCTTATAGATTTACACTTATATCTGTTGTCTATATGTATGATGATTGTGTGTAGATATTACTTGCTGCTCACTTATTAAGATTGTGGTTTCATTATATAATAAGTTGATCATGAAATGGAGGTGTAAATAATTTTAAAAGAAAGTTTTAAAAATCCATGAATGTGTTAAACTGATTCACCCCCCCCCTCTCAGTTTAACTAAGGGTCCAATAATTGGTATCAAAGCTAGTGCCTTCTGTATCAGTTTAACAACTAGAAGGAGATCCTAGGTCCCTAACATGGCTATTCTAGAAGGATGCTCCAAAAATAAAGCCCCTTTGTTTACTCGCGCTAACTATGCCTTCTGGAAAATAAGAATGAGGACGTACATAATGTCTCTAGGAATAGAAGTTTGGGCTGATGTGGATCTGGGATATGCCCCAAAGGATTCTGACACAGAGAAAGAAGCCAAACAAGATTTTATAGCTAATGCCAAAGCCATGAATGCTCTCTTAAGTGGTCTGTGTGAGGCAGAATTTATCAAAGTAATGCACAACAAGATAGCCAAAGAAATATGGGATACATTAGAAAGTATCCATGAGGGAGATAAAAAGGTGAAGATGGTCAAAATACAAGTCTATAGAGTTCAGGTTGAAAATATAACAATGAATGAAGAAGAATATGTCACTAGCTTCTTCTTAAGGGTTGCATAAATTATGAATAACATGAAAGCTCTAGGAGAAACCATTAGAGAATGTGTAATTTTTCAAAAGATATTGAGATATTTACCATCCAGTTTTAACCCCAAGGTTTCTGCCATAGAAGAAACAGCTGACTAGGAAAAATTGACCATGAACCAATTACTTGGAAACTTAACAACCTATGAGATAAGACTTCCACAGAGGAAGTCAAATGTGAGGGAGGCAACCTTTAAGGTAGAGAAGAGCAAATAAGAGAAAGAAGATACATGCTCCTTCTCTGATGAAGAAGAGGCCAAATTTGTCAAAAGATTGGATAGAGTCTCAGGCAAGTATAAAGGTAAACTTCCATTTAAATGCTTTAACTATGGAAGAGTTGGGAACTATGCATCTAAGTGTCCTCATAAGAAAACAAAGAATCAGAATCAAGAGGTAGAGAAAACCAAAACAAATAACTGGCAGAAAGGGAAGAGATTCAATAGAAAATCATTTTATGCTCAACAAGATAGCAGTGCATCTGAAAAATAAGATGAATCCTCAAATGAATAAGGAACCTCTGAATTTGTGTTGATGGCCAAGGAAGGATTAGAAGGATTCCTTCTATAAGAGGAGGAAGAATGTGAGGTAGATCTTGAGGGGGAACTAAGAAGTGCCCTAGAGGAAATAAACAGACTTAAACTGAAGTGCAGAAAACAGAAAGAAATTCTCCTCAAATATGTAAAAGAAGAGCCAACTTCAGAAGACCTCAGTCAGTTGATAGTAAAACCTGAAGAAGCTAAGAAGGTGGAAGACACTCTACTAAAGAAAATTGAGGATAAAATTCAGAAGCAAGAGAAATTGGAAGAAGAAGTAGTATGCTTGAGAAAGAAATTAGAAAACACCCAAAGGAAATTGTCAATGAACACTCCTCAAATGAAAAGCTTTGAACAACTGAGTAAAATACTAAATGCTCAAAGATCTCCTCTCATAAAAACTGGGACATGTTACGAAGGAGAAACAAGCAAATCCAAGGCAGAAGATAACCAGAAGATCATCTTTGTAAAAGTTGTACAGGATAATGAAGCAACTCAAAAGATTTCTACAGAAGTAGAAGCCAGTAAGAACATGACCTACAATGAAGTAAACAGAAATAAGAAGGAATCTCAAATAACAAAGAAAGAAATCAATAAACAGTTAGCTGGAAAAATCTCTTACACTCCTGAATATGGGAAATTCGGAAGCTGTCAAAGGAGATTCTTTCCTCCTATGATAAATGTCACTTGTTTTGCCTACCAAAAACTAGGACAGATTGCTGCATACTATCAATTAAAGATAATTGATTCCAACTAGCAAAGGATGCAGAAAATGAGAGGACTACCTCAAGTAAACAAATGGAGAGGACAACCCTTCACCAGGTACACTAATTGTTTCCATGGGTATTGTTTTTATTGTAAGGGGTACGACCATAAAACCATGGAGTGCAGAGTGAATGGACAAAGACTGATGTATGAAAACTCAAGGAGTTTGATGAAAATGGAGAACTCACTCATGTATATAGTCCATTCAGAAACATATCAAATGCTTTGACTACCATCAAATTGGGCACAAGTGTCACAAATGTCCTCTCAGAGAATGTGGTCCATCTTCTCAGGAAAGGTACCAAATAGAAGGATGCATGCATTGGAAAACGAAGTTGAATAAGTGTGACCTAGCTCTAATAGCTCAAGATCAAAAAAGCCAATGGTATTTGGAAAGTGGATGTTCAAAGCATATGACTGGAGATCGAAGCAAGCTTGTAACCTTTGATGAAAAGAAATCTAGGAATGTAACATTCGGCAATGATAAAGCAGGGAAAATCAAAGGAAAAGGCTTAGCCAGTCTAAATAATGGAAGAGGAAAGGCTCAATATGTACCATTTGTGAATGGGATGAAAGCCAATCTGCTAAGCATCAGTCAAATGTGTGATAAAGGCTGTGAGGTCATTTTTAGATCCCAAGACTATGAAGTAATATTGAGCACTATAGGAAATACCTTGATCAAAGGTGTTTGAACGGAAAGTAATGTATATATAGTGAAAGAAGAAAATGAAGCATGCCACATAAGAAAACTTGATGAATCATGGTTATGGCATAGAAGATTGGGACACCTAAACTTTGAACACATCATCAGTCTAAGCAAGAAGAATGTAGTTAGAGATATGTCAGCAATAAAGAAGCCTTCAAATACCATATGTAAATCCTGCCAACTAGGCAAGCAGACCCGCATATCTTTCAAGACCAAAGAGATACTATCTACAAGTCGGCCTCTTTAGCTTGTACACATGGACCTGTGTGGACCTTCAAGAACTAAAGCACCAAGCGGAGAATCTTATTTCATGCTGATAATAGACGATTTTACCAGATTGACGTGGGTAGCATTTCTCAAATATAAATCGAAAGCGCTTGAGAAACTCAAAATATTCAAGGCATTGGCAAAAAATCAAACAGGATGCAAGCTAAAGCACATCAAATCAGACAGAGGAGGTGAATTCATAGACTATGATTTTGTAGACCTATGCAATGAACATGGGATAAAACAATAGTTTACAATTGCCAGTACACCTCAACAGAATGGAGTAGCAAAGAGGAAAAATAGGTGAGTACAACAGATTGCTAGAGCCATGATGTAAGAAAGTAACATTCCCAAAACCTATTGGGTAGAAGTAGTACACACAGTTGTTCACATTCTCAACAAAGCTCATCTAAGACCAAATTTTGATAAGACTCCTTACAAATTATGGCATGGTAAACCAGCATCAATCAAGCACTTTAGAGCCTTTGGAAGCAAGTGTTTCATAAAAAATAATGATGAAAAACTAGGGAAGTTTTATGCAAGAGCCGATGAAGGAATATTTTTAGGATATGCATCCAAGAGTAAGGGTTACAGGTGTTACAACAAAAGACTGCACAAAATTGTGGAAAGCATTGATGTAAGAGTTGACGAAGATATAGAAAACAAAACAAGAAACACGAGCTGTGCCAATCCTCCAGATGATCATGAGGCTGAGAACCAAGATAATGATGAACATAGCAAGACAACATAAGATACTGAATTAAACTCAAAAGGTCCCTCAAGATACAATCAGAAGAACCATCCAGAAGATCAAATCATTTGGGACCAGAGTGTGGGAATCTAGACAAGAATACAACTTTCTGAACAGATAGAAGAAGTATACCTAGCCATGCTATCTCAAATAGAGCCAAAGAAGTTTGAAGAAGCCAGCAAAGACAAAAACTGGGTAAATTCTATGAATGAAGAACTAGACCAAATTGAGAAGAACAATACCTGGGAATTAATTCCAAGACCCACTGGGAAAAATGTCATTGGCACAAAATGGATATTCAAGAATAAGATGAATGAACAAGGGCAGGTAATTAGAAATAAAGCCAGACTTGTATGCAAGGGATATCCTCAAATTGAAGGACTTGATTATGATGAAACCTTTTCCCTTGTTGCCAGAATGGAAGCAATCAGAATGTTTTTGGCCTTTGCATGCTATCATGATTTCAGGGTATATCAAATGGATGTAATGTCCGCCTTCTTGAATGGAGATTTAGAGGAAGAAGTATACATGGAACAACCTGAAGGATTCTCATTAACAGATAAACATGACTATGTGTGCAGATTAAAGAAAGCCTTATATGGTCTGAAACAAGCTCCTCGTGCATGGTATTCAAGGCTAGACAAATACTTGCAAAAACACGGGTTCAAGAAAGGAGGAGTAGACAACAATTTGTACATAAAGGCTAATGAAAATGAACTCTTAATTGTAGTAGTGTATGTAGATGAAATCATGTTTGGTAGGAACAAAGATGAGTTAGCAAAAGGATTTGCTAAAGAAATCAAAATCAGAATTTGAGATGTCAATGATTAGAGAGCTCACCTTCAATTTAGGACTTCAAATTCAAAAAAAGAACACAGGAATATTCATTTTTCAAGAAAAATACTTAAGAGAAATGTTGAAAATGTTTCAAATGGAAGACTGCAAACCTGTGTCAACTCCCATGATCACTGGATGTAAACTATGTGCTAATGATGGATCAATAGATGTAGATCAAAAGCTTTATAGATCCATGATAGGAAGTCTGTTATACCTAACTGTTTCTAGACCAGACATTATGTTGGAAATAGGACTTGTGGCAAGATATCAAGCAGCACCAAAACAAAATCATTTACTTGCAATCAAGAGAATATTTAGATATCTACAAGGAACTTCACATTATGGCCTATGGTATCCAAAGCGAAAAAGCTTCACGTTGACAACATACACAGATGAAGATTGGGCCAGTTGTGTGGATGACAGGAAAAGCACAAGTGGATGTGCATTTTATTTAGGAAAAAGTATGGTGGCATGGCTAAGCAAGAAGCAAACTTCTATCTCTCTATCTACAACAAAAGCATAATACATAGCAGCAACTGCATGTTGCACACAAGTAATGTGGATGAAACAAACTCTCCAAGACATGAAGGTAAGCATTGATGTACCCATTTCTATCAAATGTGACAATACAAGTGCAATAAGTATATCAAAAAATCTTGTACTTCATTCAGAAACAAAGCACATCCCAATAAAGTACCACTTCCTCAGAGAACAAGTAGCACAGAAATTAGTGAAGTTGGAATATGTACCAACTAAGGAACAAACAACAGACATATTCACAAAACCTCTTGCTAAATAACCATTCAAATATCTAAGAGACAAGCTAGGGGTAGTGTCTGCATATGTTACTCTCTAACATGATCAAAAATAAAAAAAATAAAAAAAAGAGAAGGGGGTTACATACAAGAAACAGGATCAGTGCAAAAGACAAGTGATAGTCAATATCAGAGAAGAAAAGATCTAGAACATTGGAGCAGTGAATGGAACAGGTCCTCAAGATCAGAGGAAATGAAAAGATAGAAACTACATTGGGAAATGTGCAACCCTTTGTCATTGATGTCAAAGGGGAAGGAAAAGCAAGAAAAAGAAGAAAGGGTCTTCTAAAAAGAAAGTAAAGGACGTATTGGAGTATTGGTGGATGTATTGCCATCAATGCCAAAGGGTGAGACTATTGGAAATATTATCATTGATGGAAAAGGAGCAGAAAGGAGTATCACCATAGAGGCAAAAGAGCATCGATAGAAGCATAACCTAAAGCAGAGAGAATGCAGCTAACAAAGCAGCAAAGGCAACAAAGAAGCAGCACAGGTGTGCAGCAAGCGAAAGAATCCCAAGTCGAAGTGAATAACGAATAGAAGATAAAGCTCAAGAGAGATCAACGCACTTAGAATAAAGAACAATCTCAGGAGGAGTAGCATGGAGGGACTGGTGTCATAGAGCGGGGCAGCATAAACAAACAGAAAATAGACTAAGGCAGAGAAATATTTGAAGAATTCCAAGTGAGGTGAATGGACGATCACGATTAGATCACAACAGCAAAGGAAAGAAATGAATTGATAAGATTCATTGCAAGATAATCAGGGTAGAAACCAATAGGAAGTGCCAGTAGTAGCAAGGACAGTAGATCTGGGTAGATCAACAATGACGATCACATCAACGGAGATTGAAATCGCAAGTCACAAGGTAATTGTTTTAATAAGCGATGCAATGTGATGTGATCGGTGAATGCGATGTGATCGATGGATGCGATGCGATGCGATCGCATATCGCAATCGGGGCAGGAGAGATATCACACAATCTTATAAGTCATGTGAGTTGCGATGCGAAGTAGTGATAAAGTCAAGTGGGACCATTCCCATATCGCATATCGGGAGATCAGATGGACGAATGCACATGGGATAACTGGAATCACTGAAGTGCGATAAAGAGAGTGGACGCGATGAAGATCAAAGCTGAAACATAAAGGTCTTTTCAAGTCTGGAAATATGGGGTCTTCCTTTGTTAAATCGCATCGGAGGACAAAGGATGATTATAACATAGAACGGTGGAATGCCTAAATGCGATAGAAAAACCGGATAGTGGAATATATTTTGAAATCCGCGGAACAGTGAAGGCAGGATTAGAAAACTGTTAAGTTGTTGTTTCGCACTGCTTTTGGAGGATAAGTGGTAAAATGTGAAACGAACGTGATAGCGGTAAGACGGTGACACGTGGCATTCTAAAACCACCTATTTTGTGTAGGTTGGGAACAATTAAATAACATGCAACTTGGTGTGTGAATTCTGTCGGATTAGGAAGTTAAAAGAGACGAAGTGCGATGATCATCTGATCTGACGCGGAGTAAATCATCGGTTGAGATTAGAATAGTCAATGGAGTAAACTGATGTGTTTGATTGTTAGTGTACACCTATGGGTCCAGATAAATAATATGTTAGCATTCTTTTAACTAAGGTAAAAAGATGTGGGACCCGAGTATATTTATATGATGGCACTGTGGTACATTTAACCAAAGTATGGAAAGGTAATAAACTTTGAGATTTGCAATATGGTGAAGACCGTCAGATTGCGAATAGGATAGATGGAAATTGTTTAATCGGGGATGTGGCATCGGTATACGTGTAAGACTGGCGGAAAGATAAACCTTTACAAATGTTTTATATATTAAAGGTTATATGATTATAGAGTGGAATGCATGGTTTTAATGTATTTGGTTATGATGGGTCTTAACGAAAGTCATAGTTTATGGAATTATTAACATGCTGTGATGAATAATGTTAATGAAAGGATAAAAGTCCAAGGTAAAGCATGAAATAATTCCGCTTTTAGAATATGTGACAAATCGGTGTTAAGGTTATGGTTGATGTGCATATGGATACATATAATTAAATTTATATGCAAAGTGTGGGTGAACACAACACAAAAGAAACAGGTAACAGAAGAAACAGGGTAATTATGCAGCAGCGCTAGAATATAAATAGCAGAAACTGAAAATACAGTGACAGCAGCAAAAAGACAAATACACAGTGAGACAAGAGCTGAAAGGGTTAAGATAGACATATTTGTTGTAACTATCAATGTAAATGAATTAATTATTTTTAGTGTATGTGATGCAAAGGCAAGTCTCCATAGGCAAAGAAAAACTCCTCTGTAATACTAAAATGTATACATACTGTTATATTCTTTTGAATGGGATGGACAAGAAAATGATAAGGGGGGAGACAAAGAGTCGTACTTGTTCATTTCGAATTCCTTGTGGAATGCATAGAGTTATGAGGTGATATCTATAAATAATGTTACCAGCATATGCATAAACATTAAGAGAATGGAGAAAGAGGTGAGAGAGTGTGAGATGAAGAAGGAGCAGATAGAGAAGCTGTGAAGATCCAGAGATGAGTTAACGAAGATATTAAGGTTGGAAGGGCAGCAATGAAGAAGGAGGAAAATAGAGCTGATATTCAGGTAAATCAGCATATGATCTTAGTTTAGAGTGAGGGAGTTGGTGCTTATGTTTCAAGTTGTAGCTTGAGAGATGTCTAGTTGTAGCTAGCTGAGGTAGGAGCCTCCTGTAGGTTGTAGCCTATAGAAAATAGATGGGAATTGGAGCTTCCTTGCAAGTTGTAGCTTGCAGAATTGATGTTGTAGCCTCCTGTAGGTTGAAGCCTATAGAACATTAGTGGTGAGAGGGAGTTGGAGCTTGCCTTTGCATCACAAAAATAATAAGATGTGGTTTTCTCCCTTATGGGTTTCCACTTATATTTTTTGTCTATATGTATGATGATTGTGTGTAGATATTCTATATTTACATCTGCTTAATACTTGCTGCTCACTTATTAAGATTGTGGTTTCATTATATAATAAGTTTATCATGAAATGGAGGTGTAAATAAGTTTTAAAGAAAGTTTTAAAAATCCATGAATGTGTTAAATTGATTCACCCCCCCCCCCCCCTCTCTTAGTTTAACT
The DNA here is from genome assembly GCA_034641835.2 of Pinus albicaulis. Taxonomy (NCBI): domain Eukaryota; kingdom Viridiplantae; phylum Streptophyta; class Pinopsida; order Pinales; family Pinaceae; genus Pinus; species Pinus albicaulis. The sequence goes on from CM076573.1 coordinate 445,819,503, forward strand.
AAGGGTCCAACATGTCTTGGCCTAGTAATCGGGTGTAGAGCATGGAAAAGCCTGGTTTATGATTGATGAGGGTGAGGCAGTTTAGCCTCCAGATTCCCTGGTTAGTTTTTCGATTTGAATCCCACAGTAATTCTTGGAATATCGCATAGGGGTGATTGGCTGAAGAGAGATTTGACTCAGCCAATCTAGTGTCAAGAGTAACGTGAAAGTTCCATCTCTGGTTGGCTTTTACTTTCAATAATAAAGATCTCATTCCTTTGGTATTTGGTATGCAAATGCATCGGTTATTAATGGGACTCTATTTTTTTTGTATCCATGGTACTTATTTTTTTATTATGTTGGTAAGAATGTATTTTATGAGTGATGATGTATGGATCTATCCATGTTTTTACTTGTAAACAAATGCATAGTGTATCTATTGTAAAATAGATTGTATTGAAACTTATGATGTAGGGGAGCAATGCTTCTTAGCGATTCTCAGATAAGTATGAGACCCCTATGTTTAAATCTCTTGTCTACACTTGTAGATGCACTATTTGTGACATGTTTAACTAAATTTTTGTCATGGCTAGGAGAGGTATAGAAAAGTTCTTGATGATGTGATTGCTTTTGTACATTTTTTTTAATGTTATTTATCATCTCCTAAAGTTTCATGAAGTTTTGGGCAGTGACCTGGGAGCTGGGGCTAAAAAGGTGGCACAAATCACGAATTTGCAAGCACATAACTGAATTTTTGAGGCCCTGGCCACGACCTTGCCTTGGCATGCATGCAGATATATTGATCAAAAATTGAATTTGGGGCAAAAAATTTCTAAAAAATAAAAGTGCTCAAAATATCTCAAAAGTAGAACGAACATATAGGTCTCGTCACTAGGAATCCGGCGCACTTCGTTTCATCAAAAACCGACTTTATATGAGAAAGTTAGAGATTGTTGTCCACTTTGCTAAACAAGTGAATTTTCAAAAAAATGGTCAAACAAGGTCAAAGGGGTCAAATTTTTGGTTTTCCTATGGCTAGTGGTGTGCTGAGACTTGTTGAATTTTAATTGGCCTGAATTTCTGGGCTATGTGGCAATTTATGGTTGATTGTGAACGGAACAATGGGATGTTGACATGTGGCTCGCCCAGAGGCCAACATGTGCCCCCCAAAGGCCAAAACATGGTTAAGGTCAATCAAATGTCATATTTTATATTGTATAAAAATGTTATATGGTGGAAGGGCAAAGGTCGGGCTCGACCCCGTGACCTCCACCACACAAACGCACAACTTTACCACCTAGGCTACGCAACAGTTCTTACATATCTATGCCAACCAAAAATATTTAAATTTAAAACTTTGTTTCGGCAGGGGTAAAGAGGGCCAGCCTCGAAGGGCTATCTCTCGGTCCACAAGACAACATGGCTATGACCAGGAGTGGGGCCAAACCATATGCGCAGGATTAACTCCTTAAATGCGCTTTAATTAACCCATAAGAAAGGTTTAAAATGTGCTTAAAGTTTGGATTAGATTAAGCGCGTGGTTAGCGCTAAGTGCGCTTAATTGTGCCTTAACTCCACCTATCTTAATTAATATCAGTTAAGCCTTAAGTGTGGATTAACAATAATTGATGGATTCCACTAATTTCAGAGGAACTTAGAGGAACTCCACATTTGGAAGAGTTAACTGGAGTTTCTCCAGATTTAGAGGAGCTTTCCTAGGAGAAACTGAAGAAGCCATAACTCTGAAATATTTCGACCAAATAGGGCTAAAAAGAGTCAATCCTAGAGGATTTGGATGCTTTGAGCATGTTGGAGAAGGTTTTAGGAGCTCTAGAGCACTGTAGCTAGCACTTTTTCCATTTTTGACTAATACAGAGGCTCAAGCCAAGGTACAAAAAGAGGTATAACTTTTTCCCATAGAGTCAGAATTTCACTCATTCAAAGCCAAAACAGATGTATTGGGCTTGTCCTAGAGCCATTGGAGCAAGTTTGAGATCCATCAGAGTTTGGAAATTGATTGTATTAATATTTTTGATTAGTTAATCAAAGAGGGCCTAGCCATTGAAGCAAGTCCAAGGAGATGTAGCCCAGGAGGGGTGAAATCTGTTATCAGCTACTATGTAATGTTTTTGCTGTGTATTACATTCTCTGCAATTTACTGTATAAATTTGAATAATTTGAGAATTTATTCACCGATATTATCCTGATTACACAATATTTAAGCTTCATGCATAATACATAACCTCTTCTACAATTGATCATTAATATGCGGAAATAGAAAGCATTCGCATGCGCTCATTAAAACATAATCAAGCACACATATCAACACAGTATGTAATGGGGAAAGAAATAGATGAAAACCCCCCAACTATCTGTATATTATAATGATAGAGAACATGTAACAATCATAGTACAATACTCCTCACAAGTACTCAGTACTATCTCCGAAAGCTACACACAAACTAACTGAGATTTGAACAAGTCATGGGTTCAAATCTCCTCCACAAGTCTGCCGGCCTCTACTGTGCAATCCAAGTGAGTAATGATGATATCCAAGTTCGAATCCCATTAGCTCCAACTGCACAATCCTCATTGGAAATCTCCATCAATGTGTGTGCAAATCTCATGCACAGCCAATAGTCACAACTGATAGTACACTCAACCTTTCACCCACCTTTAACACTGGTTTCCATTGAACTGTCCATGCATTGCAGTTAACTGATGTGTTCTTTAGTTGACTTATGAGTTAATAATTAGTGAATTAATTAATAAATAATTTACACCACTCATCACTAGTGTATTTTTCAGTTAGACTAAATACAACTAGTTCAACTAAGTTAAACAGAACACAACTCCACCAACTGTCTCATCAACTCCACCAAGCTCTGCCACATGGGTTCTAACTAAATTCAACCATGCAATAGCTCAACTAACCCTTAGAAAAAGCATATTTCCTTCTGTCAGCTACATGTGCCACATCCAAGCATCAAACTGAAGTGCTCCAAGAGGATAAGATAATGTTTATAGTCTAAATATTATTAAGGGTTAATAATATTTGACTATTCTATTTTTAGCCCCATACTAAAAATAAACCTATCGTGTCTAAACATGTAGGTCCATCTATTTTTACCAACTCGACCAATCATCCATAAAATAGAATCTCGCAACTCATTAGACCGTATCCATGTATGTCTAAAAATAGACATAGTCTAAAAATAGACTTTGCGCCAAAAATAGCCTGCGGGCCCACTTAGGGAAGGCGACTTCATTTCACTAAGCTCCATCATCTTGTTGCATTTTCAACACTCCCTCTCAACAAGATATGGATTGTCTACAACCCCTATCCTACCTCTGTGGTATTCAAATTTTCTCCTGGTGAGCGCCTTCGTCAAGATATCAGCATCTTGATCCTCCGTGGTAATATATGAAAGTAACATGATTCTCTGCTGCACACAATCTCTGATATGATGGTACCTGATGTCGATGTGTTTGGATCTATCATGAAATACTGGATTAGATGAGAGTTTAATGCAACTCTGGTTATCACAATAAATCACAGTAGGCTCCAAGTGTGACCCGAACAACCCGACCAGGATCTTCCTCATCCATATGGCCTCACATGCAGCCAAGCTTGCTGCTATATACTCAGCCTCTGCTGAACTGAGTGCCACGGATCTCTGCTTCCTGCTATACCAAGAAACTGTTGTCGACCCGATACTGAAGATCCCTCAGGATGTGCTCTTTTTGTCCATTGGGCTCCCTGCCCAATCTGCATCCGTGAAGCCGCACAACTTCACCTCATCCTCCTGTCTGTACCATAGTCCATATCCTGATGTGCCTCTAAGATAATGCAATACATGCTTGCCTTCCTTCCAGAAGAGCTTGGTAGGCTTAACCATAGCTTGCGAAAGCTGGTTAACATCATAGCATATATCGGGTCGTGTATTGACCAGATACATAAGCAACCCCACCAACTGTCGATAAACAGTGGCATCCACTACCTCCGCTGAAGTAGAATCCTCCTTCCTCCAACCACTAGAAAGAGGAGTATCAGCAGGCTTGCAGCCATGCATGTTGAACTTCTCTAGTATCTCCCAAGCATACTTACCCTGAGAAACAAACAGTCCATCACTGCGCTGCCAGATTTCCAATCCTAGGAAATAATGAAGGAGGCCCAAGTCCTTCATCCCAAACTCTCTGGCAAGATTCTCCTTGCATGAAAGTATCAACAGGTCATCACCCATCAAAATCAGATCATCTACATACAGTACAATGATCAACAACTTCCCCTCCACCGAAATCTGGTACAGGTTAGGATCTGCCTCACTCTTGGAGAATCCAAGTCCGGTGAAATAATTGTCTATCCATGTGTACCAAACACGAGGTGATTGCTTCAACCCATATAGTGATCTCTTGAGTCTGCACAAATGCGACTCATTGCCAAAGATCTCGAAACCTTCAGGCTGCTCTATGTACACCTCCTCCTCAATGACTCTATTGATGAACGCAGTCTTCACATCCATCTAATGGATGTGCCACCTCATCTGCACTGAGAGAGCTAGGATCGTCTGTATGGAAGAGTACCTTGCGACAGGTGCAAAGGTCTCCTCATAATCGATCCCTTCAATCTACGAGAAGCCTCGGGCAACAAATCTTTCCTTGTACTTCTCCACACTCCCGTCATCCGCCTGCTTCACTTTGTAGATCCATCTCGAACCCACCACTGATTTCCCCTCCGGCCTTGGGACAATCTCCCATGCACTGTTTCTGACAATCCAATCATACTCTTCCACCATGGCATCTACCCATGCGGGGTCCTCCACAGCTTCCTCGAAAGAGGATGGCTCTGTCACGACACATTTTCTCACAAGAGCCATGTATCCAATGTACCGGTCCAGTGACTGTCTCTATCTGCGCTGTGCTGTAGGTGGTCCTACAACCTTCTCTGCATATTGAGCCAGTCGCTCAGCTTGTATAGTGCACTTGAGCCCTATGATGGTTGGCGCTGCATGAGTGGTTTCTTGCACTCCATGAAATTCCTCTTGTGGTTGATCCACATCCGAAAGCTCATCCTTAGGAACTAATAGCTCCTCATCTGCATGCAAGTGTGTCTCCCTCTCAAGCGAACACTTCAAGGCTTTCTCCTCCTGAAATTTGATATCCCGTCGCACAACAGTCTTGCGACTGTCTGGAAAATGCACACAATAGTTGTGGGGCATATCAATGTACCCCACAAATATCCAAACATCTGCAGTTGGCTCGCTTCTTCCTGGCATCCTTTGTCACATGCATGTAGATGGGTGAACCAAAAATCCTCAAATGGGAAATGTCAGGTCTCTTACCAGAAAACACCTCCTCTGGTGTACTCATGCCAAGTATCTTGTGAGGACAACGGTTCTGCACATATACTGCAGTATTGCATGCCTCCACCGAAAAGTGAAGGGGTAGGCCCTGATCATAAAACATCGCCCATGCAGCACCCACAATCGTTCTATTCTTCCGCTCAGCCACCTCATTCTGCTGTGGGTTATGGGGGGCTATGAGCTCTCTCCGAATTCCTTCTACGCTGCAAAAGTCCTTGAATTCAGCCGAGATGAATTCACCACCATTGTCACTCCGAAGAGCCTTCACATGCTTCCCTGATTCCTTCTCAAACAGCTCCTTGAACTCACAGAACTTTGAGTATGTCTCTCTCTTCTTCTACATGAAGAAGATCCAGCACTTTCGAGAAAAATCATCAACAAAGATCACATAGTACTTGTGCTTTACTGTTGAAGCTACTGAGAAAGGTCCACATACGTCTGTGTGAATTATCTCAAGGATCGTCGTGGCACAACTATCCTTCTCGTGAAAGGTGGCTTTCACAAATTTTCCCAAGGTACACCCCTTGCACTGATCTGACTGCGCAAGAGTGCCCTTAGGAAGCCCAGTAGAAATCTGCTGTAGTATCTTCAAAGCTCCATGGTGAAGGTGGCCCAATCTCCGGTACAACTCGGCCATCATCCCGGCTCACCACTCCTTCCGCTCAGGATGCCACAAGGCAAGCACGGCATTCACTACAGAATCAAGGAAGGTTCTGTACAGACCCCATCTTCTGGGTTTCTCCAGTTGTCTTACTGCGTAGGAAAGCCTTTCCCTCGCTGAAGACAACATCATACCCCTTGTCTTCTAACATCGCCACAGAGATCAGATTGTTCTTTAATCCTGGAACATGCATCACTTCCTTCAATATGAAGGGTTTACCAGACTCCCTCTCAAAGGAAATGGTACCGATACCGGTTGCACTATATCTACTATCATCGCCCATCTCGATGTGCACTCCAAGATCTTTCTCATCCAGATCTGAAAACAAATCCCGATCTCCAGTCATGTGAAAAGATGCACCACTGTCCAATAACCATACTGATCCCATCACACTTGAGACCAAGCATGAAATCAGTGAAAAATCTAGCTCAAACTGGGAGGCTAAGGCCTCTCCGACTGCAGATCCAGCAGCATGCTTATTTTTCTTCTTCTGCGGACAATTTGTGGCATAATGTCCGTGCTGGTGACAGTGAAAGCACTTCACCTTGGACATGTCTTGCTTCTTGCCTTTCGCACCGGAATGAGAAGCTTTCTTGCTCTTCCCCTTCTTTTCTTTGGCAGCCAAAGCACAATTTTCTTCATCAGATGCCTTTGATGAAGGTCTGTCCCTGGTAGTCCGCCTTATCTCCTCTTGCATGAGATCCGACCAAAGTCGCTCCCACCCCGACAATTTCTCCCAACCATTGACAGAGTCCAGATAGGAATGCAAACTCTTCGGAAGACCAAGGTGAGCCAGGTCCACCAAGTCCTCCTCATCGATAGTCACCCCCACACTTCCCAGCTCATCCCTGCATTGGGTGAACTTCGTGAGGTACTTGGCAATACTGTCGCCTTTCTCCATCTTAATGTTTATGAGTTTATCCTTGAGCGCCAACTTCCTCTGGTCGCTCTTGCTTTGGAATAGATCTGTCAATGCTTTCCACATAAATTATGGAGAAGCCTTTCCATGCAGGCTGGATACAATGTGATCCTTCACGCCCTCCAACAGAATCCTTCAACATTTCGCCATCTTCTTTTGCCAAGCTTCAACTTGAGCAACATCAGTAGGCTTTGGGATCTCAACATCTATGAACTCCTTCAACCCGTTATCATATAATACCGCCTCCATCTGGTCCTTCCATGCAACATAATTCGAACTTCCCTCAAGGGCGTATTCCAGTCACAATCCGTTGAAAGACATTTCAACTCTGGCACCAAGAAAACTACTGCAAATTCGAATTCCAAATTCTGCTGCAAATTCGAATTCCACCAGCTCTAAAATCAATTGCTTCTAGATCTGTGAGAAAAAATTATTTCTAGCACATAGATCGACTGTAGGGGCATTTACTGGATATATCACCTTTCAAGGAAAGGATGGATCCAGAGGCTACCTGGCCCATTACAGACTCTGTCTACCGAAATAATTGTAATCATTGTAATAGATCTGATGATCAATCTCGCTCCGATACCATGTAGAAATTTGAATAATTTGTTGAGTTATTCACCGATATTATCCTGATTACACACTATTTAAGCTTCATGCATATTACATAACCTCTTCTACAATTGATCATCAATATGCGGAAATAGAAAGCAGTCATATGCGCTCATTAAAACATAATCAAGCACACATATCAACACAGTATGTAATGGGGAAAGCAATAGCTGAAAACCCCCCAACTATCTGTATATTATAATGATAGAGAACATGTAACAATCATAGTACAATCCTCCTCACAAGTACTCAGTACTATCTCCGAAAGCTACACACAAACTAACTGAGATTTGAACAAGTCATGGGTTCAAATCTCCTCCACAAGTCTTCCGGCCTCTACTGCGCAATCCAAGTGAGTAATGATGAGATCCAAGTTTGAATCCCACTAGCTCCAACTGCGTAATCTTCATTGGCAATCTCCATCAATGTGTGTGCAAATCTCATTCACAGCCAATAGTCACAACTAATAGTACACTCACCCTTTCACCCACCTCTAACACTGGTCTCCACTGAACTGTCCATGCATTGCAGTTAACTGATGTGTTCTTTAGTTGACTTATGAGTTAATAATTAGTGAATTAATTAATAATTAATTCACACCACTCATCACTAGTGTATTTTTCAGTTAGACTAAATACAACTACTTCAACTAAGTTAAACAGAACACAACTCCACCAAAATCTGCCACATGGGTTCTAACTGAAGTCAACCATGCAATAGCTCAACTAACCCTTAGGAAAAGCGTATTTCCTTCTGTCAGCTGCATGTGCCACATCCAAGCATCAAACTGAAGTGCTCCAAGAGGATAAGATAATGTTTATTGTCTTAATATTATTAAGGGTTAATAATATTTGACTATTCTATTTTTAGCCTGGCAGTCTAAAAATAGAAACCACCCAATGTCTAAAAATAGAGGTCCATCTATTTTTACCAACTCGACCAATCATCCATAAATCGCATCCTGCAACTCATAGACCATGATCCATATGTCTAAAAATAGACATAGTCTAAAAATAGACTTTGCGTCAAAAATAGCCTGCGGGCCCACTTAGTGAAGGTGAATTCATTTCACTATGCTCCATCATCTTGTTGCATTTTCAACATTTACTTGTTGTTATGTGTTTTTAAAGCTAAATTACTTAATGAATTGCTCATAAAAAACACTCAAACTTGACACATCAACCCTCTTATAACTTTCTATTTGAGACGATCCATAAGAACACTTTCATTTAATAATGATGAGGGAGCTAGCACAACAAAAATAGTTTTCCCATATTCAGATCAAGTTGATATCAGAGCACTTTTTAGCTCAGTTTAGCCCTGAGATGTTTTTTCAAGGTTAGCTAGAAAACTAGCTATTGGTTTTGTATTTGTGCAAGGAGAATCAGACTATGTGAAATTTTATGTGTATCTCCTAAAGAGAAGGTCAAGATTGAGGAATAAGCTCACAAATCACAACAAATAAGATTTTTATACACTACAAGTGTGATGGAAGCTTCATTAAGCATTGTTTCTAATCAATCTTTCTTAGCAAGACTCCTTGATAAAGAGATGTTGCATAATCTCTACATCATGAGAGATATGGTACAAGAGATGTATGAAGATAGGAAAGAGAGCACTGTACTTCAAGAGGAGTTGATGGCCATGAAGGAGGAGAAGAAAGACCTTCTTGAAAAGATGCATGATATGGAAACTAAGCTCCATATTGCCAAGGAAGCCTTAGCCAAGTATGTGCATGAAAAAGAGGCATGAAAATCATGTTTATCTTCAATTTCCTCTAAAAATGAATATATAGGTGCTTTTGAAAGACACACTAGAGGAATAGGGTCTAAATTATTGATGAAGGTGGGCTATGAAGGTAAAGGATTTGGAAAACATGCACAAGGCATAGTTGAGCCAATTGATTTAGAGGAAAGGCCTATGTATTTGGGTCTTGGTTATGGACAACATGATGGAGAATGCTCCAAAGACAAGGAGGCACATGAAGGTGTTACAAGAAAGACTTTCATTACCTGTTCATTACCTAAAGCTTGTGAAGTTTGTGTTCATGAGGAATGAAAAAATTTTACATCCACTTTGGAAGAAGATGCTCATAAGCATGAAACTAATGGAAATGGAAAACAAGAAGATGTTGAAAGCTCTAAAGTCATTTAAGCCATTTTCAGTATTCCAAAGAGAGCCACTACCTCATCAAATTCACCTCCTCAAGAGGGCAACAAAGGTGAATGTGCAAGGTATAAATCTGCATTTAATCAAGTTGCTTGTAATTATAATACCCATGAAAAATCTTCACATAATATTTGGACAAAATTTACATGTTCCTTCTGTGGTTTGAATAACCATAATGTTTTGAGGTGTTGGAAGAATATAGTCATACACAGTAAAATTTAAAACTAAGGAGATAGAAAGCCAAAGGTCCATTGGATAAAGGAAACCATGTTGAAAAGAAGATGCAATTATTTTTCACTCATTTCCATAAGTAAGGTCATATTGTAAACAAGCGTTGGAATTTGTATCCAAAAAGTCATCCACGACATTTGAAGAAGGTGGAGAGAGATATTGAAAAGAATGGAAAGGAGGACTTTATAGTCGATGTGGGTCGGGATGATACACATGATGAAGTGTAGCTAAAATAAGCACCATTGAAGTGGTTTGGAAAGAGATGGTTAGATTTATTAACCAATTAAGGCCTCACATTTCTTTTGATGATTGATGCAAATTTTGCCTTATTGATGCATTTCTTTGCCAATTGAATTCATTTATTTTCTCTTGAAAGTATGCTTCATATTACATGAAGCAAGATGTTGGAAAAGTAGAGCTATGTTGACTCACTTAGATTCATCAAATATGGCAATTTGTAGTTGCAATTTGCATGTGAATTGATTTATTTTTATTTAGAATGCATGTTGCATGTTTACGCCACGAGGGTGTTTGAAAGTAGATTGTGTTGACCAAATTTTCCGCAACAATACTAAAGGTGGAATTGGGTCAAAATTTGGTCATTTCATCTCTTTAAGTACTCATACATACCAATGGGATTCTTGTACTTGTGGTTGTACTTGCGAGACAAGTGAGAATTGTATACATGCATGAGAGTTTGTGTGTGTGAACAATGGAAATTTTTATAGTTTCATTGTGCTTGAACATGCATGAGTGATTTACTTTTGTTGGTTGATTGCTTTGTTTACCATGTATTTTTGTCAACTTTAGAGTGTTTATCATTTGCACACGCATGAGTGTTGACTTGTGTTGGTCGATTGCATGTTACATGCACGTCATATCAACTTGGAAGATTTGATTTTCTCTCCAAATATGAAATGGATATATTGATGAATTGTTTAATGAGATGTGAAATTATTGTTATTTTGGGAAAAGAATCCTCAAGTTGTTGTGCATGATTTTATTTTACTTGAGATTTTGTTGTTTGAAGACACATGTTCTATCGAAACCCATCGAAAAATTACACATATGTTTTGTTTGAACACCAATATGTTAGACTTCATGGTAATGTTCAGAGGAAATGAAATTTGCTTCTTTGAAAGAGCAAAAGGGAGAGGTCGTCAAGTTGTGTTTCTTGCGTGATGTGTTTTTCAAGTTAATGGGTTTTCTTGTCACAAGATGTCTCAGGATTTGGGAAGTTCCACTCTAGAGCGACAGGCTCATGATCAACCTTCATTCTCAAATCATGGCATGAGAAACATGTCAATACTGGAGGATGATGGAATCAAGAAGCAGAAAGTGGACAAGATGCCAAAAAGATTGCAACCAAAATGGTATCCATTGTACACCATTTGATGTGTTGATGCCAAGAAGCGAAAGAGATGTGGAATTTGGAACCGTAGAGGTAAAAATAATGGTCATTTCTTTTCTTGTGATTACTGATATTTCAACTCATGGATGTAGTTCACTCAAATGGGCTTAACTTGGAAAAGTGGTTTCCAAGGATAATCTTGCATCTGATGTAGGTGTATGCAAAGGAGGAACAAAAATTGAAGTGGGAAGGCCATCAGTTATTTTTCCAATCATCGAGGGATCGCTTTGGTACAAAAAGGTGTTTAATCAGTTAGCATGTAGCCTGTAAGTGTTGGATTCAGTCAACAGTGAAAGGAGGACATTGGTTGAAGTGCCAAGCCATTTGCAAGGCAAGGCATGTCAATGAACCGAAGCGATTGTCATCGATATCTTTCAAGTTGATAAAACTTGGAAAATAGAAGGGTATTAAACTCTTATCAGATAACCAGCTTTTCTGGGACCAAAAGCCTTGTCAGTGGGAAGGAGTGATCATAAACTGAATTGGGGGAAATTTTTTTCTAAAAATTCAAACTACTCGGAATCACTCCAAACTAGAAGTTCTGGATAGATCTCATTGCCAGGAATCTGGCACACTTTGTTTCATCAAAAACTAACTCCATATGAGAAAGTTAGAGTCTGATGTCTGCTTTTCCAAACATGCAAATTTTAAAAAATAGTCAAACAGGGTCAAAGGGGTAATTTTTTTTGGTTTTCCCCTAGTTAGTGGTGTGGTGACACTTTTTGAATTTGAAATGGCCCAAATTTTTGGGGTATGTGATAGGTTATGGTTGGTTGTGAACGAACCAATGGGATGTTGACACGTGGCTAGCGCGGAGGCCGCTACGTGTACCCTAAAGGCTGAAATACGGTTAACGTCGGTTAAATGTCATATTTTATCGTGTGGAAAAATGTCATATGGTGGATGGGTAGAGGTTGGGCTCGACCGTACCACCTCCCCCACACAAATGCACAACCTTACCTCCACGGCTACACAATGGTTCTTACGTATCTATGCCAACGAATCATATTTAAATTTGAAACTTTGTTTCGATGGGGGTAAAGAGGGCCAACCTCGAAGGGCCTGTCCTCCATCCATAGGAGCACGTGGCTATGACTAGGAGTGGGGCTAAACCATATGCACAAGATTAAATCCTTAAATGAGCTTTAACTAACACATAAGCAAGGTTTAAAATGCGCTTAAAGTTTGGATTAGATTAAGCACGTGGTTAGCGCTAAGTGGGCATAATTGTGCCTTAATCATGGTTATCTTTAATTAATATGCTATTAAGCCTTAAGTGTGGATTAGAACTAATTATAGGAGTCCTCTAATTTCAGAGGAACGCCACATTTGCCAGAGTTAATTGGAGTTTCGAGAGATTTAGGGGAGCTTTCCTCGGAAAAACTTAAGAAGCCATAACTTTGGCATATTTCGACCAAATTATGCTTATAAAGAGTCAACCCTAGATGATTTGGATTCTCTAAGAATGTTGGAGCATGTTTTAGGAGCTGTGAATGACAGTAACCAACACTTTTTCCGTTTTTATCTCATATAGAGGCCCAAGCCAAGGTACTGAAAGAGGCATAACTTTTATCCATAGAGTTAGAATTCGACTCGGTCAGAACCAAAATAGGGGTATTGGGGTTGTCCCAGAACCATTGGAGCAATTTTGAGAGCCATATGAGCTCATAAATTGACTTTATTCATATTTTTTATTAGTTAATCAAAGAGGGCCTAGCCATTGAAGCAGGTCCAAGGAGATGTAGCCTAGTAGGGGTGAACTCCGTTATCAGCTACTGTGTAATGTGTTTACTATTTATTACATTATCTACAATTTACTTGTTGTTATGTGTTTTTAAATCTAAATTAGTTAAGGAATTTCTCATAAAACTGATGAGGGAACAAGCACAACAAAAACTATTTTTCCCATATGCAGATAATATAGGCTTCTAGTTACTCCCTTGCCATCACATGCCTGCAGTGAAGGCTTAAAAGGGTAAAACATTGATTCCCCCTCAAGGTTTAGGGGTATGGGTTGTTGGGTCACCTCTTGGAGGTTTCTTTGATGTTTTTCAAGGTATTTTTCTTAGGTTTCCATCCAATCCAGTTCCTTAAGGCCATCTAGGAGTTTAAATCTCATATTAGTATCCTCTCGTCGCATGTTTACCTAGGTTGGCCAGTTACTTGGGTAAATGTGGGAAAAGGGTGTTACATATTTTAAGCAATGAAACATGGAAAGCATCATGTAATTTCATTGTCAGAGGAGGTGTAATTATATAGGCCACTGGTCTAATCCTCTCAAGGATCTGAAAAGGCCCACAATATGATGCTGCCAACTTGGCACATGATATGATTCAAGGATCTCTTATTGGGCTTGATGCATAAATACACATGCTCCCCAACCTGAAACTCCTTAAATTACCTATATCGGTATGCATAAGTCTTATTATTTCCATGTGATGCCTTTTGATTCTTATTTATAACCAGCATTTCCTATTTCATGTATGCCAACATATTTGGTCAAATAAGTATCCTAGTCACTAGATCACTCTAGCTGATGGGAGTATTATGACTCCGCCCATAGAGTTACTCAAACAGACTCATCCTCAGTGACTCCTGATAGCCATTATTGTAAGAAAACTCAAGTAATGGAAGGTACTCCTCCGATCCCCTCTATTGGTTCATGACACACATCCTCATCATATCCTATAGAATCTTGTTGACCCTCTTTGTCTATCCATCTTTTTGTGGTTGATAAGTTGTACTGAAGTCCAACTCTATCCCCAAACCTCCAAACAAATCATTCCAAAACTTCGAAGTGAACTTGGCATCCATGTATGACGCAATATTCTTTAGAACACCATGCAACCTCATGATCTCCCTGATGAAGACCTGTACCACGTCACTAGATGAATATGTATTCTTAAGTAGAATTAAGTGAGATACCTTGCTCAATATATCGACCATAACCGTGATAGAATCATGTTGATTTAATTTAATTGAAATACCTTTAATTAAATCCATGGAAATGAAGATAGGCTAAATAAACCCACCTGGATTCTTACACTTTACTTTCACCTGCTCATATTCCAAGAATTTAAACACAAAATATGTCACTTCCTTCTCCAAATTTGGCCAATAGTAGAAATTCTTCATAGTTTTCAATGTCTTTTAATATCCTGGGTGACATATTTTTGTAGTTGCAACAAGAGCCTCCAAATTTTTGGCCTATACCAAATCTCAAAGCCTTCCTTGGTCTTGTTCATCATCATTGCAAACTTTGAAGTTCATTTTATTTGTTTTCTTGGAATGTTGTGATCCATTTGGTAATATAAGAAAAGTGTCATCTTTTCGCATGTTGGATGTCACATTGTATGCATGAGCCTATTCGAGTGGTTCTAATAGGTCACCTTTGTGAAAATTAATTTTTCTAACCTCGTAAGTATTTTTCACAGTCATCTCCAAATTTTTGAGCATTTTTGCAGAAGTGTCGTCATGGTCATTGTAAAGTGTATCTTTGGTGTCAAACTTGTCATAAATGGTCGTAAATCTATCACTCAAAGGAAAATTATTTTTTTAAATCTCATGGATGATCTATGTTGGTTGAGTCATCAAATTATGCTAAGTGTATGGTCATAGTCGAATATTCATCACCGTTCATAGAGATCTCACCTGTCCCGCACTTAGCCATTTTTTGGAAAACCTTCCACACCAAGAAACCTAGCTTCACCTGACCTCCCTTGAGTTGTCCACTGCAAATTCTAAGTCCTCTATATGTGAAATCACTACTTGGAACTGCATAGTTTGAAGTTCTTGCCTATAAATATTGCTGCACTGCGTATTTTCTGTGACCAAACCTTGACCCTGACCTCTGGAATTGCGCAGTCATGACCCCCATCCCAGGTTGAACTATGCACTTCACATCTAAAAAAATCAAGCTCATTTATTGAGCCGTTGAACTATAAAGCTGCGTAGTATCTCGATCCTCCTTAAATCCCAGAACTATGTGGTAAGCTCTCCTAGTGCCCATCCCTTCAACCTGTCCCAGTGGCTCTAGAAAGTTCACAGTCTTGTCCATTAGAAAAATGTAAAATGCACACTTCATAGTCTCAAGGATCATGTATTCTCCTTTCCTAAGTGAAATGCGGAATATGCGGCTATTTAACCTCCCTTCCAAGCCTGTCACTTGTTTTGGCCTCAGTTTATGGATAAAAAAACATCATATTAGGCTATGAGTTTCCAGATTGATGTTGTATCATTGAGAGTGAATTGTAGTAAAAGGTACTCTAACATGTCATGGAAACATGATGAATATGATAAGGAAGGAAACATGCTCAAAGAAACTCTTGTAGATGAACTTACAAGTTGATTGATCAGGAGAAAGGGAAGGGAGACTAGTCTGCAACCACTATCCAAGACTTGAGATCATTGAAGAATCCTTGTCACCAAGGCATGTAGAGGTGAAAAGAAAAAACCCTTCATGAAGCGACTCAACTCTCAGTAGAAACAATGGCTTTAAATTTACATGTCATCAAGTAATCCTTGTCAACAATGTCATGCCATGTCATGTCATGAGTGTTCATATGCCACATCACTAGTGTAGACCATGTATATTATATTCAATATTTATTATAAAGTGGAAGTCCAAATGAAACACATGGAATGTAAGGAGACATGTAAGTTTAAGAGCTATACGAAGTCAAACAGTCATGAGGGTGGTCAAATAATCACCCTTCATTATATATACTCACTCATTATATGAGAAAAGGATGTTTTCACCTTGGCTGCACCAATAAAGAATTAAAGAGACAAGAAAGTTCTTTTGTGGATAAAGGAGTGGTTCCAATTCTCCACTATTGGAGCTAGTGATTTTCATTGTACATATGTGTCTTGGAACCTTTACTTAATACCAGAAGCCTTTCAAGGCCAACATGTTCTTCATGCATGGATTATGAGTATTTGTAAGACTATTTGGCGGATGTTTGTACTTCATGTTTGCTTTCACATGTGCTAAGTTATTTGAAATATCTCGGTTATTTTAGTACTTATCTAATTTAGAATGTGTTGTAATGGTTTTTATTTTTTTCCCATCCTTGTTGACTATTCCGTAGGATATTAGGAAAATATTTCTTAATTATTGGTTGTAATGATTGTCACATCATTTGTGGACTACTCCAGTGGAATTTATATGGATCCTTCAGTTTATGTGTGTCTATTCTTGGGTGGTACTATTACCTCTCTCTTAGAGGCTCACTTCTCTCTCGCTCTCCTTGCATTAAAAGAACCTTAACACAATTGAAATTGGACATTCACTAGACACACCCCCCTTTATTTTCAAAAGTTCATCTTCACCTATCTCTCTTACTAATAGTCATAGCTAAGGAAAATATTTAAGAATATGGAACCCGATACTTTATTCCCGATGGGACTCGTACACCAAAAAATGTGAGGTCTAATTCGGACTTCATATTGGGGAGATCACCAAAATGTTGGTGGCTCCAAGACCATCAACAACTGAATATGGCCTAACATGAAACTCCCTTAATGTAAGCTTCTTGAGCTCACTATCATATGACACATAGATCCTATCCCTAAATCTGACCAAACCATATGCTGTGAGATGATATCCACATCCTAATCACCTATATTCTGTTGTAACATGTGCGTAAGCTCCCTGTACCTTTCATCCTTTTGTCCTGCCTGTAAGATATGATCATGTAAATCTATCCCATATGAGCTTCTTTTGCACTCCCCTATTGAGAGCATATGAAACTTTGTTCTCCTTTACTTTAATGAATTTGATCTTGATGTCAAACTCACTGATCATTTCCAACCAACAAGCTTGTCTCGCATTCAAATTTGGTTAGTCAATAGTATCTCAACCCATTCTGATCACTCATCAATGAAAACCTCCTTCCAAGAAGATAATTCCTCCACATATTCAAGGCATGAATAATATCTGACAACTCAAGATCACGAGTCACATAGTTATTCTAATCATCATTAAGTTTCCTTAAATCATAGCATACTAGCTATCCCTCCAACATCAAGACTCCATGAATTTCTTTGCAAGAATCTGTACACACCACGAAATCTTTATCCGAATCTTCAATATTGAGAATAGGCGCATTTGTCAACAATTGCTTCAACTGCTTGAAACTTACTGCACATTCCTCTATCCATTCATTTCTTTTTCCCTTCCTTTGCAATGATTTACTTGGATATTTAATGCATGAGAAGTTCTTGATGAACCTATTCTAGTAACTTTCTAACCCCATGAATGGTTTGACTTCATCCACATTTCTAGGAGCTACCGACTCCTTGATAGCCCTTATCTTTCTGGATCTACTACTATTCCTTTCTTGGAAACAACATGTCCCAAGTAATGTACCTCTCTCTAAAAGAAGTTTCATTTACTAAGCTTGGCATACAATTGATGCTCTCTTAGCGATATCAACACCACTACTAAGTGTTCAACACGCTTCCTCATTCTTTGAATATATCAATATATAATCAATGAACACAATAAAAAACTTGTCCAGATAAGGACATAACACACTATTCCTCAAGAACATAAAAGTAGCTGGAGCATTAGTAAAACCAAATGTAACTACAACAAAATCATAATTCCCATACCTGGTCCTGAACATAGACTTGTAGATGTCCTTTTCTTTGATGCATACTTGATGGTATCCTAATCTAAAGTCAATCTTTGACAACACCGTTTCTCCCTTCAAATGGTAAAAAAAGTCATCAATCCTCGATAATGGATACATGTTCTTGATCATCACCTTGTTTGGATACCTGTAATCAATGCACAATCTGAGAGTACCATCCTTCTTCTTGACAAGAAATACCAGTGCACCCTAAGGTGATACACTTTGCCTAATATATCCCTTATTAAGAATTTTCTTTCACTGCAACTTCAACTCTACTAAATATGGTGTACTCATCCTATAAGGTGAATTT
Source organism: Pinus albicaulis (assembly GCA_034641835.2). Lineage (NCBI taxonomy): Eukaryota > Viridiplantae > Streptophyta > Pinopsida > Pinales > Pinaceae > Pinus > Pinus albicaulis. The sequence goes on from CM076573.1 coordinate 445,837,799, forward strand.
GATGCTCGTGCTACTCATGGTACCAACTATTTTCACTCCATAATTTCTGAAGGCTCAAGACAGAACTATGGAGGAAAAAATCAAACCAACTTTGGAATCTAGGAATTATCCTTCCCAGACTCAAAGAGGGATCTCTCTGTTAGATATAACTTTGTTTACAGGGGAATTTTAGGCTAGCTATTAGTGCACAGGTTTGTTTGAATATGTTTGGCTGAGGCAACAAAAGAGGGCGATTGGGCTATGGAGTCACACAAGTGTGAACAAATTCAGATGGATGAATAACTGAGGTCAGATGCAACCAAGAAAGCTAGCCATGTCAATGGATCTTAACATCTTGTGAGATGGAATAGAGGAGGAAATTAAGGTTCAACAAGAATTCAGAGTAGAACATCTCTGAATTCTACATTCTGGTCTTAGAAGAAAACATAATGAACTGTTTCAAGACTATTGAGGGTACCCTATGGTAAATCCTACAAAAAATTTTCTATCCACGGTTAGGAAAAGCAAATAGTATGAGAAAACATGAAAATAAAAAATTACATGGGAAAATACTTCACCACAAAGCGTAACAAAATAATTTGGAAAACAACTTAATCCTTCATTCGTCCAAAAAAGAGTTCTTACAATAGAATGAGTCTTATTACAATGGTTTTTCCCTTTTGGGGCCTCCTCGCATACTGCTAATGCATACAACTTTTATAGAAAATCTGAGTCGACTAATCTGTCTACTGTAGTAATTACATTCACGAAAAATTGGAAAAGTGGAAACACACAGGCGGTGATGAGACAAGCCTGGATTTTGGAAGTCTGTTATTAATTAAAGAGTGGTTAGAAACTGGCTTGAGTAACACCAAAGAGGCAACAAATCAAGTATTCCTGACATATAGCCTTGTTCCTTAGAAAACCGATGTTGGGTAATTATGTCTCGTGTAGCGTTGGCTATTTTCATTGATTAGTGACTGTGCTGATGTGTTTTCTATTGCCTCTTTGTTTTCTAATATTATATCTCTATCCCAAAGCCCAACTCGACCTGTTGTGTCTGTTTCTTCATGGCGTTCAACATCCCTTTTCCTTTTTCTCCTTTGTCGGGCCTCAGTCTGTTATAAGTCCTTAACACCGTGATTTTTTCCCTTTTTATTCATAAAAAAATGTGCAAACCGTAGAAGCTCAGACTTGAAAACCTTTAAATTTTACTCCTCAAATTTATTGTGTCCATAGCAGCATCACATTTCACACATTTTATAATTTAAATTATAAGAAACGGTTTCGGCGATGCAATGCGAAGTATAGAGTTGATGTGGCAGGTCAGGTGGGGCTGGATTGCAGCCTGCAGATCACAAGTTTTAACATTTAATAGTGAAGGTAAACCCTAAGGGATGCAAATTGCGAAGTGCGGGGAGGGCGGAGCTATGACAATCGTATTGTGGGCTTTAACATAAAAGGGTTTATAAAGCAATAAGTCCCAAATATTATACATGTGGGTTTTGTGGTTTGAATGGGATTCAAAGCATTTCAGAATATGGAGGAACTGACGGGGGAAAAGAGGGTGAATGAAATGAAATGGAATGAGGGCAGAAATGAAGTTTGATCCCCATCACACCTTATCAACAACACTTCCTTCCCTTTACTAGACGGAAAGGCAGATTGATTCCTTTGAAGCTCTTTACAGTCAAGATTTCCCTTTGTTTCTCTGAAAATAAGTGACAGCCATGGAATATTATTTTCAGTAAAAAATATAAAAAAAATAATCAGTCACCTTGTGATACTGTAAATTACAGGACTCTAACAGTGGCTCCAATTGTAGATAGCAGCTCCTTCAGGAGGTGTCAAGAACACCGTATACTAGAGGCCTAATCCATTGGGTTGATCCCAAATCCGCAACTGAGTCTTCTACTAAAACTTATGTGGCTCAGCAAGCTTAGTTCAAAATCAATACTCTCTGCAAACTAAAGTCTAGAAAATACTTGTACTGGAAATTGGAAAGAAATATGAAACTAGAACTAGAAAGATGCTCAGAGTACTAAGCTTATTTTCACACCTATCTACCCTACTCTAATGAAATTTTTGTTGTTCTAAATGATACAATAATGCCAGTGCATCCAGTCAAGTAGTAGCAGAGAGAAATGGATGACTTGAATTTTTGATCTGAAAGGACTGTATTAGTTTTGTTGTGCTAAGCGTATTTTCACTTTATAAACATGTGCATACTTGTCTCATTAGTTTGCTTAAGGATTTAGAATTTTAACCATGAATTGTAGATGATTTTAGTGAATTAGAAGCATGAAATTAAGCACAAATAACACTTAACAACAACGTAAGATAGAGAAATAAGTCACCACATAACATTTACAGAGCAGGCATGATGAAGCAGTTCACGCCTCCTCAGCTACATCAGCTGGTCCAGCTCCCAATAGCATTTCCATCTTTCATTATGCTCAAAATTTTGTAAATAAATGTAGTTGTAGACCTCTAATGGCTGTTTTCTCTGCACCAATGGCTCAACAATGCTCCAATTAGTCTAGAATGACTTTTAATTCACTCTGAATGGGCAAAAATTGATTTTCCAACTCATTTTCGCAATAACACCTAGAAACGCTCCACTAAATGTGGCGGAGTCCACTTAACTGGAGTCAATTTAGCAAATTCTGCTAAAAAATAACGCTAGCTAAAAGTCTATCGAAATAAACCAAAACATTTAATTGGGCGGTTAGGGTTTACCACATGCCAACCCTCATTCTACAGTTACTGTGATGGTTGGAGGAACCTTAGGATAAACCCCGTAGATAAGTTTCAAACTAGAGTTAAAACTGCTAGAGTTAAGGCTTAATTGTGCAGAAAAAATGGACGGTAACTCTTGCATGTGATACGTCATAACATAACTGTCAGAGGTTAATGTTATATGTAGTGGTTTATTGTAATGTCATGTGACCATATTGTGGGACCGCTGGTGGGTTGGGACGGCCAACGGTCCCAACCCCCACACATCTTTGCAATCAACATTAATATAAACCTTTGGCCCATGATTGATAAGACTCATTGCACAACATGGGTGAGGTGGCAGGTGGGTGCTCTACTAGAGGTCGTGGGGTCGAGCCTTGTGAGACCTCCATAAAATTTTAATACACCACTCTGTGGACACATGCCTCCCTTAGGGCTGACCACGTGTCACCCTATGATTGGTCCTCCAACCAACGTAGAACCAAATTCAAAAAATCAAATGGTGCCACTTGTCATTGACTGATTGGCCTAGAGAAAAGGAATATTCTTTGGAATATTCCTTTTTTTCTGACTATACATCCTCCATGCTGACTAGCCATCCCCATCAACACTGTTGCAAAATTTAGCTATTTTGGAATTCGATCAAAACACGATATCTCCCTCATATGACATCGGTTTTTGCAACCATCCTAGTTTCATCCCAATCCTGTAACTTTCAATTTTGAGAAAAAATTATGAAATCTTCATCACTCCTCCCCATTGGGAAAATTTTGGACCGTAAAAGACTTGATTACCTGTTTAGTAGATGAGGGTACAACTCCTTCACCTTTCCAACCTCCATCCACTTTGCCTTGCTTGGTTTAGTGCCTTTGAGCCCAACTCAAAGGTAGTCAATGCTTCCCCTCTTAGATGCTCTTGTCCTCCTGTCAAGAATTGTATCTTCCTTGAGCTCATCCAAAAATCCTAGCAAGAAATCTTCAATAGAAGGCAACTGAACATTGCTTCGTTAATCATAGACCAAAGGTGGCTCATAAAAACATAAGTTTTCAACATTAACAATTGAATACATTTACATATATGAAGGCAAGTCAAGTTAAAATGCATTATTACCAACTTGATTTATGATCTTGAATGAACCATAGCGAGTGGGTTTGAGATTTTTACCTTCCCCTTGCATCCTTTATTTGCTAATGTGAAACCATACCTCATCTCCCTCTTGAAACTTGTGATCAACTCTATGTTTTTCATGCCTCTCTTTATATTTTCTTTTGGTTTTATCAAGTTATTCTTGAACTTGTTGATGTATAATCTAAATTCTCTCAATGAAATTTCGAGCCTCGTCAATATCACTATGGTCATCTATTGCAACATCCTTTCCAAAGGTGAAGTTTAATGGTGATTTTGGAAAATACCCAAAGCATACTTCAAAAGGTGATTTCTGAGTTGAAGAGTGCTTTGCCTGGTTGTAAGCATGTTGAATGTAATGCAGTTGTTCATACCAAAACTTCGGATGTCTGTTGCAATATCCTCTCAATAGATGCACAACAGTTTTGTTCACCACCTTGGCTTTTCCATCGGTTTGTGGATGAAAAGTAGTACCGTTTTTCAACTTTGTGTCCATAATCTTCCATAGATTGGAACAAAAATTCCCAATGAACCTGGAATCCCTGTCTCTAACAATAGAAGTTGGAAATCCAAAATGAACCCAAACATGTTGAAAAAAATGTCAGCAGTTTGTTCAGTTGTAATGGTTTTCTTACATGGCATAAGTATACACATTTTACTGAATCTATCCACAACGACATAAAGGTAATCACGTTTTTTTCTTAACATAGGTATACCTCCAAAAAATTCCATGGAGACACACTCCCATGGCCTTGATGGCACCGGTAGTGGCGTGTAGAACCCAAGCTTCCTATTACTAGGCTTGCTTGTTGCACACATAAAACAACGTCTTATAAAATGTGACACACTATCTACCATGCGAGGCCAATAGCAATACCTCTGTAGATGTGCCATTGTTTTGATTACCCCAAAGTCTCCAACAATAAGAGATGAATGAGCTTCTATCATGACACTTTTCCTCTCTCCTTGTTGTATACACAACTTTCCCAAATGAAACAAAAAATTGTTAAGCATGTGATAATATTTTTCTTCAACTTTATTCCCTTCACTCAAAATAGCATACACATATTGAAAATCAACATAATGTGCATATTGTTCTATGTAACTCTCATGCACAATAGAATTATTTTTGAGTAAATTAGATGAACTAATGATTGGCCTTGAAAGCATATCAAAAAAATTATTGAAAATAACTTTCTTGTACCTTTTAACCAAGTGAAACTGTTGAAGAAATCCAATCCACCTGAAATGTCTTGATTACTGCAATTTTTTTTGTGACTGTAGGTACTGTAATGGTTGGTGATCGGTATGCACAATCTTCTCTTTACCCATCAAGTAGTGTTTCGACTTCTTGATGGTTTGTACCAACGCATATAGTTCTTTTTCATATGTAGGATAATTTTCACATCAACGTTAAATGGTTCAGAATGAAAAGTGATAGGCTTACCATGATGCAAAAGAACTGTGCCCATGGCATAATCAATAGCATCAATTTGTATCTCGAATGGATGTCTCAAATTTGGTAATGCAAGGACTAGAGCTGAACCGATATTGTCTTTTAAAGCTTCAAAAGTTTTTTGTTGTTTGCCTCCCCATTGGAAGCCTTTCTTCACACTTGTCACTTCATGCGTAGGAGCTGTGATGGCATAAAATTTAGCAATAAACTTTCTCCAATAATGAGCTGCACCTAAGAAACTTCTTACCTCAGTTACTCTTTTGGGTGTGGGCCAGCCAATTCACAATGGCTTCCACTTTGGAACAATCAATTCTAAACTATACTCCTCCTACAATGTGTCCCAAATAAACCAAAGAAGTCTTTCCAAACTCACACTTTGACATCTTAAGAAACAATTTCTCTTTCTTCAAAACATCAAGTGATCTATTCACACGCAATACATGTTCTTCTCTTTTTTTGCTAAAAATCAATACCTCATCTAAGTACACAATCACAAAGTCATCAATAAATGGATACAAAACACTATCCATAACACGCATTAAATTTTCTAGTGCATTACACAAACCAAATGGCATAACTAACCACTCAAAGAGTCCTTGTTTGGTTTTGAATGAAGTTTTCCATATGTCACTTTTTGCAATTCTTACTTGATGATATCCACTTCGTAAATCTAACTTAGTGAAAAAATTTGCATCTTTCAAATGATCAAGCAAATCATCTATCCTTGGGAGTGGGTAAGGATTCTTTACCGTAATCTTGATCAAAGCTCTGAATTCTACGCACATGTGCCAAGTCCCATATTTCTTTGGTATCAAGACTATGGGTGAACCACATGGCAAGGTGCTTGGCCTTATGATTCCTTTGTCCAACATCTCTTTGATTTGCCTCTTTATTTCAGCATTCTCCATTATCTACATGCAATACATAATGATGTTTGGAAGAGGACAATCTTGTTGCAACTGAATCTCATCACTAGTACAAAATGGCTAATTAGTTATTAAAAAAACGACTAAAATTTGCATATAAATGACTATTTTTCGGTCGGTGACCAATAGTTGCTAATTTACAGTATCTTATAATTTTGTCTAGTTGTATATTTGGTCATTAATTTGGTCATTAATTTAGTCACTGATTTAGTCATTGATTTTATCATTAATTTAGTCGTTGGTTTGGTCATTAATTTGGCCATTGATTTGGTCATTGATTTAATCCTTGATTTTGTCATTAATTCTCACAATTAATAACCAAATATACAACAAAATATATTACTATACGATCACCCGACAAAACCAATTAATGACCAAAGAAATATTACCAAAATTTTGGTAGTGTTATAAGATACTGTAAATTAGCTACTAATAGTCATATATATGCAAATTTTAGTCATCGTTTGAAATCAATTAATGACTGAAAAAATATGACTAAATTTTAGTCGTGTTATAAGATACTTTAAATTAGCTACTAATAGTCGTATATATGCAAAATTTAGTCATCATTTGTGGTCACAAATTTATCATTTGTAGTAGTCATTTATTCATTATATAAACGCCTAATTTAGTAGTTTATATTTATTTCATTTACTTTGACTAATAATCATTATAAATGACTAATTTAATTGTATATTCATTTTATTTGTATTCTTCATTAATCAATATAAACTACTATTTTAATAGTTTTAGATTGATTTTATGTATTCATTATTAATCAACATAAATTAACTAGTATGAATTTGCAACTAAATTTAAAAAAAATGTCATACAAATTATATGTTCATCTAATATGAAAACCCAAAGTTACATATGTTAATTACAATACCAAGTAATATCAAGTGCAACTATAAATAATTCCAACCACATAAATTATATTATATAAAATGTCAAGTATTACAATATAAGTTTCCAACTTAATATTGGTTGGAGTACAATTTATAGATAAAATATTGTTGATCATTTCAAAGCATTATCATTATCTTGCCAAGGAATTGCAAGTGAATTCACCAAATCTAAAAACTTGACCATCAATCTTTATGAGTGTATCTTATGCGAGATATTTGCTCTACGAGTACCACTAGACCAATACACTTATCTCTCTTTGTCACTCTAGTGTTATTGTTCCCCTCTTTCTTCAATCATTGCTTCTTACCATCAATACTAAGTGCATTTTCTGCAAAAAGAAAACAAAAAAAGTTACAATGCAAAGTATAGGACATGAAAGTTGATGAACACTGGAATATAAACTAAAGTAGACTATAAAGGATTTATACGATATATACCTCAACATCAGCAATATTGTGAATGTCATTTTTCCCCATAAAAGCAAGAAACTCGAACAAGTTTTTTGTAGTTGGGAAATAGTGGCCACTATGTGGCCAGATGACCTGTATAAACAAAGAAATTAAAACGTCACAAATAAACAAAACAAAGCTAGCAATTTCTAATAAGAATGTCTCATGCTCCACTTTTGTAGTTGTATCATTTCATCTAGTTATCTCTAAGTAGTGACACTTCAACAATAAAACGGGTTAGTAGAAATATAATGGGTGCAACAAAGTATTGCTGACACGAGATTACCAACAAGAAACTAAAAAATAATAAGACAAGACTTTGTAAATTGTGATACTAACCGGGAATATAGCTTCAATATAGTAATCTTCAATTATCAACGTACTATTCCAAGGGAAAAGGAATCCAATTCCCATAAGCCAAAAAATCATGTATTCCCCTTGTTTTCCCTGTAATTAATTGAGCAAGATTAGCATACGCAATTTCCATTTAGAATCTCTAAAATGATTCTATAAATATTCAAAGAAAACTTGATGTTACTCATTCATTTTTCTCTAACGCAGACAAAACTGAATATGCTAACTTGTTTTTGAGCCGGAGAGTTCTGTAATTCATCGTGTCCAAAATCATTGTTTATTTTCGTGATTGTTTTTTTCAATGATTAGGGAACTGGCCTATATTTAATCAAAAAACATATTTTTCAAAATATATTCCATTTTTCTAATTCAAAGCTAGATTTCCTTATAGTTTATGATATTCAAACAAACTAGAATCGTTTTCGTTTAACAAGTCATTGTTGTAATATACTACTAAATAGAAAACTACGTAATGAAGTTATTAGTAGTGGAATACTAAAAAATCACAAATACAGGCAAGAAATAACACCACTATGTCCTAGACATGCCAAGTCTTTATCCTCTTGGTTGGAAATATTACTTCATGAAAACAACATATTTGACAAAGAGAACTTTTCTAAAACTAACTAACGCCCGTGTATCCAACAACTTTGACATTTCTATTGGCATGCCCTCAAAATGTGTGGAAGTATCAAACAAGTGTATAAGTGCACTTCCCTGTAAGGTTAAAGTTTGGCAATGGAATATGTTGTCCCTTAGTCTAAACAGGTTTTAACTTGCCTTTGATAACTTAGAGAGAATGGGACTCCAATATAGAACAATGACAGAAAGATTTTATTCATTCACACTTACCTAGATCCTAAACAAGCATTGAACAACTATACAAATCCAAGAATGTCTCACATTCCACCAGGAAACAAAATTTTTTGATTTTGATTCTAACCCTTGAGGCTTTCTCAAATTTGTAAACAAGTAACATCATAAATATTTTTCCTTAGTTTTCAAACCTTCTTCTATGTGGAGCTTGAGAAAATATGTGCATACACATATCACAATATAGCATGTTGTGGAGTACATTTACATGAAACCAATCATTCAAATTTTTATATTCTATCAAGATTGAGGCATGTGTTAAATTCCCAATATTTGCATTTCTGCACAATGGTGTCATTAATAATTTGAAGGTTCTTGGCTTGCTAGTATGATCTAATTATTGCTTTGTGCAAGCTGTTTTTTCACTCCTATTTTTAAAATTTTAATGTTTATGAATAGTATATAGATACAATGGATGCTTAGAATAATAAAAGAGGCAATTATTTTTCCATCAATAGAATTCAAGTATTTGCATATGGTATAAATTCAGTAGTTCTATTGGTGGTACTTAGGGTCAACCTAAACGTTTATTTCGCATGCGTCAAAATAAGTACAAAGTGATAATAGGAAGGACTCATGCGAACTTTTTTAATCGTACATGTTGAATCTGCAAGTGTTAATGTTGTTGTGCTCAATTTCTTATTGGGGTACCTATCAACTGACAAAGTTTGTACAAATGTTTGAAATGATACTAAATAAGATGGACCTGAGGGACTAAAGAATGAAAGCACAAGAAAATACTTGACTGAGATCTATGTGTGATATATATATATATATATATATATATATATATATATATATATATATATATATATATATATATATATAAAGTCATGGGCCTAGTTCTTACAATGACCTTTCCTAGAGTCTTACACCATAACTACTTTCCCATGTTAAACCATCATTTTGCGTCATTAGCAAGCCTTCTTTAGACAGTCCATTAGCCTCTGACTTAAATTACCTAGAAATTTGATGGAATGATATCTTCAAGGACTGTGACTTGATTGTCTTCAACTACTCTAGAATGGGTTGCAAAAAAAATTATTCCATCCTAAACCTCCATTCAACCAATTGATAACCAAGGAATCCCCAAAGACCTAGAATTCAGTCACCTCTCCTCTATTGCTACTGTTAACAAAAAATTTAGTGTCTTTATTTCATCAGAAATGTTAGAGTTTGTACCAATAAATGCTTTAATTTTTGAAGATATGAGTATAATAGAATCACTATGGTATAGGATACCTCCTACAACATATTCTGCTTGTTGACCTTGACTGACACTGTTGAAAATTGAAATAACACCATTCCCACTCTTAACAATAGAAAGATGGATCAATGTCCTTCCTTTACCAGTGTTAGGGGTTTTTTTCCTTTGAAATCTCAGTCATGACTTGGAGACATACTGAAACAATGGCTAATACTTACCTTGAAAGATGTAGGAGTTTCTGGAAGCCAAATACATCAAAACACTATAAGACGCAATGCCTTACAACCCTTTAAGTCTTTATTCAAAGCCCAGTATTTAAAATTGAATACGATATCGCTCATAGGTATATATGCATCTAGTCACTTAGTTTTTTGAAGATTTTTGAACTTCTAAAGCTTCTTCCACTACCAAGGTGCATGCTCTTGCTTGTCATTTTCTGTTTCCATTCCTTGCTATGAGATAATGGTACTATCCAGAGTAAATGAACTGTTGCTTCAAAAGTAGTCAAAAAGACTTTTAATTATACCATGATCATAGAAATAATTCACCATTGTTGTATTACATTCTTCGTTGCTGCACTAAGCAATCCTATATCATCACGATGTCGATTGTGAACTACAAAAACCTTCACAAGAGTCACATAATATGATAACATTGTAGACACAACCTTATTCATATTGTCAAAGTCCAAGAGATCAAATGACATCCTTTTAACTTTTTGGGCTTGAGATGTTTCTCCTACAATTACAGAGCCTCCAATGTCATCCTCTGATGCATTTGCATGTCGCCCAAGCTGACCAAGACACATTCTTGAAATCCCTTCGATACCATGGTCTGTTGTTGTCTTGTTTCTATAAAAAAAATATATTAGGGTTCAATGGACTAATGAGAAGCAAGCCCATTCCTCATAGACATTGGGTTCACATGTCGAACAACTGAAACTGTGTTAGTGTCATTGCCAACTTCTATAGCTGTTGCATTTGGTGCCAAATTTTCAATTGCAGGTTCTTTTCAACCTCTTTATTCGCATCTACTTTTGAATCACTAACAAGAGATTTATACCAAACTATTTCTTTGTACACCATCCCTACATGCTTCAATATGTTTTCATCCCCAGAACCAATTTCAGGCATAATTATTGTTGTGATTTTCAGTAAATGTGTTGAAAAGGATAAAATACCATCTAGAATTGAAATTCATCTCAAAGTTCATATGTGTTGTGCTACCTCAATATCTGCCAGCTTTGTTCTAGCCTACAAATCCATGAATTCATTTTCAGGTTTCATGTGTTCTCTCAAAGTAGTACAAACAACCCTTGTAAGAGGAGATGAGTGTTGCCGTGAAAATTTATTAAATGCAACAACAATATTCTGGGCACCTTGAAATGACAATGGTAAGAGGCATAAATCAAACATTTGAAGCATAGCCTCTATACCCTTTTTCTCAATAAACACCCATGTATCTATATTATGCAGAATATTCTCTAAGAGACATGTAGCATTGCTTATACAATCTGGGAGAAAGAATTCCATGTTTGAAGACAATTTTTCAGCATAAGTACCAACCCCTAACTCAGATGTCACCATCGATGATTCATCTCCATCCACTGAACTAATTGTTTGTTGTTCTAAATCAGTCTTCATGGGAAAAGACACATAAGAGATGGAAATTTTTTGCAACAGGGAAGACACTTTAGCACCAAATCCAAGTTCTGCAATATTATTTAATATTTCAATCAATACATCCACCCCATGCCCCCTCAAATAAGGAGCATGTCGTATCATCTCATCCAAGGAAGATGATAAGGAACTAAGAGTGTCACTTGCCAAAGACCGTAAGTAGGCTTTTGATGTAAAAAAAATCACAAAAGATCTTAGAGCACCACAATCATTAATAGCTTGAAGTCTGAGGTTATTAAGTCACAAACCATCTAAGCATTATGGTATACAATCTACTGCATCTGCAGAAGGGAGGATACCAACCACGATGAAATCCAAAAAATCAGTAGGCAGACCAACAACATCTAGAGCAGAATAAAAAGTTGTATCTTTGTAAATAAGATCACTTGTGACTATAGTTGCAAGTGAAAAGACCCCAACACCAAAGTCCTTTGATCTTCTGAATATATTGCACAAGAAAAATGGCAAAGAGCTCTTCAAATCTTATAGTTTGGTAGTATTTCCAGGAGCATATGTGCCAAGAGATAGAGCCCAAGGCAAAGCCTTCATAATAATTATTCTATGATAAGGAAACAATGTGTCAGGTTAATAAGTTTGCATTTCCTCTGACCTAGTAGCATTTTTAAGAGGAGACTTGCCCTTGGAACCTGATTGTGATTCTCCACTCTGCTTCCTTTCTCCTCAAGATGGCAGACTTCAAATGTGTTATGGTGTTGTCCAAGGCTCCAAAACCCCTAAAGTAGGTTTCAGTAGGATTACTATTGTCCATAAAAGGCTCAAGAGCATGCACAATAGATGTTACCAAGTGTATATGTTGTGGATCCAAATCTTTGAGAAGAGGGAGCAAAGTTGGAATTAAACCCACATCCCATAATGCAGTGCAGCCAAAAGAAGAAGAAACTATAGTTGTTACAAGAGAAAGTAGTGCTTCTACTAAAGATATCGAAAAATAGGATGATTCAATGGAAACTTATTTCCATTGAGCTCAGGGGGATATTGGATATTGTTGATGCAATATTGAATATAGTTGAGAAGAGCAATATTATTACAAAGGCTTACCAAAACTCCACTCCCAATCCTTCTAAAATGGAGTTGACATTTCAATGTTTATTTTCATTAGATCTTGATGTGGATTGACCAACTCCATAATTGAATCTTTATTAGGGTTGAGAAGGTCATTCTCTTGAGACAAGCACTACCAATTCATCTAATATCAATTAGTTTCATCTCACATGTATCCCCAAGAGAGGATGCCTTTCTTGTTGAATGTGAGACCATGAAGGTGGTGCAACTATCGAAGGCAATCACCCTGCGTCTCCAACTCCAAATGGACTACGTGCCAGATCCCAATTTGTCTTTCATGTTCCACCTAGCCAAGCCCACAATTGCTTTCCATGCTAACCAATTACTCTAGGAAATTCAAATAAGTGAGCTTGAGACCTGGAATTTGGTGTGCTAAATTTTCTTAAACCTAGAAACTGGCAAATTTAGTTTCTAGTAAATTTACTTGTTGTAGATTATTTAAAGTTTTAGCCTACTAAATAAAAAGCACTATTGGGATTTAACAAGTAAATAAAATAAAATCAGCGGTTGCAAATTGTACACCAATCCCACACATGCATACACAGAAAATCTGCACATCAAAATTTGGTGTTCATTAAATAATATCTTATCGTACAAGGTTTTCCTTACTAGAAACATGGTCCTTTGTGGAAAATTACAATCTCCAACAACTATAGAAATTTTCTAGGCACCTGTGCAGGTTGTACTACCCAAATTCTCCTAGGAAACCACACGACTTGCCATATGCTCAACCTGCAGTGCAACCTTTCTGTCACCTGTGCGATTGTTTACACCCTTTCCCACAACATGTGAAATAGTTTAATGCTTCAGGTGGCATGTGCGACTACTCAGCTCACTTTGCACAACACATGTGTCCCTAATGCAACACACATTATTGTTTTGAACCCTCCACACAACTCGTGTTTCTCTCTCAAGATGAGTATGGACGCACTGTGCCATTGTTGTTGGATGATCTACAGAATTTTTTTGTACAACATTATTAGGAATGATCCTTGCTGCGGAAATCACTCTGATGCATTGCAGATTTCAAAACATATCACTTGGATGAAATTCCCTTTTCATCCAATCACATGTCTAGAGTCTAGACACTCAAATCTATTTGGAAGTACCTGTCTGGTGCTACTATCATAAACAAGGGGAGGATGAAGGAGATTATATCACACAAAGAAAAATCCCCCCGCACTTTCCCCACTTGTTGACATCCTACAGGTCAAAATAGAACCTTCCATGGAGCATCACCCTCTAGACCCCTTGACACTCATATGGTAGCCAAAATAGACACTTGAGTGGGAAGCTTGATCAAACCAATCCCCTTTACATCCTTGGGGATAGTAACACATCCCAAGGGGCCAATGGAAGACCCTTTTGTTTTATTGAGACCATGGTTACAATCCCAAAATCTGCTCTACTATTGATATCGGGCCTTGCTATGCAACCAACAAGACACATAATATATTTGCAAGTCTAGTAGGATTGTGCAACCATGGTCAACTTCCTCGTAAAGGGAAGGTCTCGATGATGCTAAACAGGAAGTTTCCTTTGTAGTTGCTAAAGTTACCAATTCTACATGGATATTGGCAAAAGATCTAGACTAAAGGGAATACACAAATATCTAACAACCATCCAGGGTGGGGTAAATGTCCAAGCTAAGGGATTCTAGTTAGGAAGAGAGTCCAACCCCACCAGGAAAAAAATAGTTTTTTATTCACTAAACACATCACTTGATGCCAGGTTGATTATGTCTAAACAAGCGTGAGCATCATCAACTAAACTTATCTAAGCACTATTTGGTATATAAAAGCTAATGTAATAGTGAAAAATTTGTTCTCCATAGTCACACATATAGGTCCAAACTCCACATGAGTCAACATCTGAATAATGAAACTCCAATCCACTCAATCAAAAGCTTTGTCAAATGCAATTTCAAAGAAAAGGGGTTGATGGCTAGTTTTTGTGCACATTTGAAGGTTTTACATGTTGAAAACATGGTATTGATATTACTTCTTTGTACACAAAACTTGTGTTATCGTTAGAAAACCTTCCACGGCATTTCCTCGATCCTTAGAGTCTCTGTTTTAGCCATGATCTTGTGTGCCACACTAAGCAATGTAATTGGATGCCAATCATCAATTGTGTTGGTGGCTGCTTTTTTGGGAATGTGTTTGCCAAATGACAAAAATTGTCACTAATCATGGCTCATGGCCTTGTAAAATTCACACAGAATTCCATCTAGATTCTATACCCAGAGACTTGCCATTCTTCATGTAGCTAAGTACTACAAAATCCTCCTCTTTTTAGAAGTCATCTTTCTTCAACCTGCTCTAGTTACCAATAAAAACCTTATGAAGATTGACCCTACAATAAGCATTTCTTGCAGCCACTACATGATCCATCATGGTATAAGGAGAAAATTATTTTGAAATTGCAATTTGAACATAATGTCAAGTGGAGCGCCAGAAAAAGAACCATTTTCATGGAGTAATCCAAGATCCTATTCATTGCCACTTTTATTTTCAAAAAGTCAAAATAGAATTTTGAGCCCTCATATCCCTTATTAATCCATTGCAACCTGAAACAAACTCAGACACCCTTGGAAATATATTCCCCTCTGCTTCACCTCCCTTTGAACCATTATTTCCTACCATGCATCCTCACCATAGAGGGACACATTATGGAGATCCACTTCAATAGCAATGCACACCTACTGAAGTTTACCTTGCTGCAACTCCTTTCTGCCTTTTGCGGGCCATCATCCTACCCCAACCTCTCATGGATTTGACAATACAACATCTTTGTTTATAGCTTATGATCCAAGTAGATTGAAATGCATTTTTTACTGTTTCTCTAATGGAAGTATGCAATGTCCCTAGGTAATTTTTGGCCTTGGGGTTCAATCCTTATCTAGGATTTTCCAATCATGAAAATAATCATAACAACAGTGCACATTTATCAACTCATATAACAGTAAGTACCCTTCTATATAATTCACTAATGATATGAGAGATATTTAACAGTCATTTGTTTCTTCAGCAAACCACCACAAGTTAGGGCTAATTGCCTAAGGAACAATAGACCTATAAAACCAATAATCCACCAATATAATTTTGACTGTAATGTCAATATTCAATAGATAAATATTCCAACTGTAACCCACACTAGCACTATCCAAGTTTAGTTGGTAATATACTAATTAACAGCTCACTGTCTAATTGTGTTGCCTCCAAACTTGTTTGCTGTTAGGAAGAGCTTGTGACAACCCTTTCTTAGTGGAGTTTCAATTTGCAGTTGAAGTAGTCTCCTAACCTGGTCAAATGGCTGGTTAGATCTTATGACAGTCCTTTTTTGATCCAAATTTCACCCGCGGTTGGAGATTTGATCCTGTTGCTACATCATGTCAACAAACTATAGGTTATGGAGGCCTGCTTGGGATGTTTAGTAATTGTTGGCCTGTAATTGTTGGGGAGTGGTTTCAAAGATTCATGTGATCACAGACCCCTAAAAGAGATATCGTCTGCGGCCCTAAAAACACTCAGGAGGAAGGCCACCTACAGGTGATGCCCTAAATGATTCAAACTGGGCCCTAAAAACCACCTAGTAACCTACTGATCTCCTGTTTGGTTGAGAAAAACCTCGCTACCTCCTGTTTGGCTTTAGTGCCTCAGAAAGGACCCCTCACAGCCTTACCTTTCCTTAACCAATGGTCTGAGCTTGGGTGCACCATAGACAGATCACAAAGAGAAGATCTTGCTGCCCAGAAAAACTAATGGTGGCCAGGCATCCCATAGAAAGACCTCTGTTGTCTTGAACATGACTTATTGACCAAGAATAACCACTAATAATCTGTTTCCCTGCTTTCCAAAACGGATCATACATGCTCCAAAATATTATGTTGTAAGAGGTGTAACGAGTGGTTATTGTATGGCATGTTACAACTTTGAATCTATCTTTCAAAGCCATTAATATAAATCTCTGTTTTAATCTTTAATTTTCTGTTTCTTGTGTTCATTGGAATAATTCTCTATTTGGGAGAAAATGGATGGTTCAAGAAGCATGTAGAACTGTGGGATGTTATCTGTCTAACAATCCCTTCCTACTTATAGAAGTGACACAGTTAGGAAACGTTTCATGAGATGAACACTTTGTTCAATTTGGAAGAAATTTATGTATTTACTATTTAGATCAAGTTTAACTATGTAATTGTTGCCCAACATTGCCATTTTTAGGTAAGATGTGGGCAGTCTTTAAGTTAGGGTCAAGGAGTGTTAAATTTTATTTGTTTTGTAGGCAATAAACTCTTATTTGACTACTTTTTGGCTCCTGGATGTAATAATTGTAATTCTTAATGAAATATTCGTGCCATTTTCCCCTAAAATATTGTTTTTAAATTGCATGTCCCCTATTTATATATATTTAACAACAAATAATGCTGTACTAATTACTATGTAAGTGAAACCTTCATTCAAGGGTTTGATAAAAAAAGGTATGTATTCATGATCATTTTTCTTTTCTTCACTTCCGCGTTATATTTTATCATCATTTGAAGTGATAAACAATTTTAAACTTGGGTAAATAAAACAAGTGTAAATAAAAATAAAATTGGGTTTTGACCCTATGGGGATTTGACCCCAATTATAGGGTAATCAATTGTATTATCATTAGCTTTACTCATCTACTCTGAATGATGGGATGGTTTTTGTTATTATCTATTCATTTCCCTAGCTTCTCTACCCGTAGATCCAACACTTAAAAGTGCCTCTACACTTGTGGGTGGCCCCCAAGGGGTGGTTTAGCTTATTATTTTCCACGTCTTACTACGTTTTTCAGATCTAGAGGTGCATAACAGCAAGTTACTTTATCATCTACAACCATTTACTAAAGTCTATAGCAAGTTATTCACCTCCCAATTTGTAAGGGCTCCTATCAGTCAACTTGGTGCTATTCGAAGAGTTATGTCTAGTATTTTGAGTGTCTTTATGCTTGCTGATTTGCATTTTTCTGTAGTCATATTTCATTTGTATATTTACTCTCATGAAGACCTTGACAAGACCACTATTTTGGGTGGTTAAACCACCAACTGATTTGAACAAGACCTACCCACTGATGATCCAATTTCAAACCAATCCATTTGAAACTAGGCAACCCATAGAGCACCAAAATGCATAAAAACCGAAAACAAAATAACATAAAAATGCACCCCCTCTCTTAAAGCCTAATCCTCAAAATTCTCAAGTTCGAATTGGATCTGCAATAGCCAAAAAAATACCAGAATGTATCAAACCAATGGAAGGCTTTGACTCTAGCCTTTCTCATAGTTGGACAATACCTAGCATGGAAGTTGGGTTCAAGCCCATGGGTCAAAATTGGCACAGATGCAATAGTTCTGATTGGGGACAATGTATTCCTGCTAGAGACACTTATTGCTCAAATTCCAGAGACACGTCAATGCACACTTAATAGAAATGTTGTTGTCAATTGAATGAAAATTTGGAGATAGGGATGGGTCCAAGCACATAATTTGGGACATGAAAGAAAGCAAGGCCCACATTCATTTAAGTGATTCCAATGATGAAACTTCTTGGTCCTATAAAACCACAAGTGGACATTATTTAACTAAGTTGGGGTATTATCTTGCAATGCAAAACCTAGAAACATCAACAAAAAAATGGTGGTTCAAGAAGCTGTGGATGAAGGGAATTTCGTCCTCATTTTATTTATACTAATTACTCAGCTCAACAATATTGGGTAGACCGTAGAACAAAGAATAAACCAATTCCATATCCTCTACCCACTGTGGGAAGAATAAATATGGAACCTATCATAGGAAGCTTGCCCATTCCAATGAGGAATGTCAAACATTTAGGCCAAAAGAGCTAAAAAAGGAAAAATACTTCATTTATAAGAATTATTGAGAGGTTGGAGACTTAGAGATTGATGTCAAAAATCCCAGCTACATTGACCCACACTTGATGCTAATGCATAAAGATATCCTTGCCAACAACAAGGAAGCTCATTATACATATAACTTCCAAATCAAGCACAAACTAGCGTATATGGTCATTGATAATGACAACCAAAATAGCCTTTTCTTGTTTCAATTGGAAAAGGAACTTAAGTTACCAACCTCAACTCATCCCAACTCACATTACCTTGGATGGGTCAAAGATGCACATTAGCTTGTGCTAATCGGTTGAAAAATATCAAATTGTTACTAAAAGATGGCAATATTTTGCCTAATATCTCATATGTTCTTACAAACAAAGATGAGAAGACTCATGAAAATAAGATGATGATAACAAGTTTAACTAATTTCATAAGTGTAATTAATATAAGTGGCATTTAAAAAATTAAGTGGCTGTGAGGGTAATACAGCTATGGGCATTCCTAGAAACACATTTGGCAGCTCAAAATTGCATTCCAAGTTTGATCAAAACATAAATATAACACCTACACTACATTTTGATGTCGATGATGAGTGTGGTAGAGATAAAGAGAGGTATTCCTAAGACAGATTGTGAAGTGCAAAAAATGGGATGCTTCATTCTAGCTAATACTCATTTTGAGGCAAGTGTTAATGACCACCTTGTTGAAGAAGACAAAGAACAGTTTCCTACAAGTTTTTTGGCCTGCTCAGCTGGCTTTCTACACTTGGACATTTCTCTTCATTTGATTCACCCATATCTGTAGGAGGGTAGGAAACAAATTTCTACCAATCTTGCAATCACCCAAGAAGACTTAGCACGTGATGACAGGGGTACCATGCCATGCCTTTTTTATACACTGGAAAATTGAAATTCAGCCAACATATGACAAAATCTTGAGTGCAGATGGAGATAATGGATGAAACTATAGTTCTAGTTTCTCTGAGAATGAGAGTAATAATAAACTCATTAATGAAGGGAAAGCTTGAAGATCCCCTAAGGTTCAAGAGACCAACAGTCCTATATGCGATTTTAAATATGGTAGAAACTTTGGCACCCATAATGATGTGCATCTCCAATCAACATTACCTATTAAGTTCGAATAGAACATTGCAAGATCCTATATTTTTTGCTTTGACATCCATCCTACATATGACATGGATTCTAATGAGGAATAAAAGAACGTTGATCATATCATCAAGCTGTTTTGTGAACCATATGAGAAAAAGGATGAAAGGTCAATTCCATTTGTTTAAGGCATCCTTATTAAAGATGAGCAGTCTTGTCATATTGGAAGAACTAACCGATATCCAGGAATACAAGAGGACGTCTGCAAACCCATAATTGATTTACATAGTGAGCAGAATCATTTCCAGGTTTGTATCTTATTGTTCATAGTTATGATAATTTATCTTCAAAGGAGGTTGTTCTCATAACTACAAATTATATTTGGTTAGCTCTAATTTACCATACAAAACAACCCCTTGTCAGCAACACTGATGTTCATGGCCAAGATAAAAATGTTCCTCTGTTTGATCCAGAAACATTGGAACTAAAGTCTCAATATTTCCTTCGACCATAATGACCCAAGGAGACCAGATATTTATAATTATGGAGATCCAGAAATGGACCTCTCTTCCAACTCAAGGCAGAGTCTCAAAAGGCCCAAAATATACCCTCTACACCAAATTATTTTGTGGGTTGTTCCCTAGTATTAAAAATAAGTTAGAGTTTCTTCTATTTCCTCCTCAGGGCATTTTATGCAAATTGGTTCCAAGATTGAAGCCAAGTTACATAAGACCATTCAATTATTTTAGATGAAGGGAATTTCATCCTCATTTTCTTTCTAATAATTAATCAGCCCAACAATATTGGGTAGAACAAAGGAGAAACCAATACCATATCCTCTACCCACTGTGGCAAGAAGAAATATGGCACCTATCATAGGAAGCTTGCCTATTCCAATGAGGAATGTCAAACATTTATGCCAAAAGAGCTCCAAAAGGAAAAATACTTCCTTTATAAGAATTATTGAGAGGTTGGAGACTTAGAGGTTGATGTCAACAATCCCAAATATATTGACTCACACTTGATACTAATGCCCAAGATAGCCTTGCCAGCAACAAGAAAGCTCTTTGTACATAAAACTGTCAAATCAAGCACAAACTAGCATATATGGTCATTGATAATGGCAACCAAAATAACCTTTTCTTGCTTCAATTGGAAAAGGAACTTACGTTACCAACCTCAACTCATCCCAACTCACCTTACCTTGCATGGGTCAAAGATGCACATTAGCTTGTGCTAATCAGTTGACAATAGATCAAACTGTTACTAAAATATGGCAAGATTTTGCCCAATATCTTATATGTTCTTACAAACAAAGATGAGAAGACTTACGAAAATAAGATGATGATAACAAGTGTAAGTAATATAAGTGTCATTTTAAAAATTAAAGGAAGACTACAAAAGAGGAATGCCACAAATGCAGATATATTGTAGTACATAAAATCCAAAATATAATGAAGTCAATTGTTTGAGAAATCAATGGGCTCATTGGTAGTTGTTTGTCTCCTAAACATGAGAGTTGCAATTAGATGTTTACAAATACACTGTGATACATTCCCACTTGCCACTTGTCACCTAGTATTATTCTCACCTCTTCCTCCTTGCTTACAAGGAATTGTTCCCTAAATTAGCAAAATGGAAGCCACGTGTTTGACATTGAAATGGGTGGCTATGATATATCTTTGGGTGATGAATGTGTAAGAACACTAGTAGCTAGTTTTTTGAGTTAATAATTCCAGCAAGTAACTAGATTTGATCTGTTTGCTTAGATAGTTGGTTTTAGGATAATTTAACATCCCAATTGTATCTTTATTCAGTAGATTTGTAATCTGATAGGTGGTAAATTTCCAGGATGGTGGTTTCAAAGAAATTTTAACACATACTATCAGATTGGACATTTGATGACACGCATTTTCATTAGTTTTCATGACTTCCACTAATTTTCCATTGCTCATTTTGTTGGTTAACTAGAGGATGGCTAGAAGCTAATGGATTTAGAGCACTTACATGTCTTAATTTTCAAATTCTGTAATTTAAGTGTCAACGAAATCCAACTTAATATTTAGTATTGCCCAAGCCACATGCCTAAAATTGGGCATGGTAAAATTCATGAGTTCATATCTTTGGCATAATTTCAATTCTTCAAACAATTATTCTGCTCGCATCCTATGAATAACTACAAAATGGAAATTCCTACATCCTAGAAATATCAGTATGCATACATGATATTGTTTACCACGTGCCTATCATGAGTCCTTTAATGACTATTTGTAGCCATTTTCACATAGATACCAACAGAGAAAACATTTTGACATGCCATTCACAGCACTGCTTTCAATAATTGGAATTTTTTGCAATTAAATGAGGTATTCCACACTATATTATTTTCTGGAAATTTAAATATCAACAATATATATTTAAGGTAGTAGATAAATAATGTTCCCATAAATTAAAAATGTTCAGTTCATATAGAGAGGAAAAAAGTATACGAGAAGCCTCAACACATTTCTGCAAATTGCAATACTGAAAGTAGTATGACTGTACCTCAGTCCCAGCTTTTAGCTCAAGTATCTTCTTTGACACAGCCCCAACTACCACTCTTCCAATTGTTTCCCATGCTGAAGATCTGCCACCTCCCTGCATTTTATAGAAATGTAGTTATAACACATAAATCACTAAGTTGTATCTTCAAAAGCAAGAAGCATTTAAAGAGAGGCATACTACTTAGCAAATAGGCATGCTTAAGCATACCTGAACTGAGCGAACACCATATTTGAAGTCATATGTGGCATCCACATGAGATGGTCGATAGGCTAATGACATTTCACTGTAATCCTGTCAAGTTCAGTAAAATGCAATCAAGAAAGAGTGGATTTGGAATTTCAAAAGCTCGTGTGCTGTAAACAACTATCTAATTACTTTGTAAAATATAATGACAAAATTTATGACACAATCTTGTTCTCCATTCAGAGTATAAACTCTGTAAACAAGCGCTCATGATTTTAGTAGATGTAATCATCATAGAGTGAACTGTCCCCGAGAACTTTTATGATTTATCCAATTACTTATCACATACTATTACTATAATGACATATGGTTAGACTTATGAGGACCACATATTATTCCTAGAGGTCATAATCATGTTTAAAATTCATCTATTGTTATACAAATTTGTTCATGAAGAAAGTTGTCATTATGAAAATGTCACTTCCAGGTTATATAGTACCGTCATTCTGAACTCCTCAGCTAACTAGCCATAACAAATATTGTTTCAAATCATAAGGTGTTTCTGCCTCTCATTTGCTTTAAGGATCAAGAATGCTTGATTCATAGTCAATCTCGAATAAGGGTGTTTCCATTATAGACTTACACAATCTTCATTCTCTTATTGTAACAATACACATGATGACTGAAGGTGTTGCTATCACTACTTTTCATGCTGCGCTTTTCAAAATCAAATGATCTGCCTCAGACACCCTAAAAATTATGAAGGAGAGGTCCTTGACTAGATCATGACGGTCATGATGGGTTTTGAACGCTGTTCAATATCTTAGCTTTTCTACCTTTTATAGGACGAATGTCCTGTAATGTGAAGAAATGTGAAACTTATATTCTTGAAAGGATCTGTGAATTGGATGCCGCTAATCTGACCTGTACCCAGCCTTACACTTAATTCAACTGATGATATAATTCCTTCAAATGAGAAAAGATAGAAATCAAACTAAGTTGATGTACCTTTGATGTCCTGAAGATGTATGTTGTCTGCCTTGTCATTATGAAGATAAAAATTTTGGAGATGTCACAATAGGTTACTGCTCACAATTCAAGTCCTTAGAGAGCTAATATTTGAGATGGTCTTACTAGGAACTGAGTCTTGATCAAGACTTCTATTGTAAACCCTTGGACTACAGAAGTCTTCTTGCAAGTTTGAACTCATTCTACATCAGATGTATACTTAGACAACTAGCCTTTAAAATAGTAAAATATTCATGCATGAAACTTAAGTGAGATATGCCAATGACACTTCTGTTCTTTAGGCCCTAGTCCTAATAACAAATATTATCATACTTATGTTTCATATTCTTGTTCAAAGAGTAGAGGAGGGGCCACATATTTCCAACAACTGCTTATGAGAACCTTAAACAACAACAAACTGTAATCTGGTTCAAAACTTCAAATCAAATTTAAAAGAATTCAGGCCAAATAAATCTCGGTCTATATTGAGGTTGTTTCAAGTGAACAATCCGCAAGACAGGTCGTTTTGTTATAGGGCATAAGAGAGTCATTAAATAAAACCTCAAACTTGGACAGAAGGACCTTTGTACCTCTATTTGTAATCTTCCATTAAAAATCAGATAAGAATGGTTTGCAATCTTTGAAACTTGGATCAACATGAGCTAAAGTCATTCTTAAAACTTGGACAAGCATGAAGTCTTATCAACGTATAGCTATGACTCATATAGCCAGGTGTCAAATAGTTGTCAACAAATGCCTGTAGACTGAACCCTTAGATTCTTTAATACACCTTCATGTATCCAACGAATCCCACACCACAATAGGACTATCACTTCTCCAAAAGTTGAAATATTTCAGAGCATACCCACTTGAAGTGACAGACATACAAAATGAAGAATCCAAGATCAAAAAAAACCTTTTGTCCTTAAGGAGGTCCAAATGACTGCTTCAGGACTACGAGCAAGTTTAGCATTTCATTCTTATAGTGGTACTACAACAATACTCCTTGTTTTTCAGAGTATAAGAATCAAGTCAATACTAGGCCTCTTGTTTGATTTGGCCAGACTTCAATGAACTCAATTGCTGTTAAAAATTTCGAGTTGCCTCTTATTCTAACATACAAATAACTGCTAGACTCCTATGCAAAATCATGTCACTATAAAAACTCAAGATTTACTAAAAAATTTCATAGTCAATGTAAGGATCCCAGAGGAAAAATATCTCCTGTGCTATCTCTCATTTCAGCTACATACCTAATGAGTCATGCTTTCAAGGTAGAATATCTCACTTCTCAGTTGTATTGCATTCTCTTCTTGCTTGGGCTTGTCCTCACAATTGCTCTGATATACATGGATTGCAATTATAGCATACACCATGGAAATTTTGTAACAAGCCACATGGCTTAAATGTGTCCACAACTAAACCTTTAATGCTATATAGTAACATTGCACTACTGCCAATGCCTTGAATGAGTTACAACTCTACTAGATTTCACACTCAATACCTCTACTAGATGTCTCCATCATAACCAGTTCGTTTGATAGATAGCTGAGCAGTACTCAGGTGCAACCACACATCTTCATTCTCTTATTGTAACAGTACCCATGATGCCTGGAGGTGCTGCTATCACTACTTTTCATGCTGCAGGGATAAAGAATGTCTATATAGTATAAGATTGACCATGCTGTGTAGTCCCTCTGTTCTTTGAGTTATGAGACTGATAAATTTGATTACACCCATTGCAAATGCAATTATTGGGCTTCTCCCCATTTTTACGTAAATACGGTATTCTTCTTTCATATTTGTTTGTCCAAGGAAGCTTCCCTGTAGAGTCCAGATTTGCCTATCTGTTCTATTGGACTCAGACATAAAACCCATCAAACCCTTCTTCAAACAATGTTACACGAGGCAGAAAATGGTAGGATTTGCTGAAAACAGACCTAGATTGGCCATCCCACCAGCACTAAAGGTCCTCCTGAAATGGAAGGAAACAAAGCAACAACACCATCAAGACAAGAAAATGGTCGTCAAGTTCTAGGTTACATTGGGAATGTTGTTTCTGCCATGCCCCAAAGGAATCCACGTGCTGTTGGT
This sequence comes from Pinus albicaulis, assembly GCA_034641835.2. Lineage (NCBI taxonomy): Eukaryota > Viridiplantae > Streptophyta > Pinopsida > Pinales > Pinaceae > Pinus > Pinus albicaulis. The sequence goes on from CM076573.1 coordinate 445,863,393, forward strand.
TGTAAAGAATTTTTTTCTATTCAATTGTCCAGTGACAAGGAAATATGTTGCCACATTAGCAAACAATCAACATTTTGTACATGATTCCCAACCTGTGAATAGACCTGATGAGAATCTGTGGGAGGGAGCGAAGCAAAAAAAGACACTCTCATTTACAGGGAAAAATAAACATCAAATTGCACATGAAATTGATATGGAAGATCAGATGACATTAGAGCCGAATATACCTTCTGTGGTTCAGACTGAGGAAAGCTATGAAATGGAAATGGTAGATTCAGTTGATCCGATGTCAGACATCGACGAGTCTGATGCAGGAGACCCAATGGCTGTTTTAGAATATATACAAGACATTTACAGTTTGTATAAAACTAGGGAGAATTTTAGTTGTGTTCTGCATGACTACATGTCCCAACAATCAGACATAAATGAGAGAATGAGGGCTATCCTGATTGTCTGGCTCATTGAGTTGCACATGAAGTTTGAGCTCATGGATGAAACTCTATTTTTGACTGTCAACATTGTTGACAGATAAATTTCAAGACAGAAAGTGATGAGAAAGCATTTGTAGCTTGTAGGTGTCACCACCATGATTTTGGCATGCAAGTATGAGGAGGCCTCTGTTCATGTGGTTGATAACTTCGTTCTTATCTCTGACAATGCGTACACTAAAGGATAAGTTTTACAAATGGAGAGATTGATACTTAGTACTCTGCACTTCAATATGGCAGTGCCAACTCCTTCTGTCTTCATGAAGAGATTATTGAAGGTAGCTCAATCTGATGAAGAGATAGAGAGATTATCTTTTTTCTGCATGGAGATTTTCCTGGTGGAGTACGCTATGTTGAGATATCAACACTCCATGCTTGCGGCGGCCACAGTTTATACTGCACAATGTACCCTGAAAAGAATTCCATGTTGGAATGGAAGTATTGAATGCAACTTTGGGAATCTGCCAAGATGATGGTGCATTATCATCAGAAGGCAGGGGAAGGGAAGCTTATTAATGTTCACAGGAAATACTCTGCCTCCAAATATGACCGTGTAGCCAATATAGAACCAGCTATCTTTATTAGATACATGGTCCTCTAGGATACTGACAAATTAACAATCATTTTATAGCATGGTTTACTAACTATGCAAGCTCATGTCATGTCTTTTATTAGGTTTTTATTTTATGGATACGTATTGTAGTTGGAGTTCATATGCTAAATTAAGCTTTGAAGTGATCATGATGACATCATAATTCTTTTATGGACAAGAATAGCACTGGCTTAAGTTTAGTACCATAAGGATTTCCAATAACTGCTAAAACAAATTAATTGATGGTGTCTCAAGGGCTGGCTCAAAGCACTGAATCTTCCTCCGACCCTCAAGCTACTGGGGGTATATCTGGTGGAGCACCTAGTAGTGGGGCTAGTAGCAATCTGAATACACAAAATGGATCCATTATATCGAGTACAGGTAGAGGGCCAGCCATAGTGCCAAGTTCTCTATTGCCTACTGATGTTTCTGTTGTATTACAAAGTCCCTATTGGATTCGTATCATTTATCGCAAGAAGTTTGCAGTTGATATGTGCTGCTTTGCTAGTGATCAAGTATGGCTGCAGCCAGCTATACCACCTAAGGGTGGTGCTCCTGAAGGAGACTCAATGCTCTATCCACAATTTCAGCAAGGTATCGTGAGGTATGTTGATGCCAGATTAAATACTATGGAAACTCATCTTAATCCACATTTAGGGGTCCCGGGAACTTCAAATAATTCAAGTATGAATGTTGGGTAGTCTCCCATCGGCAGTGCCAATGAAGTAGGCACCGTTTCTCCTGGAATTTCTCAAGTAGCACCATTAACCCGAAGGGAAGACACTATATTAAATAGAGTAACTAACATAGAAAATGTGTTGGAAACGCAATGTCTGGCGGCACATAAAGCGGGAATGACATTGGTTGAGTTTCCTAAGACTACAGGAACTGATCTACCAGTGGATGAGGATGAGGAGAGGTCTATTTATGTTCAACTTGGGAATGATAGTGGTTATGGAGGTGGTTGGGTCCCTCTTGCTTCTCTTAAAAAAAAATTACGCGGCATTGCGAAGTATCTTGGAATTCTATGGTCATTTTACCAGTTACTAGACATTCTGCGCTCGACTTTGAAAGCAGATGGAGAATTGGTTGATTACTTATTCTGTGATCCAGCTTTTATTTTTCGTGTCAGGGGCCATGTGTATGAACTATGAAGTAATTTTTCCTAATTTAGGAGGACAAAATAAACTTCCAATTCAACTTCGTATGCAAGGTATAAGTGTGGAGAATTATAACATGTACATGTTAGCACATTAGCAACAACAACCACTACCACGAAAGCAAACAAATAGGCAAGATGAACTAAACTTTCAGGAAATTGATGAACTATGTGACTTTTTTAGCAGGGGCCATGAGTATGAAGTAAGTTTTCCTGATTTAGGAGGACAAAATAAAATTCCAATTCAACTTCATATGCAAGGTCTGAGTGTGGATAATTATAACTTGTACACACTAGTGCAGTAGCAACACCAACCACTACCACGAAAGCAAACAAATAGCCAAGATGAACTAAACTCCCAGGAAATTGGTGAACTATGTGACTTTTTTAGCAGGCGAGTTGTATCGGAACCATATGATGCATTTAAAATTGCTTCCTTTGTCACTTTGTTATTGATGCCAATATGAGTTCTTCGAGAATTTTTGAAGCTCATTGCATGGAAGCAGGGGATATCTCAAGATCAAGGTGCTGATACAGTTCCCTCATAAAGGCCCTGTGTTGAATTATGCTTAGACAATCACTTACAGATGAATTCTTACACAGTAATGTCTCTAGACAATGCAAATCTGGATTTTTCAGATAAAGCAGCCAGTGCTCTGTCAAAGAGCAACATTCATTATGATCGCCCACACAATGCAGTGGATTTTAAGCTCATTTTTTTCCTTGATCCTGCTTATTTTTCTCATGTAGATGCTACCAGTGTTGCAGGTGGGTTGCTTCAATGTGTTTCCTTAAGATTGAAATATGCTTTTGGTGAAAATCTAAACATGTCTCTTCTAAGCATGGAAGGTAGTCATCGTGGATGTGCCAGTGGGCCTTGTACTGAGGATTGAGAGAGCTATAAACAAAGAGTAGCTAAAGTAGTGAAAATTGTTGGACGTGGAAGTGGAGTTTGTGGGAGTTCATTTGATGTTAGTCAAGGAAGACTGCAATCTGTGGCTGAAACAATAAAGCATTACTTTCAATCTTCTTTTCTTCATCTTTGATAGGGTGCAACCGGTAACACCTTATTTAGGTGGCTTCACAGCTTGAGTTTTTACTATTGTAATATTGACCTGTCCCTGGCTTCTTTCCTATCGTCCACACAATCTAGTGGATTTTTGGTTTACTGTAGTCCTTGATCCTGCTTCTGTTCATGATGTAAATGCTGGCAGTGCAGCTTGGTTTCTTCACTGTGTTCCTAGAAGGTTGAAATATGCATTTGGTGAAAATCCTAATTTCTTTTCGAGTGGATATTGCTAGAAGTGAAAGTGGAATAGGTGGGAGTTCAGTGGAAATTTGTTAAGGAAACTGCACGTTGTAGTTGAAACTTCCAGCACTCCTAGCGATCTTCTTTGATTTAGCTCCAAAAGGTGTACATGGTAGCACTCTCTTTAGGTGGCTTCGGAGCTTGAGCTCTTATTATTTTACTATAGCCCTGTTTGTGGCTTCTTCATCTTCATCATGCACCATTCGGTGAACTGTGGATAATGTCGTAGAGTCTACCTCTGTGAAAAGGCTTGACAAAAGATGAAGGATCTTTGGCAAAAACAATCCATCTGCCTGAAGATACCATTACATAATGCATTCTAATTTTGTTCCATCTAATATCTCCTATTTATAGCATGGTCAAATATTTCAGATGCAGCTTTGACTAACAACAACTGCATTCTTTTAACCAAATTGTTGGCAATGCCAACTTTCCTGCAACTTTGTTCCTGTACATAAAAATGATTCACTTTGGCCTGTAAGTTGATTTTGATGGGTATTATACAATCCTTCTGTCTCCTCTGTGATTTAAGTTGGTTATGAAATTTTGTATCTATTACAAGTCGAATATTCTTGTCAAAGTTGTACTATTCCTTGTATCTTCATAATCTTTAGTAGATGACCATCATGTGACAATTTAGTAATGACTAATAGACATGGAAACTCACCAACTATCACAACTATGATTGCAAGCAGAGCTGCCAGACTACCATAGGAGAACTTGATGGACATGTTACTTTGAAAATAAATCCAGTAAAAAAGAGGTGTGGGAAATAAAATTTGAGCATTATAAAAATAATAATATCTTCAAATACTTGTCATGTTTATATCAAACATATTTTGTAGAGAAACTATGTATTGATTTCTATAAATTTTGAAAAACTGAGACATGAGTTTCAAGTGTTTGTCCGTCTTTCTGTCTAGGCTCTGTGAAGTTTGCAATAATTCTTTTGTTTTCATGAGAATAATTGTGCAAGAATATGACAGAACACTTCTGGAGTCAAAGGAAATTGATTAGAAATTTTAACTCAATGGTGCTGCAGAAAATGGTGTCCAAGGATGGTGGGAAAATGATAAATAAAATCCCTAACTTATAAATACAGTATTTATGGTAAAAAGATAAATAGGATCACTAATTTTCGGTGTCCAAGGATAGTGGAAAATGATAATGATAAATAGGATCACTAAATTATAAATATGTCACTAGATGGTCATGAGGGACCTTAAGCATCTCAATAAGAAGTCCTTAAAATGGTAAAATTTTATGTCTTAAAAGTAGTCCCTGGGAAACCATTGGAGAGGTGATGAATATTTTTAAAATGCGCGGGTGATTGATTTTTATCAACTAAATCCTAGACTTCATGTTTGAGCCTCTATTGAGCTATAGCAAGGAACATAAACCCTTGGCATTTCTTGCGTAGCAACCCTTAGTCATCGTATACCATTTGACCCAATGACTTGGAACCAGTGTCTTTATTCTGCTTTTGGAAATCTCTAAGGGGCTATTTTGATAGGATCTTGGAAGGTGAGTTTATCATGCTTGGTTTTGTCATGATGGTAGCTTTTGCAATGGCATTGAACGGGGCTTGCTTGGTCTCTTGGACAGTTGCTTGTAGCTTCTTCAATGCCTCCTCCTTTGTTGTCAAACATTGGTAACTAAGCAGTCATTTCGGTGAACCTCTCCTCTTACCAATTACCTAGCTAAATGAATTTGCTTCATAATTGCAAGAGTTACAAGATGCTCTTGTATAATTCTTACCTCATGTTGGTGAAAGAGTCTTGGCGTTTGGCTAGCTCTTTTTCCAGCTCATGTGCTTTTTGCATCTAATATCAACTTTCCTCTTGGATCTGTCTATTTAAGTCTCTTAAGTATTCAAGCCTCTCCCCATTCAAAGCTTTTCCCATGCTAGGTGTCCTTCAACTGAAAGTGCTAAGAAGTCTTGACATGAAGAAGTTTTGAAGCATCTTAATTTTGACTGTGGTAACAACTAAATTCAGATTATAGCAGCATCAAAAAAATGGACTTAGGCACTTCATGTTACTTGGAGTCTTGAGACAGTTCTTTTGGAGTATCACTCAGAGACTATTTGGAGCACTCCCAAAGTCATCATCTATAATAGTCACTAAACATTTTAGAAGCAACATTTGGATTTGACACAGAGAATTATTTGGAGCAGTATTGTTAAAGTTTATTGAAGCACTTCCTTTAGAACATCCTTGTTGAAGTTGTAGAAGCATCATTTGGATAGTCTCATTAAAAAAAAAAACCTTTGGAGTAGTCTTGGAAATTTTTTGAGGAAACTGCACGTTGTGGCTGAAACTTCCAACACTCCTAGCGATCTTCTTTGATTTAGCTCCAAAAGGTGTAAATGGTAACACTCTCTTTAGGTGGCTTCACAGCTTGAGTTCTTATTATTTTACTATAACCCTGTTTGTGGCTTCTTCATCTTCATCATGAACCATTCGGTGAACTATGGATAATGTCATAGAGTCTACTTCCGTGAAACGGCTTGAAAAAAGAGGAAGGATCTTTGGCAGAGATAATCCATCTGCCTGAAGATACCATTACATAATGCATTCTAATTTTGTTCCATCTAATATATCCTATTTATAGCATGGTCAAATATTTCAGATGCAGCTTTGACTAACAAAAACTGCATTCTTTTAGCCAAATTATCGGCAATGCGAATTTTCCTGCAACCTTGCTCCTGTACAGAAAAATGATTCACTTTGGCCTGTAAGTTGATTTTGATGTGTATTAGACAATCCTAATTCTTCAATCTTCTATTACTGACTGAGAACGACACTGGTAGGTGGTGGTCATGATATGTTAAGATGGTCTGATCTCTTTATCTATTGGAGAAAGAAGTGAGCATGCTCATCCTCCTCCATTGGAGTGATTAGGGATCAAATTTAATATTTAATAAATCTTTGTAAACCAAAAGATACATACAGAGATTCCAGAGGGACGATTGGTGCAGGATCAACTTATTCTCACTCATGTTACAAGTTGCCAACACCTGGCTAAGCAAAGGTATTTCACAACTGTTGGACTTATGTTTTTAAGTTAGATCAGTTTGGTAGGCTCAGGATATGAGGAGAATTGGTTGTAAATTCAACAACCAAAGCATTGTTAGTGGTTGAATAGTTTCCACTCCGCTGGTTGTGATTTGAGATAATAACAATAAAAATTCAGAGTAACTATTTTTATAATTAAAAAAAACCATCCAATCAACCTTAAAACCAATACCCTATCATGTAAACAAGTTCTATCAAACAAATTTTTAAAACATCGCTTTAAGATTTCATTTCGTAGGACCAAATTGCAAAACCCATTACCACGAAATCATTAAAAAAAAAAATCCCAAACATAATACATTCCAGAAATCTTGAGAAATTCTCTTAGAGAGTGCATAATTTAATCCAAGCTCTAGTAAATTTCCCTTCATCATAAACTCTAACAGAATTTTATGCATTAGAACATAACTAATCTCCAACAAAATAAAAGTAGCAGGGGTTTCCACATATAATCCCATCAGCAGGAAATCATTTAAAGAAAAAACGCAAACATGCGACATTCAAGACAACTTGAGAAACATGCTTTGAGAATGCATAATTTAATCAAACCTTAATTAAATTTTCCCCTTATTCCAAACTCTAACAGAGTGCCATGCATTAGAATATATTTAACCTGAAACTGATCTGCAACAAAATAAAAATAGCAGCGATTTCCACGAATATCAATTGGGATTTTGTACTTATAACAACCAACCGCCATGTAAACCTAAGAAAACCAGAGAGGGCACTAATCAAAGCTAGCCCAACATGGATACGACCATAGCTTTATGAATAGAAACCAATAGAAGTGGAGGCAAATGTAGAATACTAACCAATTCGGTGACAGGAACAGGAAACCCATGTTGGACGTAGCCTTACGTTAGTTCTTTGGCATCGCCGCAGGTTTTCAAAAGAGATGCATAGGTATTGAAATCGACTCAGATTCCCTTCTGGTGCATTTGATGGAGTACACCCAAAGCTTCGTTCCACTGGCCTTGCTTGCACTTGCTGCAAGATGTTGATGATGCAGGTACCGAGGTCGACAGCGGTATCGATTCTGAGTCAATGTGTTTTGTGGGAATTTTCATGGCAATCCTCCTTGGCGGGAAAATGAAATTCCAAACGAAAAATGCCAATGTGAAAAGAATATTATTTAAATATAATAAATATTTTGCTTTTTTAGAATATTATTTGAATACAATAAATATTTTAATTTTTTTTAGAGTTATTAAAAGTTATAAATATTTTGATGTTTTTAAAAAAGAAAGGCAATTGTATTTGTAAGTTATTTGTTTTCTCCTAGATAGTGTTAATAAAAAATAGATGTTAATAACCACCCTAACACATCACCAACCTAAGTTGACTATTTTGACAAAATATTGGTTTTTTCAATGAACTAAAATGCTTTTAATGAACAGAACCAAATGTGCATGATGTTGAACAAGTAAACCAACATGACACACATTTAACAATAGTAACAATGTGTGCAATTTGTGGATTGGGAAAATCAAACTAACATACCTATGATAATTAGACTCGACCATACATGCCTATTGTGATCAACCCTTCACGAGTTCTGTTGATTTCGTGCAAAATTAAGCATGTCATGCAACACTTAAGCTAACTTTGATACATATACAAATTAAGTTTGTATTTACTTGTTAGAATTGTGTTAAATTGTTTCCCCTTTAAATGTCACAGGTTTGAATCCAAGGGAAATTAAGGTATGTATACCTCCATGGATTAAATAGTTAAATCATTGCATGAAGGGCATCCATTATCCCACGAACAAGGGGGTTTCACATGCCAATTTAGCATATACCTATATTATAAATTTATAGTAAATACTATTATTACTTTCTTGTGTTAATATGAGTGCTTTTAATAAATATACAATTAAGTAGATTACCCCTTGACTAATTAGTGAAGTATTTAATATTAAATGAGAGAGTTGTAAGGTTGAAATTTCTATACCTCGTGTTAATTTCGGTATTTGTATCATTTCAATGCAAAATTGGAATTCATACATATCCATGGATCCATTAAAGCCATTTACACATGCCAACCAAAGACATTAAATAGTTGGGTTAGAACTAGCGGTTGGGAGGAGTTCATTATCATATGCATCCAAGGGTTTCCATACTAGAGAAATTAGGGTATGTGTTTGATTTATGGGCTAATGTTTGAATGATATGAGGAGACGAGTTAGTGAAAGTCCTTCTTATGGTAAGGCCCTGCACCTCTTCCTTAATTTATTTCTTAAAGTAAAATTGAAAGAAGTGATTACAAATATATGATACATATAATGTGCAAACCATTCACAGCATCACGACATTAAACATTTACACAAGATGCAACTCATTTCATGTTCAATAGATTTTTTCCTTTAAAAAATAAATATATGGGGCCATGATATAGTATATTGATTCACCAACATTGACCACCTAACAAATGACCTAAACAACAAATGTTATGTATGGTGAATATCATCCACCAGAAACTATGATTATTAGCCACTCTAACACCCCTAAGTTTATGGTCACTCATTGAACATGACTCCAAGAGTTGTTTCGAGCTTCTTAAACTTATTCTTTCCCAAAAGACTGACAAGGATGCCTCATTACAATAGCATTTTTTTTGCGTCTTTCATCAAATTCTCTACAACCACGTTTTTATGTTATCCTCAATTGACATTCCAATTCCACGTGTTTTCTTATTGCGTGTTTCAAAGGGTTTCCTTCATTCTCATGGCAAACACAGAGTCGCATTCATGGGTCCTTCTGTGTTTTGGGGACCATATCATTACTTGCAGTGGTTTCTCTCTAAATCAACAAATGGCAAGCGCGATATGCGATCAACCAAAACATATTAGCACCTAAAAGGCCATCGATTTCGAGTTAATCCCTACCCTACGCCATGACAAAATTTTTGGTTTGAATAAATCTTGTCAATGAATAACATCATTGTGAATAAAAAGGTAATGCAGTTTGGCTTGGCATCTGCTTGTTGCATTAGGGGGTTTAATGGGTTAGGGGTTAAGGGTTTAGAGTTTAGGGTTTAGGGGTTAAATGGGTTAGGGGTTTAGAGGATTAGGGGGTTAGGGTATTTAGCAGTTAAGGATTTTACGAGTTAGGGGATAGGGGTTAATGGGGTTAAGTTTAGGGGGTTAAATGGGTTATGGTTTTAGGGGTTTAGGGGGTTAAATGGGTTAGGGGCCAAGAATTAGGGTTTAAGGGTGAGGGGTTTATGTTTTAGTGGTTTAGGGTTTAGGGGGTTAAATGGGTTAGGGGTTTAAGGGTTTAGGGGGTTAAATGGGTTATAGGTTAAGGGTTTAGGGGTTAGGGGTTAAGGGTTTAGAGGTTTAGGGTTTATGGGTTAAATGGGTGAAGGGTTGGGAATTAGTGTTCAAGGGGTTAGGGGTTAAGATGATAGTTTCGTTTGGTCTCTGTTTGTGCACAATAGCTATTTATTCCTTGTGTCTCAATGCAACAATTTTTTAGGTATTGTTGATTGTTGCCATGTCTTCTCTATCTATTAATTTCTAGTATTTGTTAGCCATTTATTTACATTTATCGATGAAAATGTCTACTGCAATTAAACCAAATGTATGTTCAATCTCCAGTTTCAAACTCAGCCACAGTGTTGTCACATAATTTGAGTCCGGAGAATGGACATCTGATGAAGTCTCAATAACCACACTGCACCTCATGACTGCTACACAAAAGCTTAAGTTCGAGTGTCCCACATTCATGAGAAAGTTGGCGATTATACTCTTTCTCCACCTAATTGTGTCCTATAAATACCCTTGTTTGTTGCAAAAACATCCTAATGTTGTTGACCTTGTCCCTTAACAAACCAAGGAAACAGATGAGACTGAGAAGAATGGAAAGCACTACAAAGTTGGAGAGAGTACAAAATACTAGGATGATTTAAAGGATAAGCTTGAAGAATGTAACAGTGATGAAACAACTAAAAGTTGTCCCAAACAAATAGTTGATAATGTGAAACCTTCTTCTGTACCAATCAAGCAAGATTACATTCATGTGAGAGCTAGAAGAGGCCAAGCAACCGATAGGAATAGCTTGGCAGAGAGGGTATGGTTCACTCTTTTTAATGAAAGATTAGATCTACATTTTGTATATCGAAGATTAACCATTTTAATCTTGCCAACATGGGGGAATTAACCCGATCATAGGTCCTAGCTAGACCTGCTCTCGTTTGGAATGGATAGTCTCAATGAGTTTTAAGGACCGTTATAAGGGTTAGGGGAATAATGAGTTATTGGTTAAGGGATTAGGGATTAGGGGCTTAGGGCTTAGGGTTAGGGATTATGGGAATAATGAGTTAGTGGTTAAGGGGTTAAGGATTCAGGGGTTAGGGGTTAGGGGATTTAGGCACATTTAGGGGTTAGGGGAATAATGAGTTAGAGGTTAAGGGATCAGGGATTGGGGTTAGGGGAATAATGAGCTAGTGATTAGGGGGTTAGGGTTTTAGGGGTTAGGGGTTAGGGGATTTAGGTGCATTTAGGGGTTAGGGGAATAATGAGTTAGTGGTTAAGGGATTAGGGATTGGGGGCTTATGGGTCAAGGGATTTAGGTGCAATTAGGGGTTAGGTGAATAATGAGTTAGTGGTTAAGATGGGATTAGGGATTAGGGGCTTAGGGGTTAGGGGATTTAACAGTTAAGGATTTTAGGGGTTAGGGGTGAGGAGTTAATGGGTTATGGGTTGAGAGTTACTTGCTTCACTTTAGCAATTCGTGTGAAAAATAATTGTGCATTGGAGTTCAGAGCTGGTGAAAGGATAAGGCAAGGGAAGATGAGGGAGCCCAACATTAGACTCATAAATATGGTTTAGTGCTGGTCTTAATGGTGGCCTATGAAGAGGAAGCGTAAACGTCGTAGGAAGGTTTACGGAGGGAGTGCACGTGGTTTAATGTGTGTGCTTATCGTGGGAATTCGCTAGTGTAGTGTGTTCAATCAGTCCATGTTGCTCAGTTTCTTAGCCATTGACTACGTCTGGGTTGAGGATAGGAAGTTGAAGGGAAGCAAGATCACTCGTTTCCATTTTTCTTGGCTTTTAGTGAGCCTATTTTTTCATGATAAGAGAGGAAGCTAGAATTTGTAGTCCAGGAAACCTCGAGGGTGGTGGTAGAAAACTAGTTTCTTTTCCAAATTTCGTGCCCTCCAGCGTGGTTGTGACGGTGTTTGGTGGATTGGTGTGTGGTCTCTATGTGGAGAATTTGGAGGCTGGTCATTGCCCTGGGGGAGTTACGCTCAGGCGTCAGCTACTTTGTCATCATTTTTTGTTGAGGTTCCTGTGTTATTTTGGTGGGTGATAGTATTTGCTTTTTCTGGTGGTGGAAGTATTTATTTGGTAGTGGGAGGTGTCTCTGTGCTTCCTTGTGGTGGTGGGAGAAGACATTTGGCTCCCTCGTTGTTGGTGTTAGTTTTCTATATTGGGGGGTCTGGTCTCTCGACTCTGCACACAACAGGGTTCCTCGACCTTGGCGAATTATGAAGCCCCTGGTGTGGTGTGGGTGTTCTCTCTCCCCTGTCATCCATGTCCCTGTGGGTGTGGCAGACTCATAAATAATCATGGCGGCTCCACGCCAAGATGGAAAGACTGCGGGGCATGTGCGACTCGCTAGTGTGGGTGCGCATGGGGGTGGTGGAGGAGGTAACTGGGTGGATAACATAGGTGGGGGTTTGAGGGTTCCAAAACAGAGTCATCAGAGCGGAGGAGGCCGTGGTGGCAAGGGGAATCGTGGGTTTGATTAATTTAAGGTAAATGAGGGGCAGGTTAACCAACATTTTTTCCTAGAGAACAGTCGTGCACTTGTCAACAACCTTATGGAAAGAGTGGAAAAAACTAAGAGATTATGTCATGAGGAGCATGCAGAGCAGATGGCAACATTGGACTGAATGCACTATTTACAGTGCCAAGTCAAGGAGAGATACTGGTAGTTGTTTAGCGAGGCCAAAATCAACTCATTGAGAAAGTATAATAGCTGGAGACTTGGTTGGCGCACTTTGAAGGGCACAGTCAGTGTGACTTATATCCTCCACTGCATCTAGGAACAACCCCGGACAACCCTGCATCCATAACGTTGGACGAATAGTATGCTATTTGGTGTTCTTTATGTTTTATATGTGTTTTTGTGTCTTTGGCCCAACCATTTATGGACAATGTCCCTAGTCCCTCTTTTGCATTTTTTTTGCATCTAGTGCAATTTTTTGTCAACAAACCAAGTCGAGGCGAGATCACCTGCTTTTTAACTAGCTATATGTACTCCCTTTTTCCTACATGAATATAAAATTGACTTACAAAAAAACAAGGGTTCATACATCATTAAAAATTTAATTAAGTTTCATACTTAAATTAACAAATGTTCATACCTATTTACTAAATAGGTCTATACATATATATTGTAGGTTTATCTATTTAGTATTTATCAAATGTAAATATGATGATTTAATACTATATTTAAATGAACTCACATGTTTAACATAAGAAATGTTATATTTATCTAGTTATTAAATGTAAATATGAAAATTTAACCTTGGATTTAAAACAACTCACACTTTTAACATAAATCAATGAAGTTTAAAAATTAAACTTTATGGCCAAATATTAAATATAAATATTATAAATATTAGTTTGGCTATCTAATTAATATTACCTTTACTAAAATTATAATTAAGGCATTAGTGTAAATTTGATAGATGACACATGCAATTATCTTAATTGTAGATGAATCCATCTGCACTGTTAAACTTTAGAGACCAAAAGGTATTCATAATTTTAACACTGTAAATTCATAGACCCCTTTGTCTCTAAATTTTAACACTGCAAATGGATCCAGAGACACCGGCTATAGTGAAATGTAACACTTCGATACCAAAATTGAAATTTTCCATATATGGAGTGAAACAATTAAAAATCACTGACATAAATGACTAATTCATATACTTGTTGTACTTGTTGTTTGGCCATATTTTTATTCTTAGACTATAATAGTCATTTACATTAATCATTATTAATTTTTTCACTTATTATCTAGTCATATATTTTAATCCTAGACTAAATTAGTCATTTAAGTTAGTCACTTTTACTTTAGTCACTTATTATCTAGTCATATATTTTATCCCTAGACTAAATTAGTAGTTTAAGTTAGTCCTTTTTAGTTTAGTCACTTATTATCTAGTTGTATATTTTATTTCAAGACTAAATTAGTCATTTAAGTTAGTCATTTTTAGTTCGGTCACTTAAAATTGCTCAAATTTAGTAGTAATTCACTTGAAATAATTGCGGTGACTAACATTTTTAGTCTCCTAGTCATTAATTTCATCATTTTTTACTAGTGCATGTTGAATCTCTCTTTTTGGAGGCAATCCTGTTGGCTCCTGAAACATCTCATGATGTGCATTAACTACAACATATAAATCTGATTTCAAATTAGGATCACATCCCTCAAATGGTTCATGATTAACTTTAGCTTTAGGCTTAATCATTAGAAGAAATTTTTTTTTACTTGAATTTACTAGCCTTTTTACCTGTTGAGCATTTACCATAGCAATGTTTGTCTTCTTGCGATGTTCTCTAACAATGTACTCCTTTCCATATTTGAATAAATGATATTTTTTATCATGGTGATGGAAGATCGCCTTCTTGTCATACAATTAAGGACTCCCCAACAAAATACATGTTATGTTAAGTGGAACCACATCTAATTCAACTGTGTCAACAAAATATGCAGTGATTGCAAACCACAATATACACTTCTTTAAAACCTGTAAATTTGCATCCTTACAAATCCAACCAAGTGGATATGGTTTTGGATGTGGTATGGTCTCAAGATTAAGTTTCTTAACCAAGTGTTCAAATGTTAATTTTGTTTGTGACCCACTATCAAACAATGTGTCAATATTGGTATGTTTGGATATGACCCTCACATTAAATAGTTCAATTCTTTCTTCTTCATTTGGAGCATATATGTGATAGTTTTATGTATTAGTATTGGGTTTAGTTTCAATTTCTTTACCCTTCATGTTATTCAATCCCATGGCTGTAATATTAGATTCATCACCTGAATCTTCTCCTAAATCATGTTGAGTTGTAGCTGCAGTTTTCTATTTCCCTTTGTTGCTATGTTTCTTGGGCCTCATTTCATGATGTAATTTCCAACAATGAGTTTAATCATGGCCTTCTTTTGAAAAATGTTTACAAACCAATTTTTCTCCCTCTTTCTTAATAGATGCATTCTTTTTTCTTTTACCTTTTGAGCTCTTCTCTTTATTTTTACCCTTAAAAGGTTTCTTTCTACGCTCTTCAAAAATGTTTTTCCCTCTAGCTTCTAGATGTGTGGTGTGAACACATACTTCATCTAGAATTATGGGGTTAAACATGAGAATAGTATGTTCAGGGTAGTTATGTAAGCCTCCTATGTACTATATAAAAGTATCCTCGCTTTGAAAGTCTACCTCTAATAAGATAGCTCTTCTCCTAAATTATTGGGTGTATTCTTGCACATTCTGTCCCTTCAATTGCCTAAAGTTTTTCTAGTTCATTATGGATTTCTGCATATGCGCTAATGGATAAAATTTTTGTTTTATTACAGTAATGAAATCAGTGCATGATAGAATAATCTTACCATGATTCTTGATCTCCTCCTTTGTCTTGGCTTCCCACCAAAAAAGTGTTGCACATTCCATTATCAATGAAGCTAATTAGACATTGGTATCATCATCTTAAAGGTTCTGGATTCTCAAATAGACATCCAATTGCCTAATCCAATTATCAAGCTTTTCTGCATTGACTTCACCATTAAACATTGGCAATTCAAACTTAACAAAAAGTTTTAAAAAAGGACTTTTACCAGTGTTCTTTGACTTGTGTGGCTGATGTACTGAATATGAAGTAGAGGATGATGATGATGAGGGTGAGGATGATGGATCTCCATTGCCTTCATTTCCTCCATTTCCCTTCTTTGACTTATCTTAATCATTGTGACCTCCTGAAGATCCGTGTCCTTCCTTCTGAAGTTTGGATCCTTCTCCTTATATTCTATCAATCCTTTCTTTATAAGGGATTCTAACCATCTGAGTCATGTGAAGGAATTCTTTCCTGAACACTCTTTCTTCCTCTTTGGGATCAAATTCTTCATGGATTTCTCCTTCTCTATGAGACATGCTTAATGCAGCTTCTTCTTCCGTAGGAGGTGAACTAGGTTGTGGAGATTGTGGCAATCTTTCTCTCCTCTGCTTTGGCTCTTCTTGAGACCCTTCTGCTCCCACCAATTTGCCTTCTCCTCTTTTGAGCTTGAGCATAGTAAGCATCTAAAAAATTGCAAACAGTTAAAAAAATATTTGCACAAAACAACACCAAAGAATAATCTATAGCTCTGGTACCAATCTGATCTGAAAGGACTGTATTAGTTTTGATGTGCTAAGTGTATTTTCAGTTTATAAACATGTGCATACTTGTCTAATTAGTTTTCTTAACGATTGATAATTTTAATCATGAATTGTAGATGATTTTAGTGAATTTCAGAAGCATTAAATTAAGCACAAATAACACGAAACAATAATGTAAGATAGAGAAATAAGTCACCAGATAACATTTACACAGTAGGCATGATGAAGAAATTCACCCCTGCTAGGCTACATCTACTGGTCCATCTCCCAATGGCATGTCCATCTTTCATTATGCTCAAAATGTTTCAAATACATGTAGTTACAGACCTCTAATGGTTGTTTTATTTGCACCAGCGGCTCCATAAATTAGTTTAGAATCACTCTTCATTAAATTTAAATGGCAAAAAATTGAGTCTCCAACTCATTTTCCCAATAACAGCTATAAAATCTCCACTAAATGTGGAGGACTCCACTTAACTGGAGTCAATTTGGTAGATTCCACTAAAAAATAGCACTGGCTAAAAGTCTGCCGAAATAAACTGCAACATTTAATTGGGAGGTTAGGGGTGTCCACATGCCAACCGCCGTTCCGTGGTTTACCACGACAGTTGGCGAAACCTTAGCATAAACCCCATGGATAAGTTTTAAATTAGATTTAAAACCACCAGAGTTAAGGCTTAACTGCATGGAGAAAATAGGCGGTAATCGTTGCATGTGACATGTCGTAATGTAATTGTTGGAGGAAAACAACTGACGAAGGTTAATGTTATATGTGGTGGTTTATTGTAATGTCACGTGACCATATCGTGGGACCGCTGGCAGGTTGGGACCATTGGCAGTCCCAACCCCCACACATCATTGCAATCAACGTTAACATAAACCTTTGACCCATGATTTTTAAGACTCATTGCGTAGCGTGGGTGGTGTGGTGGGTGGCTGCTCTACAAGAGGTCTTAGGGTTGAGTCCTGCAGGACCTCCATAAAATTTTAATACACCACTACGGGGACAAGTGGCAGCCTCAGGGCTGGCCACGTGTCACCCTATGATTGGTCCTCCAACCAATGTATAACCAAATTCAACAAATCAAATAGTGCAACTTGTCATTCACTGATTAGCTCAGAGAAAAGTAATATTCTTCGAAATATTCCTTTTTGCTGATTGTACATCCTGCATGTTGACTGGGCATCCCAGTCAACCCTATTGCAAAATTTAGTTGTTTGTGAATTCGATCAGAACATGATATCTCCCTCATACAACATCAGTTTTTTGAACCGTTCACGATGCTGGAATCAGGAAGACGAGATCTACTCAACCATGCTTTTTTCATCCCAATCCTATAACTTTCTATTTTGAGAAAAAATTATGAACTCCTAATCACCTTTTGTCAGGACAATTATCAATATAACTTGATTATGCATCCTCATAACCAAAGTTATAATATGAAATGGCAACTACTTATGTATTTGATAATTATAGAGAATAAATGTTGAAAACTTTAACTAAAAAGAACCTTCTTATACTCTCCTATAGGATCAATAAAAGCATGATGTAAAATATTTTCTTCTAGGCATTCAATAACTAGTTGATCAGTTATATCTTCAGTAATAAACCTTGAAACCTCATCTTCAGTTTGGTACTTGAAAGCACAATCATCCTCAATATGTAATTCAAGAGGTAGTACAATTTAGTCTTGCTTAGGGGAAGGAATATTTTCCAATAATTCTTTAGGATCTCAGAAATTATATGAGTGAATTTGAGAATTCAAAATTTCAATACCAGTTTCATATCATTCAACAACTATCTCCAGAAAACATGTTCTAGCTTTAGGACTAAATTTTCTTGATTTCAAAATGAGAAAGACAACCTCTAGGAAATCTTCATCAAGTTGAAATTCTGATAATTGATTCCTAAATGCATTTAAAACTTCATTAGATAGAAGGTCTGCCACAAACCTTGTCATATTGTTCAACAGGAACTCTAGTCAGCATGTTGTGGAGTCACCATGAATGCTCCAAAGTTGGGTTCTTTGAATCATGGCATTGCCAGGTGAATAATGTAGCCTTCTTGTGTCTGGTCACTGTCCACCATTAGTAATCAGATCTGGACTTTGATGTGCTTTATGAGTTCTAAAGGAACACTAAGCTTTTTCAATAAGTGCTCCCTAGTGGAGTCACCATGATGTTGTCACTCTGTAATTTCTAAAGGCTGAAGATAGAACTACAGAGGGAAACATCAAACCAACTTTGGAATCCAGGACATAACCTTCCTGGACTCATAGAGGGCTCTTTCTGTTAGATATTACTTTGTTTACAAGGGCATTTTAGGCTAGCTATTAGTGCATAGGCTTGTTTGAAGATGTTTAGTTGAGGCAGCAAAAGAGGGCCATTGGGCTTTGGAGTCACAAAAGTGTGAACAAATTTAGATGTATGAATAACTGAGGTCAAGTACAACCAGGCAAGCTAGCCATGTCAATGGATCTTAAAAACTTGTGAAATGGAAAAGAGGAGGAAATTAAGATTCAACAGGAATGCAGAGCAGAACGTCTTTGAATTCTACATTCTGGTATCAAAAGAAAACATAATGAACTATTTCGACACTATGCAGGGTACCCTGTGGTAAATCCTACAAAATATTTTCTATCTGAACTTAAGAAAAGAAAACAATATCAGAAAACAGGAGAATAAAAAATTACATGGGAAAATACTTCACCACAGATCATAACGCAATAATCTCAAAAAAAAATTAATCCTTGATTCATCCAAAAAAGAGTGCTTACAACAGAATGAGTCTTATTACAATGTTTTTCCCCTTCTAGAGCCTCCTCTCATACTGCTAATTCATACAATTTTTATAGAAAAATTGATTCAGCTAATCTATCTATTGTAGTAATTACATTCAATAAAAACAGGACAAGTGGAAACACACAGGTGGTGATGACACAAGCTTGAATTTCAACAGTGTCTTTTTTTAGTCTTTAATTAATTACAGAGTAGTTAGAATCTGGCTCGAGTAATGCCCAAGAGGCAGTAGATCAAGTATACCTAACATCTAGCTATGTTCCTCAGAAAAATGGCATTGGGTAATTAAGTCTGGTGCAACGCTCATGATTTTCATTGATTATTGACTATGATGATGTGTTTTCTGCTTCCCCTTTGGTTTCTGCTATTATATCTCTGCCTGAAATCCCGACTCAACCTGTTTTGTCTACTTCTTTGTGGCATTCACCCTCGTTGTGCCTTTTTCTCCTTTGTCGGGGCTTAGTATATTGTAAGTCCTCTAAACCATGTTTTTATCCCTTTTTCTTCATAAAACAATGTGCAAACCGTAGAAGCTCGGACTTGAAAACCTTTAAATTTTACTCTTGAACTTTATCGCATCCTTAGAAGCATCACATTTCGCACATTTTAGAATTTCATTTATAATAAATCATTTCGGTGATGCGATGTGAAGTACGTAGTCGACGTGGTAGGTCAGGTGGGACCGGACCGTAGCCCACAGATTGCAAGTCTTAACATTTAATAGTCAAGGTAAACCCTAAGTGATGCAAAGTGCAAAGTGTGTGGAGGGTGGAGCTATGACAATAGTATTGCGGGCTTTAACATAAAAGGGTTTATAAGGAAATAAGTCCGAAAGATTATAGATGTGGGTTTTGGGGTTTGAATGGGATTTAGAGCATTTTAGAATATGGAGGAAATGAGGGGGGAAAAGAGGGTGAATGAAATGAAATGGAATGACGACAAAAATGAAGTTTGATACCCATCACACCTTATTAGCAGCAATTCCTTCCCTTTACTAGATGGAAAGGCAGAGTGATTCCATGGAAGCTCTTTACAGTCAAGAGTTCCCTTTCTTTCTCTGAAAATAAGTGATAGCCATGGAATATAATTTTTCGGTAAAAAATATAAGCAATAATCAGTCACCTAGTGATACTATAAGTTACATGACTCTAACACCAACTCAGTACAAAACTCTACTTCCCTTTGAGGAGGAAAATCTAAAATCTCTACTAGGAACACGTCCTAAAATCGCGGCAAGGTAAGATACCTCTTGAATATTTCTACATCGTCAACATCCTTACCCTTCTCACTGGAAATATTCACTGTAAAAAATACAAACCCTTTCCTACAACTGTGCTTTGCATGCATATCTGTGACCATCCTCACTGATGTAGGGTTCTTATTTCCCTACAAGACTCTCTTTTCCCCATTATCATGTAGGCTCTCAATCACCTTCTCATAAAAATCCACCTTAGTCCTATGAAGATACAAAAAAGCTATATCGAAAATCATACTATATCATCACAATAACATTACATTTAGATGTGTTGCTGTAGGCATATCATTTATCTGAAATACACAAGGTTTTACCTAATGATGAACTATCTTCTTAGTACATGTAGCCAATTGCACCAACCAAGACTTTGCATGTACTTATTTTCTCAAGCCACACTTATTCACTAGGTCAGGATTAACATAACTATAATTAAATCGAGGATCAACCAAAATAGAAACAACTCAACCCTAGAACTTGCCTTCCATCTCAATAGTGGATGCCTCATGATCTACCTTCTTGTTGTCCACAACTCCACAAATATGAGGAATGTTATGAAACACATCCCCAAGTGTCTGTGCTTCTTGAGCACTGCAAATATAAGGCCTACCACCATAGTACAATGGACAATATTTCTTCTGATGGTCTTTACCACATATCCAACACTGCAATTATCCCCTAGGATCATCTCTATTCTTCTTCTTTATGGGATATAACCCATGTTCCTTGTACACTACATTGAACTTCTTATAACGAGCAACATTTTCTTTCTCACCTACCTCCTAACGTATTCCCCACTTCGCTGGCCATTTCCCTTTAATTTTCTCATTTCCATTCAAATCACACTTAGGATCAACTTTACTCTTTGAATTCTCATAAATATGCTTAATTTTCTTAATTTATTCGTCGAGCAACCTACGCTCATAAAACTCAATATGGTCTCTATATGTTGTTGGAAACCCACTGATGAATCTATGAATCTTAGCCTTCTCATCCTTGAGGTAAGGTACATATCTTAATATCTCCAGGAACTTGCTAGTATACTCATCATATGTCATAGAACCCATCTGCAACTCATAAAACTCCTTAGCTTTGTCATCATAATATCTCTTTGAAAAGTACTTATTAGAGAGTCTCTAGAACTCATCCCAATTCAACACTTCTTCTCGAATGCCCTTAACATTCTTCACGTCATCAAACCGAAAGTCTACTTTCCTTTTGAGACTTAAGGAAGCTTTCTTGCCTTTCATGTTCTTTGAAAAGCTATGCAATATGAAGAATTTGTTCATCCTAATAAACCATGCCTTTGTATATTCTAACTTATTCACATCTCCATCAAATGCGAGGCTTGAATTTATTGAACTCCTCTAGCAAGTACTCTCTTCTCTTATAAGGCTGATGATGGTTATGATGATGCTAATGTCTCGTGGATGAGGAAATTCAATGATGACGATACATACCATGCTTCCTGTCAGGTATATCTAGTGATCTACTGCCTCTAGCTATGTCCCCTCTATCCAACATGTATCCATAATAAGATGCATTACCATAGGCTCTATCAGTATTCTCTTCTTGCTATTGAATGATCCTCAAATTTCCCTATATATGCAATTTCGAAAAGCTATGAAGAATCGTTCCACTTAATTCTACCTATTTTACTGAGCCTTTGCAAGTCTTTCCTGAGCCTCAACCAAATTTTCGTTGTTTTCTTTGCAAATTCTCATCTATGCCATCAAACTCCTCAATGTATCTTCTTTACTAGGGGAATATTCACCTCCTTGTTTCCCAACTGATCTGTAGGGAGAGTCACCCGAATAATAATCTACATTTTACTCATCACCTTTGATTCTCTTCTTGCTACAAGTAGGCCATGCGAGATAGACCAAATAGATACCAAAATCAAAACCATACCTTAGTGACGGTCACCAGAGGATTATCTCATCTGTAAAATCAATCCTCATTAGCATGATACATACATAATAATAATCATATGATTATAGAAACATCATGCATGAGCATACCAACTTGATGAAAACTTGACTAAACTGATAGGCAGGGGGGGTTGTGAATTAGTTTAGTCCATTCATGGAAATTAAAATTATTTTCTTTAAACTCATTAGCTAAAACATTAAATGAAAAACTTAACATGAAAATGGCAACTAGATTGAATATGTGAACAACAAGTAATAATCAAATTAAAAAATCACATCAACACATAATAACAACACATATAAAAGCTAGATATAAGTGGACACCCATAAAGGGATAAAACAACAACTTTGTTATTGTTGTGATGTAAAGGCAATCTCCTACTTCCTTATTACATCCGATCCTTTGTAGGATCTAACCTACATGAGGCTACCACCTCAATCTTTTGCAAGTTGCAACATGCAAGGTAGCTCCAACTCCCATATGTTTTTTGTAGGCTACAACCCACACGAGGCTTCTACCTCAACAAGCTCCAAGCTAGTATTTATCAAGCCACTAATTGAAAGAAGACTACAATCCACTAATGCAAACAAGAAACAACAATGTGTTGGTTTGCATGGTCATCAATTATGCATATCTCCATCTTCATCTCTCCCTCTTATTCCCTTCAAATATGATTCACATAAGCTTCATATGTTCTACTTCACTAATCCATAACACTTTAATCAATTCTAACACATTCTCTATTTCTCTAACCAATCTGCCCTCCAAAATCAGTTCTTTTATAAAAATAGTTTGTTGGTTGCTTGTATTCCACATAATAATATGAGGTGAACAATCTTGACCCTTTTCCTTCCACTCATTAGTTTCCAAGCTCTTCATATTAATATTTAGAACATTAATAAGTGTTTCTCCACATATTATTTTATCCATCTATAATTATTAGGTACACCAATATCAACATAATGGCAAAATAAGCATTATAACATCACAACACATCCACACACTGCAAGCACTCTCCAATATAAACATTATGCACACAACATATGAAATAAATACAAGCATATGTATGTGACATTCACTCTTCAAAGCCATCTTTTCTTCATACCATTGCCTCAATAGCCTTGAGTCTTGTCTTGTTTCCTGTTCCATGGATTTTTTCCTCTGTTGTCATGGAGCCTTGTCTTTGTTGCCATGGATTCTTGCCTTTTCCTTTCATCACAACAATTAGTCTCAACCACTATATGCATACATCTATCATCAACATATGTTTTGCACACATCTTCTCACCAATCAGTCTTATCCTTTGCATACCTTTGCTACTCCTTTTTAGGCTCTTTTGCTAAACAACTCCTTCCTTTTTTCTCCTCTGCCATCAAATCTTTATTTCTCCTTTGCCTTGCTCCTACTCCTTTTCCATTTCTCCTCTAGTATTGGTCCTTTTCCATCACTAACAATAATGCCATCAATGTCTCACTTTGGCGTTGATGGAAAAATAGTCCTTACCTTAGCTTACCTCTGCCTTTGACATCAATGGAAATGATAGAAGAAGAGATCTATCTCTATTTATGATGGAGAGGACCATATGATCAATGAATGATACAATAAACCTCTTACCATTGGTCAGCTTCAATAATTATGAAAATATGTTCCTAAATACCAAGAAAACATCATCATCAACAGCATCAAAAAAAAAAATTAAGCCACTTCTACAAGCTCTGCCTCATATTGTTAAATTGGCTGGTACAAATTTTTATCTCGTATTTCTGCTATATATTTTGTGGTTGTAATTTCAATAAGTTTTTGTCTCATATTTCTGCTACATATTTTGTGGTTGTAATTTCAATATGAACTTACTAGAAAGTAGAATAAGAGAAAAAAGAAAAATGAAGATTTTGATTTCTTGAAAAAGTGCATGTGCACAATAACTTCTCAAACTTGCATATCACATCATGTTATTGCCATCCATTTTTGGTAGTCCATGATTGAAATCCTATGTATTAAAAATTATTCATATATGTGTGTCCCAAAATAAATTTCTATATGACACACCAGAAAAATGAAATTTATACATTGAACATTCCTCTACCACTCATGAAACCTTGCTTCTCATATTTGTTAAATTAGCTTTTGTACTTGCCTGAAGCTTTGATGACTTACCAATTTTTCTCGCAATTTCATTTATTTTTAGACTCCACTTCTTAAAATTGAAATGCAAACGCATTCTATAACAAGAATATAGATGGATGTTGATTCCACATTAATTATAATTTTTGACCCATCATATGTATTTTCTCACTCTTACATGCCAAGCAACACCACCATCTTGTATTTGAGAAATACAAGCGATATTGATGAGGTCATCAAGAGGAATATGTTTAGGAAGGCCATTTTTCTCACCAGTCGAAAAGGATCAAAAAAATTTATTTTACCAAATAGATCAATTTCTCTAAATAATGAAATTGTTTGCTCCAAGAAAAAAATGAATTGATTTCCTTTCCTTACTATCAATTTTCCCTATGACTCTTCTGAAGAGAACCACAAAGGTGAGGTTTATCCAAGAGTCATGTTGATAAAATTTTGTATTAAAAATCAAAGGAACGCTTTCGTTTTTCAATTTTACTTCCACTTGCAAGGTTACCACAATACTGTTGTAATAAACCTTGTCTTCTAGGATCAGTCAACTTAGTCTTTTCATCCTTCAAAACACAGATGTCGAGCATTTATTATGTGAGGAATTAGGGCATAAAAACCTAATTCATATGTAACACACCATAATTATTTCACCAATGCATTTTTTAAGCTATCAGATAAGTTGAATATATACTACTATTGAATGTGCTCCACATTGTCATATGAATTGAATATATATATGTAACACAATAATGCAACATATAATAATGCATAAGTTCCAACGGCCATATAATAGAAATTCAACCAACACCAATATAATACCAATTGATATAATATCAAGGTGTATTATTAAATGTTGCTCCAATCAATAATCACAAATCTAGTTTTCCATCAACACCACTCCAACTAGATGCTGCTCCAATCATGCAATATATAAACACTGGTAAGATGCTCCTCCAATCAGGCAATATATAAACACTGGTATATGTTGGAAATTAATTCCAACTGCCCCTCATAAATCAACAGAACAATGAGTTAATGAGATGGGATTGAGGATTGGCGGAGTTAAGACTGATGGGAGAATGAAGGCGGCGGAAGCACAGATCTTATCAGTTGCAGTTACCCGCATTGAAGTCCCACCAGCAACAGTTAACACAACAGTAGCATTAACAGCAGAGGCGGTAAGCCATTCCAGCAGGTGGGCAAAGCACAAACAAAAAAAGGGGAAGCAACCCCCGGAACAGCTCATGTCATCCTCAACCGGGCCCAGCCTTCACCACTCACAAGCATTTCCATGGGCATATGAAATCTTGGGTGAAAGTCTTCCAACCAGCCCCCGGAATACGTAAACGTAAAGCATAAAGTTTATAAGGTTTTAATCCTTATGTAATAATTTTTGAGTTAATTATTTTCATGGCAATGTGTGTTAATATTTATTAATGCAGTAATATTTAAGTTTTTACTTTGGTTATATTATATTATAAATATTATAAGTATATGATATTTATAATATATATTACATTGTAATGTTTCATATAAAAGGATGTGTTGTGTGCATTGTATAATATACAGACAGAAGAGCTATGTAATGTATTTTGTAATTTCCCAAAGGCTGAAAACAGAGTAAGAGCACTGTGTTTTCCATAAGACAGAGACAAAGAGCAGATTTGGAAATGATGCGCGTGTAGCAGCCAGTTGTAGTTTTTTAACCAAGTGAATCCAGAACTTCGTTCTGAAGTATTTCTCTGTAACAGAGATAGTTTTTTTGTAATTGAAATAGAGTTTATTGCTTGATATCTTTGTGTCTGTCTGCAATTTCAATTTTTATTTTTGAAGTTCTGTGTTGTTTAAATTGTTAAGGAATTATCCCACAAATTCCAACATGGTATCAGAGCTAGTCTAGGCACTCAGTGAAAAAAAACAGAGTTTGTTTTTTCACTGCAGGAGCTGTAAGAAGATTAATGAGCAGATTTCTCCAACAAAGAAAGTTTTTCTCATTTTTACACAGTCAGTTCCTTTTTTCTTTACTTATAGAGTTAAAAATGGCAGATGCTGGAACTGGATTGACAAATTCCCAACTTCCACAGTTCAATGGGAAGAATCATAGTTATTGGGCTATAACTATGAGAGCTTTGCTTGCTTTTCAAGAATTATGGGAGCTAGTTGAAAATGGCTACCCTGAACCTGTAGATGCAACAACATTGGCTGTTTTGACAGCAGCAGAAAGAGACCCATTAAGGGATAACAGGAAGAAGGACTCTGAAGCTCTCCTTTATCTCTTTCAATATGTACATGAGAGTGTTTTCCCATGAATTGCAGCAGCAAAAAGGTCTAAGGAGGCATGGGATATTCTCAAGACTGCCTATCAAGGCATGGAGAAGGTGAAGATAGTAAAATTGCAGATGCTGAGGAGAGACTTTGAAACTCTCTTAATGAAGGAATCTAATACAATAGATTCATTCTTCACTCATGTTATTGGTTTGATTACCCAGATAAGATCTCATGGTGAAACTCTTGAAGAGAGAAGGATTGTAGAGAAAATCTTGAGAAGTTTACCATCAAGGTTTGAAGCTATAGTGGTAGCAATAGAAGAGACAAAGGATCTCTCATAGTTCACAGTGGATGAACTTAGTGCTTCTCTGATGTCTCATGAACACAGACTGAGCAGAGAAATAGATTCCTCATTGGAGCAAGCATTCAAGACTCAGATGTCTTTCGGCCGAAGCAGAGGTCAAGGTAGAGCAAATAACAGAGGTCGAGGCAGAAGCCAAAAAAGAGGTAGAAACAGCCCTGCAAGTTCGAGTGGAAGAAGCAGCAATCAAAACCACAATGAAGGCTCAAGCCAACAACAAGCTAATGGACAAAGGTATGATAAAATCCAAGTCCAATGTCATTATTGCAAGAAATTAGGCCATTAGTCCAATGAATGTAGGAAAAAGCAAAATGACATGAATAATAGGAAAAATGCTAATTTTGCAAAAGAAGAAGATAAGAGCCCAAAGATTGTGCTGTTAACATGTAACATAGCACAAGACAAACAAGATGATGTTTGGTTCTTAGACTCAGATTGTATTAATCACATGACTGGAAACATAGCAATGTTTGCCAATCTTGATGAAAATGTTAAATCTGAGGTAACAAAAAGAACTGATAGTAAGATATCTGTCAAGGGTAAGGGCAGAGTCAGTATCCTGGAAAGAAATGGAGAACAGAATATTGTGCCAAATGTATAATATGTACCTAGTCTGAAATGTAATATTTTGAGCATTGGACAACTCATTAACAAACGTTACAATGTTTTCTTCAAAGATGATGTGTGTACAATCAGAGACATACCTCCAAGAAAGAAGATCATTGCAAAGGTGCAGATGACCAGTAATAGAATGTTTCCTCTCAAACTCAGAGCAGATTTGAAGGAAGGAAGAAATATTGCAGCTGTAACACAAGACGTCTTTCAAGAGGAAGTGAAATATGAGAACTGGTTATGGCACTTGAGATTTGGATATCTCAATTTAGAAGTTTTGAATTTTTTGCATAGAAAGGGAATGGTAAAGGGATTACCATTGATTGAAAAATCGGACAACCTTTGTGAAAGCTGGATCTTGGGCAAACAACACAAAGAAATATTTCCAACAGGAAAGTGTATAAGGGAAAAAGCACCCTTGGAAATTGTTCACTCTGATGTATGTGGACCAATGCAAACACCTTTGTTTTCTGGAAACAAATATGTTTTGACATTCATTGATGATTACACCAGAAAGACATGGGTGTATGTGTTAAAACAGAAGAGTGAAGTGTTTGAGAAATTTCGCCACTTCAAAACTCTTGTTGAGAAGTAGTGTGGGAACTATATCAAAGTGCTTAGAACTGACAGAGGTGGAGAGTACATCTCCAAAGACTTTCTACGTTTTTGCAGAGAGAATGGAATACAAAATCAATTTACCACGAGGTATACACCTCAACAAAACGGTGTTGCAGAAAGGAAGAATAGGACCATTTTAGACATGGTTAGAAGTATGCTAGAGGCCAAACATTTTCTGCATGAGTATTGGGCAGAAGCTGTCACTTGCGCAGCGTACATCTTAAATAGATACTCGACTAAAGATGTCATGAACAAAAATCTAGAAGAAGCATGGAGTGGACGAAAGCAAACAGTCACTCACATGAGAGTATTCGGTTGTGTAGCATATGCACATGTACTGGATTAGCGAAGGAAGAAGCTTGACAGTAAGGGGGAGAAGTGTGTCTTTATTTGCTACTGTGATGAGTCAAAAGCATACAAACTCTATAATCCATCCACCAAGAAATTGATAGTAAGCAAAGATGTGCAGTTCATTGAAGAAGAAGCTTGGGATGGAAGCTTAGAGAAGAGAGTGAACGTGAAGACAATTGTGTCTCACGAAGAAGAAGAAGAAGGAACAACAGCTAATAACCCTTCTTCGGTGGCTCCTCCTCCACCACTGCAAGCACAAAAAACCACACCACAAGATGGAATTCGAACAACCTTGAGAAGTCAAGGAAGTGCTTCTCCAAGCACACCGCAGGGACTAGAAACACCCTCAAGTTTGAATGGAATTCCAAGCACACCAAGAAGACCCAGATTCAAAAATCTGAGTGATATTTATGAACAAGGACAGGTAAGTAACAATACCTGTCTGAATTCTTTATTCTCTTTATATTGTCATGTTGATGACCCTATTCATTTTGAAGATGCTATAAAGGAAGAAAAATGGATTGAAGCAATGGATGAAGAAATTGGTGCAATTGAAAAGAGTAATACATGGGAGTTACTGGATCTTCCAAAAGACAAAGAAGTCATTAGTGTAAAATGGGTCTACAAGACCAAGAGCAATGCTAAAGGAAAAATTGAAAGGCATAAAGCAAGACTTGTTGTCAAAAGCTACAAGCAGCGACAAGGTAGAGACTATGATGAAACCTTTGCACCAGTTGCAAGGATGGAAACCATGAGAAAAATTTCATCCATAGCAGCACAACACAAATGGAAGGTTTATCAAATGGATGTGAAATCTGCATTTCTGAATGAAGTGTTGAAAGAAGAGGTATATGTTGAAAAACCTCTAGGCTATGAAATTGAAGGCCAAGAGCACAAAGTATGCAAGTTGAAGAAGGCTTTTTACGGGCTGAACCAAGCACCAAGAGCATGGTACAGTAGAATAGATGCTTACCTGACAGAAAATGGCTTTGAGAAATGTGATGGAGAGCCCACACTCTACATAAAGGAAAATGACGGTAAAATTCTTATTGTTGTTTTATATGTAGATGATTTAATTTTTACTCGCAATGAAGATTCACTCATTGTTGATTTTAAAGCAGTCATGAAAAGTGAATTTGAAATAACTGATTTGGGTTTCTTAAGATATTTTCTTGGAATTGAAGTAGAGAAGAATGAAAATGGTATTTTCATTTCCCAAGAAAAATATATTGATGAAGTGTTTAAAAGGTTCAACATGCAAAACAACAAAACAACTGTTACTCCAACTGTAATGGGGTTGAAATTGAGTAAAGAAGACAACATCAAGGATTTTGATCCAAAAATGTTTAAAAACATAGTTGGCAGCCTCATGTATTTGACTACAACTAGGCCGAATATAATGCATACTGTAACTTTAATCTCCAGGTTTATGGAAAGGCCAAAAGAGACTCATTGGGAGGCAGCCAAGAGAATTCTCAGGTATGTGAATGGAACAAAGGGGTATGGTATCTTATACTCTTCATCTGAAAATTTTGAACTGACAGGTTACAATGACAGTGATTGGGCTGGAAGTGTAGATGATAGGAAGAGCACATATGGATATGTGTTTCACTTGGGATTGAGAGCAATTTCATGAGCTTCCAAGAAGAAACCAGTAGTTTCTTTATCTACAACAGAGGCAGAATATGTGGCAGCCACAGCAGCAGCATGCCTGACAGTATGGTTGAGAAGAGTTCTCAGAAATTTGTGTCATGAACAAGAACATGGCACAACCATTTACTGCGATTATAGCTCGGCGATAGCTTTATCTAAATTTTTTTTTTCACAAAAGAACAAAGCACATATTTGGAAGAGAAGATTTGGAAGCGTTGCGTGTGTAGCAGCCAGTTGTAGTTTTTTAACCAAGTGAATCCAGAACTTCGTTCTGAAGTATTTCTCTGTAACATAGATAGTTTGTTTTTAATTGAAACAGAGTTTATTGTTTGATCTATCTATGTTTGTCCGCAATTTTTATTTTTATTTTTGAAGTTCTGTGTTGTTTAAACGATTAAGGAATTATCCCACAAATTCCAACAATATATATATAAGTGTTGCGGCGGGTATAATAATGCTCTCCACCATATAATACATTTTCCATATTTCTGCGCTCCACCATATAACATGCTTTCCATACAAACCATGCTACAACACAATTCCAGCCATGAGTAATACCAAATGAGGTTGGCAATAAAACGTTGTTCCAAATAAACGCTCAATATCTTTTTCGACGTTCTCCAAACAACATTGTGAATATTGTTGCCTTTCTAATATTTAATTCGGCTCAAACGTGTTAATTATACTGCAAGTAACATTCAAATGCTATTGTTTTTGTAACATTTATTCTACTCCAATGTGTGCCAATGCAAGTTTAACGTTGTTCTAAACGTGTTAAATGTTGTGCAATTGGCTCCAGAAATGTAATTAACACTAGTCAATTTAGCGCAAAGCAACATTGTATGGTACCAAAGAAGGTTTGTATGATATCAACATTGTTCTAGCGTCATTCCAATATAAAATAATAATATAAATGTAAAGCATTAATGATATAGCACTGAATGTATTAACGTTGGCCTACTTCAAAAATTATCGCTGCTCCAAAAATGATGTTGGAACCCCAAAGGCTCATGAGAAATAACCCTGCTCGAGATGAGAATGCTCTCCAAGGCTTGATAATGGGGGCTCCAATTTTAATTCTCTACAATGTATCAAAGAATATTGTGTTCTTCACCATATTATCCAGCATTCTCCATATCCAACGAAAGGTAATGACGGAAGGTTAGGAGGGCATAAAACCCTAATCCATAAAATTGAAGTATTAATAGGTAATGAAGGAAGGTTAGGGCATAAAACCCTAATCCATAAAATTCAATTATTAATGTAATGTAGTAATGAATTGAAATATGTAGTTGGACCTCCACGATTGAAATAAGAATGCATTATCAACCCAAAAGGAAATGCATGAGTGCTGGAATATAAGAACATAGGTTGTTGGAAATGGAAAAATTCCAGTGATGTCCACTCATACTCAATTAAATATACGACCTGGTTAATGTTGCACTTTGGTGTAAACAAGATGTACAAAAACAACAGTAGAAACAACTAGGATATTGTGGATCATATGAGCCCCACATAAAAGGTTCATGCCAAGCTCATGGAGCCATGCCACTCACATGTCAATACTCCTTGTAAAAATTATACTTGAAAAGACATAAGTCATACGAATTGTTGCCATATTTTCACTCTTTCCTTAAAATTTAATAGAGCAACCACTTGAAGGACAACAACCTTCCATATCGAGAAGACCCCATACAATTGGAGAGATTTCGAGGTTGCAAATGAATGTATTCGAGAAGACCGATGCCCACGTTCACATATCGATATTAAGAATTTCGTCTGGACAACTTGGGAAGCATTTGGAATCGATAGTGCTCCCTCTGGATTTATTGCAACATAGAGTCATGATTATGATTTTAATGTAACAAGTGATTTCAAATGGTTGTCGCATATATCACACTTACCTCCTATGTTACCAGAAACTGGAAAGGAAACGAGAAACGACAACAAGACGAGAAAATAAGTTTATAGGTTTAGCATTAAGAAATGAGGAGAGAGAAAAAATAAAAATAAAAATTAAAAACATAAAACAAAACATTTATAATCTAGATACATTACAAGCTTGTTTGTGGGATCTCAAAAATTACAATGTAATGTCACAAATTGAATTATAATAATACAAAATATGATCAAACAAGACATTATAAGGTTGTTTGTGGGATCACAAAAATCAAAAGCAATGTCACAAATAGAATTATAATAATGCAAACTATGATAAAATGGAAATGTACCTGTACTTGTGTTATTTTTTATATAAAATATTGAAAACAAATGACCAAACATAAATGCAAATTTTCACACAACACCAAAGTCATTTAACATGTTTCAATCAATAATTTCTATATGTAAGTTAGTCTAAATATTGACTTAAACCTTGATTTCATACCTTTCAGTCCTCTTTATAATATAATGACAACAACGAGACACACTTTATAATATAATGAGAGCCCCATAAGAAACAGAACATTGAAAATGATGACATCTCAAACATTGATCGAGACATGCCTATATGACATAATGAGAAACCAACACATGCAATGCAACATAATAACACATTAAACATTATATCTAATATATCAATTTTATAACAATTTTTTATTTTTGTAAATATGTCTTTTTAATGATTTGTAAATATGTTTTTTAATAACTTTTAAAGTATCATTAGAAATAATTGGAATATAATATTTAAGTTGGTTATGCTTTTATAAATTAAACAATTTCATATTTTAAATTTTGAATTTAATTTTGTACTAAAAATATATTTTATATCACGAAATATAACAATTCTAATAAAGCCATGGACAATTAAAATTTACCAAAAACAACATTAATAAAAAAAAACCCAGGAAATGTAAATTAATGTAAAAATAAAAACAACGAACAAATAAACTGGCTCATAAAGCGATGCCTGTCATCTATCTACTCGTTGAAATTTCAATACTTAAACTGCAGCTATCTTTCATCAGTTATGTAGTATGTCCCATCCGTTGAAATTTCAAGACTTAAACTGCTATCTTTCACAAGTTAGATAGTATGTCTGACACCATCTGTCCGTTTTGTTCATTTTATAAATGAGTCCATAGTTAGACGAATGATGTATGTTTATAGTCTAATAAGTTTTTCAATGATTTTTGTAGATTCCAGCACCAAAATCGGAAGGAAGAGTAGGAATTCGCTGCAAATTTTTTGTTTTTTTTATCACTGGCTACAAAACTTGAAGGCTTCATAGTCTAATAAGTTTTTCAATGATGGTTGTAGATTCCAGCACCAAAATTGGAAGGAAGAGTAGGAATTTGTTGCAAAACTATTGCTCTTGATCATTGTCCCAGAATCTTAATGGCTTAGAAACTTGATGGCTACTGTCCAGGGCAGACTCGGTTCAATGAACAACTGCATAGATGGGTTCAATTTGGCTT
Source organism: Pinus albicaulis (assembly GCA_034641835.2). Classification (NCBI taxonomy): domain Eukaryota; kingdom Viridiplantae; phylum Streptophyta; class Pinopsida; order Pinales; family Pinaceae; genus Pinus; species Pinus albicaulis. Next base: position 445,896,806 of record CM076573.1, read on the forward strand.
AGACAACGACTCAGTCGTACATTTAATTTATGTCGTATGCTGATTCAAGCTACACATATGCTATGAAGAAAACCCATAACCACATAACCAAATGTGCATTGATCCAATTCTCATACTGGCAGCTTTGTGTGGTATGTGGATTGGCTCAATTTTAATCACTGAAACAGGATGCACGACATTGCGAAAACTGCCCCATCCCAATATGCCAAGTGATGACAAACATTCCACATCATATTTCACATAACAAGTGATCATATAAACACCTACGAATGCATATGTGGATCAATCACATAGTTAAGCTTCATTAATAAAATGTCTTATCAAAAAATTTCAAATGTTTAGTTTGGTTAATAAATCGACTACATTTCAGCTGATTTACTACCAATTGTGCTTTCAGCTAATGTTCGCTTCCTACCTACAGTTATTAACTCTCTCTTCCCATCATGTCGATACATTTACAGTCTCAACTGATGCTTCCAATTTGATGGATTGTCTATTATGTTTGTGACATTCAATGATTTTCTCCTCGTCTTCACATGTCATAAAGACCAAATTTTATTGTCATGCTCTCACACCAAGAAGTGATAAATGAGGTGGTTATTGCAAGAGGATGACTCCAACAATATTTTCTTTGGTGGCCTTAACTTCTTCATCACCATCAGCGTTGTTGACAAGTATAATAACCGATCCTGAAATAGCTGCAGGAAAGGAACCTGGAACAATTTTCTCTACCTCAACCACAGTGCCAATAGCATTTCCAGAACGAGAATATCCCAGTCTTGGTCTCGTAATATCGATCGCATTGCGTTTAATAGAAGAGTGCAAATTTTGGAAACTTGAAAAACAACACTTTCATAGATTTCATCTTTTGTGTTGGTTCTCACAGTGTTCTCTGGAATTCCAAATGCATTTCCTAGTTTCTGAACTCTAGTAGGCAAAACTTGCAAGAGAACCTGAATATGCTTCAGCAAGCCGGTGTGCTTTGTCCAGTGTAGCCTTCACTGTCGAGACCCAAATAATGATAGGATTCTCATTTCCTTCTATCTCAGGGATATCCCTTTTCTTCCAGCATTGGAGCTCATTCTCGATCACTATACACTCATTTTGTTGCCAAACAAACAACCTAAGTTGACGAATCCCCGTCACAAGTGCTCCTAAAGGATGATCCCAGCTAGTTGTACTTCTTAATATTTCCTCCCGAACAAGCCATGATGGGCCTCCTCCAGCCTCAACAACATTCAAAAACCTGCTCAATAATACAAAAGAGTAGTATTCAAGGCCGATTTCACAGAGGCTCCACTTTTTATGGGTAGCAATAGCAATGTTAGGAGCATCACTCCTCATACCACTTTCAAAGGCCTTTTACAAGCAATGCTCTCAACCCTGTTAGGAAATGAAAAGTCCCGGTCAACTGTTTCTTGGACCTATTGGAATTTTCCAGCTCATCCATTCTCTTCTTGGAAGCATTATGATGGAATTTTTTTTCTATTGTATGTTTGATTTCTTGCTTCAGATCATGAGGAATGTCATTCCGGTGGGCTATATCTCTTATACGTGTCAATGGAACTAAAGCACTAAATTCAGACTTGAATGAAGGCAAGCAAGGATGTATCTTACAAATCACAAGAACCTCCTTGGCTGATGTGGCTATTTCTGACGAAATCCTTTCCAGTTCACAGAAAATAAGTCTAGATATCTAAACATGTTTGTTTGGTCTGTGATGGCATCCACCCTCATAACAAGGAATTTGACCTGTGTTAATCCACTTCAGGTAAGTTGCAGTATTATTTTGTGCTGCTCATTATCGATTTTTCTTCATTATCTGTATGAAACCCTTTGCTAAGGGTTCTGCAGGCTTTTTGGAAGAGCAAAAGATTTAAAATTCCATTTCAGGTTTAAACAAAATATAGTATCTATGGACTTCTTGAACTGATGATTTTATGATTGTCATGGATGTTCCAATATGATTTTTTATGAGCATTAATTAATGTAGATGCATATACACCCTAGAATGAATATGTCCACCAATTAGTCATTTCATGACTACGATCTTGTTCTGGAATATAGTGGTGTAATTATAACATACTCAAGGCATATCTCTAACAAATTTTATGCAACGTCTTTATGCAATAAATCCCTTGCAACTGCTCTCACACATCAATCTCATAACGCAACTCTCGCAACTGATTTGGTTGACTTCTTGTTGGAATTATACTCCCAACCACTGCCATGAATGAGAAGCAGCAACTCACAGTTCATCAATTTTGTGCAGAGAAGGAAAAGCAAGGATCCAAGAGCTCGAAGACATTTTCACTCAACCACAACAAATAGATTACCCGAGCCAAACTCTTCATTTATTTCTTCAACCACCTCTTTAACCTACCTTTGCCAACGGTCACAATTGCAAGCTTTTTGCTTTACCATTTAAGCCATTCACGATATTTTATTCTACTGCCGATGTCATCTCCGACAGGACCCACCTTAACCTTACGGCATGAGCCAAAACCTTATTTTGTGCCTTATTCATTTATATTTCCCTTAGCGCACTTACCAACAGTTAGCCTCACCCTAGATCACACTTCGTATTATTTACCACTTACCTTCCTCCATGCGCAAGTTATGTTATTTGCCATGCGATGCGATTGTGCTATCGCCCATTGCATTCGCAACCATTTGAGTTTACTGCTTAGCAAAAGCAAGTTAAGATGTTTGTTTTGTGCTGCGATTGTGTCATCGCACATTGCACCCAGAAGGATTTAAGTTTATTAGTGTTTGCGCCAGTTAAGAGTTAAGTTCACCGATCTGCGATCTGTGATGAAACACCGAGCGCAATGAGTTTTCAAAGCCAAAACCAATATTATTTGAAGTCTAACCTTTTATGTTTTGAACGTGTTTTAACATGTTTTTTCGTGTACAAACGAGAATACGGCTTGCGTGCCAATTTAATGAAGATATGGGTCTTTTGACATCCAAAGGATGAGAAGTTGTTGAACTTCCATTCAAATATTGGATAGCATTGAATAGAATTAGGTTTTCACGCTTCGACCATTTTGTATAAGAAATGTAATTTCATTTGTTTTGAGTGAGTTGAATAGAAAACAAAGTTCGCTCCTCTCGTGTGTATTACATCCCTGGGTGTATGATTTTTTATTTTTCTGCATTATTTGCATTCTCTATGTTGTGCGGGAAACACATTTCCTCTGTTTATTGTATTCAGAAATTTCAACATGGTATCCGAGCACGTTTATGCTCTCAGTAAAAGGACAAGCTCTCTTTAGTGAAGAAGCTGTAAGATTGTTTATTTGTAGAAGAAGAAGTCTCCAGCAGTGAGAGGGTTTCTCTTTTATACAGTCAACTTATTGTTTGTTTACACAGTCAGAATGGAAACAGGAGGCACAAGCCTCACAAATCCACAATTACCAGAGTTTAATGGTAAAAACTATGATTATTGGGCCATTACAATGAGGGTCATGTTTGCTTCACAAGATATATGGGAGCTGGTGGAAAATGGCTTTCCAGAACTACGAGATGCACCAACGCTTATTGCTTTGACAGGAGCAGAAAGAGACTTGTTGAAAGACAATAAGAAGAAGGACTCCAAAGCCCTTTTCTATATCTTTCAAGCAGTACACGAGAGTATTTTCTGAAGGATTGCAGCAACAAAAAAGTCCAAAGAGGCATGAGATATTCTCAAAATTTCCTATCAAGACATGGATAAAGTGAAGACATCAAAGCTAAAAATGTTGAGGAGAGATTTCAAAACTCTCTGTATGAAAGAGTCTGATAACAGAGACTCATTCTTCACACATGTGATTGGGTTGGTTACCCAGATAAGGTCTCATGGAGAGACACTTGAGGAAAGAGGAATAGTGGAGAAAATCTTGAGAAGTCTACCTTCGAGATTTTAAGCCATAGTAGTGGCAATAGAAGAGACAAAGGATCTCTCACAATTTTCAGTGGATGAGCTTTGTGTATCCCTCATGTCTCATGAACATAGACTAAACAGAACATCGAACTCCTCATTGGAGCATGCTTTCAAGACATAAATGATTTTTGGCCAAGGTAGAGGTCAAGGAAGATCGAACAACCGAGGAATAGGAAGAAGCCCACAAAGAGGTGGAAGAAACAACCCTGCAAGCACAAGTGGAAGCAGCAACAACCAGAACTCAAGTGAATGTTCAAGCCAACACCAAGCACAAGGACAATGGTATGATAAATCCCAAGTTCAATGTCATTATTGTAAAAAGTATGGGCATTATGCCAATGAATGTAGAAAGAAACAAAATGACATGAATAATAGAAAAAATGTAAATTTTGCAAAAGAAAGTCAGAAGCAGAGTAATGTGCTTCTAACTTGTAATGTAGCACAATAAAAACATGAACATGTATGGTTCTTATACTGAGGTTGTAGTAACCACATGACTGGAAACATAGCAATGTTTGCCAATATGGATGAGAATGTGAAGTCTCAAGTGACAACAGGGACTGAAGAGTGTCAATACTGACAAGGAAGGGAGAAAAGAAGTTTGTGCGAGATGTTTATTATGTACCTGGCCTAAAATGTAACCTTCTAAGCATTGGAAAAATTGTGAATAAGGGCTACAATGTATTTTTTAAGAATGACGTGTGTACTATCATGGAATTACCTCCAAGTAAAAGGGTCATTACAGAAGTTCATATGAAAAAGAATAGAATGTTTCCTCTCAAGCCCAGAACAAACTTGAAGCAGGTGTTATAGCAGCAGTCACACAAGAAGTCTTTCAAGAATAAGTGAAAGCCGAAAAATGGTTATGGCATTTGAAATTTGGACATCTCAATTTTGGAGGCTTGAACCTCCTCCATTAAAAAGGGATGGTAAAGGGATTACCACTCATAGAAAAAAAAGACATCCTATGTGAATGTTGCATCTTGGACAAAGAACACAGAGAATCCTTTCCAGCAGGAAATAATATAAGGGCAAAGGCACCCTTAGATATTGTCCACTCAGATATGTGTGGACCAATGTAAACGCCATCATTAGCTGGAATTCACTATATATTGACATTTATAGATGATTATACAATAAATACATGGGTTTATTTCTTGAAACATAAGAGTGAAGTGTTTGAGCAGTTCTACCACATCAAAGCTCTTGTAGAGAAGCAAAGTGGGAAATACATAAAAGTGTTGAGAACTGACAGAGGTGGAGAATATATCTTCAAATATTTCTAGGTTTCTGTAGGGATAACGACATACAGAAGGAGTTTACCACAAGGTACACACCATAGAAAAATGGTGTTGCAGAAAGAAAGAATAGGACCATCATGGACATGGTCAGAATTTTGTTCAAGGCAAAAAAATTTCCAAATGAGTATTGGGTAGAAGCTGTAAATTGTGCAGCTTATATTTTGAATAGATGTCCAACCAAAGTTATTATGAACAGAGTTTCAGAATAAGCATGGAGTGGAACAAAGGAGTTTGTCACTCACATGAGAGTATTGGATGTGTGGCTTATGCACATGTCCCAGATCAGTTGAGGAAGAATTTGGACAGAAAGGGGGAGAAGTGTATATTTTTTGGATACAATTATGAATCTAAGGTCTACAAAATCTATAATCCATCACCCAAGAATGTTATAATCATCAGATATGTGCAGTTCATTTAAGAATAAGCTTGGGATGGAAGCTTAGAGAAGACGGTGAATGTGAAGACATGTATGTCTAACAAAGAGAAAGAGGAATTGATTGCAGAAAATAATTCCTCCACGGTGGCTCCTTCTCCACCTACACAAGCTCAGCAGAGCACACCACAAGAAAGCAATAGAGAAGTGGTGCAAAATCAAGGAAGTGTTTCTCTAAGCACACCACAGGGATTTGCGACTCTCTCGAGTTCAAGTGGAACTCCAAGCACACCAAGAAGACCAAGATTCAAAAATCTGAGTGAAATTTATGAGAAAGAAGTTGATAATAATACTGGTCTGAATTATTTATTTGCTTTGTTTTGTCATATTGATGACCCAATCCATTTTGAAGATGTGATAAAGAATAAAAATGGATTGAAGCAATGAATGAAGAGATTGGTGAAATACAAAATAATGATGCATGGGAGTTAGTGGACTTCCTACAAGGTAACGAACTCATTGGAGTGAAATGGGTCTATAGGACCAAAAGAAATGTTGAAGGCCAGATTGAAAGGCACAAGGAAAGACTTGTTGTGAAAGGCTACAAGCAGCAGCAAGGAAGAGATTATGAAGAAACTGTTGCACCTGTTGCAAGGATGGAAACATTAGAGATAGTGTTGTCCATTGCAGCACAACAAAAGTGGAAATTCTACCAGATGGATGTAAAGTCAACATTTTTGAATGGAGTGTTGAAAGAGGAGGTATATGTTGAACAAACTATGGGCTATGAGATAAAAGGCCAAGAGCACAAAGTATGCAAGTTGAAGAAAGCTCTTTATGGGCTGAAGAAAGCACCAAGAGCATGGTATAACATGATTGATGATTACCTAACAGATAATGGATTCAAAAAGTATGATGGTAAGCCCACACTCTATATAAAATAAAATGACAGTAAAATACTTATTGTTGTTTTATATGTAGATTATTTAATTTTCACAGGCAATGAAGTTTCTCTCATTGTTGATTTTAAAGTAGCCTTGAAGAGTGAATTTGAAATGACTAACTTGGGCTTATTGAGATACTTCTTGGGCATAGAAGTAAAGAGGAATGAAAAGGGACTCTTTATTTCCCAAGCAAAATATGTTGCAGAAGTTTTGAAGAGGTTTAATATGCATAACTACAAAGCAACAATAACTCTAACTACCATGGGGTTGAAGCTAAGCAAAGAAGATTGCAGCAAGAATGTCGATCCTTGTATAAGAGCATAATTGGCAATTTAATGTATTTGAGTGAAACTAGGCCTGATATTATGTATGTTGTAAGTCTAATTTCTAGATTCATGGAGACCCCAAAGGAGACACATTGGAAATGTAGGTTTTAACCCTGAACAGAAATTATCTACACATGAATCTTATAACAGAAAATAAGCAATAGCGAGAGCATAAAACATAAGACAGATAAACACAGAGATTTTCCCCTGGGTCCCAAATCGGGACGACCAGCTTGATTTTTCATTATATTCCTTTTAGTGTTACAACACATATATATACATGCCGAAGCATACATAAACCCCAATACATTAACCCTGGATTACAACATAACCGTAGTTCCCTTGACCAGATCTACAAAATACCAGGGCTAAAAACCATCGTACCCCAAAACCATGTCCAAACTCATGCACAAAACATGGGTGGGTCCGGCTATGAGTGGGTCCGCACACCAAAACAATTTTTTTCCGGGGCGTTGCCCCGGACCCCAGCAATGGGGGCTGCCTCCCCCCTACTGCGTCCAGCGCAACGTACAACACGTGGGGCTAGTCGTGGAAAGAATATAACACATACCCAACATTCTCCCACTTGTTGTTTTCTTTCCACAGGGGGCCACAGGAGAGCTTAGTCATTGGGCCAATTCTTCAACACCCATTGTTTCTCTACACCAAGAGAACTTCTGAGTGCTCACAGACTGCGTCAATGCATCTGCAACATTCTTCAAAGTGTCCACCTTTACCAGCAACACCCTTTTAGCCTCAACCATATCTCTAACAAAGTGATATTGAACATCAATGTGCTTTGTCTTTGAATGATAAGCAGGGTTCTTGGCCAAGAAAATTGCACTTTGGCTATCACAGTCTATCCTTATAGCTTGCTGTACCAACCCCATACTTGAACACAATCTCTGCAACCAAACTGCTTCCTTGCTTGCATGAGTGGCTGCTATGTATTCTGCCTCTGTAGTTGAAAGAGCCACTACAGACTGTCTTTTACTCATCCAACTGACCGCGCCTCCAAATAGGCTAAACACATACCCACTTGTAGATCTTCTTTGGTCCAGATCTCCAGCCCAGTCTGCATCAACAAAACCACGAATGTCCAACATTCTTTCCAATCCTGGTCTTCCCTGGTAGCACAAGCCATAATCACTAGTGCCACATAAATATATGAAAACCCGCTTCACTACTGTCCAATGCTCCTTCCCTGGGTTTGACATAAACCTGCTCAATACTCCCACTGCATGTGCAATGTCTGGTCTAGTACAGACCATTGCATACATCAGGCTACCCACTGCACTTGCATATGGAACATGGGACATATACTCCTCTTCTTCGTGTGTCTTGGGACACTGTTCAACAGACAACTTTACACCTACAGGAATAGGAACATTCACTGGTTTACTATCCTGCATATTGAACCTCTGCAATATAGTTTCGACATACTTCCTCTGGTTTAACCAGAGCTTCCTCTTTGCCTGATCTCTCTTAATTTCCATGCCCAAAATATAGTTTGCAGCACCAAGATCCTTCATGTTGAATTTGGAGAACAATTGGGTCTTCAAATCTTGGATAATTTCTTTGTCATTTCCAATCAACAACATATCATCCACATACAAGACCAAATAAATAACATGGTCACCAATTAATTTTAAATAAACACAGTGATCCTCCTTGCTTCTGGTGAAGCCAAGTCCCCGTATATAGGTATCAAATTTCTGATACCACATCCTTGGTGACTGTTTTAACCCATATAGAGACTTCTTCAACCTACATACCAGTTCTTTCTTACCCTTCACCATAAAGCCTTCAGGTTGCTTCATCTAGATCTCCTCTTCTAGATCGCCGTGAAGAAATGTTGTCTTCACATCCATCGATTCTATCTCAAAATCAAATGCAGCAGCAACAGATAAAAGTAATCTAATAGAAGTAACTTTGGCAACAGGAGAAAAAATATCACCAAAATCAATTCCCGGCACCTGGGAATAACCTTTCGCTACCAATCGAGCTTTGTATTTCTCCACCTTGCCTTCTACATTCGTCTTCTTCTTAAACACCCATTTGCTCCCAATGGGCTTCCTTCCAGCCGACAACTCCACCAGATCCCATGCATTATTTTTGTGCAAGGATGCCATTTCATCAACCATGGCCTCCTTCCAGAGTTTTCCATCCTCTGAATCTACTGCCTCCCTGACAGTTCTGGGTTCATCATCAGTTATAGTTAAGGCAAAACCTGAATAGAAAGCAGATGGACTATACCTTTCTGGTTGCCTTCTTTCCCGAAATGATCTTCTCAAAGCCGGAGTTTGTGGCTCTTCATCTTCTGAGTCTTCTTCTGTTGTAGAGTCTGATTCATCCTCCTTTAGCTCAAACTCTATCTTCTCAGGTTCCTTTGGTAGGACTTCATGTTTAACAACATCTTTCACTTCTCTAAACACCACATCTCGATTGTACACAACCTTCCTTGTTTCTGGGTTCCAAAGCTTGTAACCCTTTAAACCATCCTTATACCCAATAAAGATGCACCTTTCAGATTTATTATCCAACTTGGTCCTTTTCTCCTTTGGAACATGTACATATGCATCACATCCAAATACCCTTAGATGTGAAAGAGAGGGTTTCTTACCAGTCCATACCTCATGTGGGGTCTTATCCTCCAACGGTGATGAAGGTGATCTGTTAACTAAGTAACATGCAGTCTCCACTGCCTCTGCCCAGAATTCTTGTCCTAACCCGGTACCACTGAGCATGCTTCTTGCCTTTTCCATCAGTGTTCTATTCATTCTTTCTGCAACTCCATTTTGCTAAGGTGTGTATGGAGTAGTCTTCTGCCGTGCTATACCACACTTCTTACAGAACTCTTCAAATTCCTTCTTGCAGAACTCCCCACCATTATCCGTCCTCAGCGCCTTTATCTTCTTCTCTGTATGGTTTTCCACCAGAGCCTTAAATTCTTTAAATTTGTCAAAGACTTCAGATTTATTCCTCAAGAAATATATCCATGTATTCCTTGAGAAGTCATCTATGAATGAAACATAGTACACAGACTTTCCCAGTGATGGAACTGACACAGGTCCAAACACATCACTGTGCACAAGTTCTAATATCGTGTTCGCCCTCTTAGCACCAGAAGGAAAAATCACCCTATTCTGCTTCCCATATACACAATGTTCACAAAAATCGAAATCCAGAGAGAAATTAGACATACCTTCTACCATACCATTTATATGCAGTATCTGAAGGCCCTTCTCTCCAATATGTCCAAGCCTTTGATGCCATAACATGGTCTTTTCTCTAGAGACAGCTAGGCTTTCCACTCCACTTTCAGGAACCACAGAACTGTTACACCCATCAATAACAGTGCTACCTTGTAGCTTGTATAGAGTTCCAGTCCGAACTCCCCGCATTAATACCAGTGCTCCCCGAACCATCTTGCAGGAATATTTCTCGAACACTGTTTTTACACCTGCATCATCCATCTTGCTTACAGAAATCAGATTTCTGGCCAATGCAGGAATATGCAGAACACTAGGAAGTGTTCTAATCCTTCCACCTTGCAGCTTTAGCTTGACCTTTCCACGTCCGACGATTCTGGCCTTCCTATCATCCCCTAGGAAGACATCACCATCATATTTTTCATACTCGTAGAACCACTCCCTATGGGGAGTGAAGTGAAAGGATGCACCTGAGTCAATCAACCATGACTCATGATCTACATGTGTATTTGAAGAAGAAGCAAAATACACATCCCCACCTTCATCCGAGGTGGTTTTTGCCTCTGCAGAAGGAGCATCATCAGATCCCTTTCCTTTCTCAGGAGCTTTAGATCTGCAGTCCTTTTTGTAGTGCCCTTCCTTTCCGCATTTCCAGCATACCCTTACAAACTTTCCAGGAGATTTAGATCTCCCTCTAGATTTGGATCTCCCACTCGAAACCTTATTCTTTTTTCTATTTTGGGACCTTCCTCGTACAGATAAGGCATATCCATTTTGGCCCTCCATATTTCTCTGTCTCATTTCCTCCGACAGCAAGGCTGAGACAATGCCATCAAAATTCAAGGTAGTTGTATTGCTACCTATTGCAATAACTAGACTATCCCACGAGTTTGGTAGAGAACACAACAAACTGATGCACTTATCTTCATCTGAGATTTTAATATCAACAAATAACAGCTAACTTACCACAGTATTGAAGGCGTTTAGATGCTTTGTCACCGAGTCTCCGTCCTTCATCCTCAGGTTATACAACTTTTTCCGTAGGAAGAACTTATTCACCAGAGACTTAGATTGGTACAAAGTCCCAAGTTTTTCCCACAAATTCTTCGCCGTAGCTTCCCCAGATACATTCAACAATACTAAATCTAAGACAGACAATCGTATTGTGATCTTAGCCTTCCGATCCAGTTTCTTCCAGCCTTCATCCGACATTGCCATTGGTTTAGTACCTGGATCTACCACGATCCACTGATCCTTATCCACCAGCAGATCCTCCATCTTGAGCTTCCACAATTCAAAACTCTAACCATTAAATTTCTCGATCTCTATCTTTCCGCCGCTCGCCACCTTCTTTAACCACAAGAATCGATCCCGCGGATCTCCCACTGAACAAGGTCTACCTCAGGCCCTGCTGGGAAAAATACTGAGAGGGGGGGGGGGGGTGAATCAGTATTTAGGGCAAACTGAAACTTTTTACTTTTTCATGCTCTAAAACCCATACGCTACTTTGCTGAAGCCAACTAGCGTATACACACGTATATTCTTCATAAAACTCGCGTATACACAGATCTAATTATGCCATTAGTTCTTCACTTATATCATTCCATCATTCATTCATTAGATGTTCTATAAACGTAAACATGTGCAAGAAGAACAGGACAAACCATCACACAAAGCATCACACATGAACACCAGATTTTTAGGTGGAAACCCAAGTGGGGAGAAACCACCGTCATAGCTTGCTCACTTTCAATATTTTATTATAGAGAAAACATCTTACAACATATGTATTGTGCGTACTCTACCAAAGACGCATGCACCCACTCCGCGCTCGCTTACCAAATTTTCCCGGAAGGGAGCTACGGCCTCCTCGACTCGCTTACCACCACCCGGAAGGAGCTACTACCCCCGACTTGTTTACTGGGCCTCTCCGGAAGGGAGCTACAACCCCCTGATCTCGTTTACCAGCCTCTCCTGGAAGGGAGCTACAACCCCCTGACTGAAGGCTACAACCCTCAGCACCTCTATGGACCACGTTTCATCAATTTTCACACTGGATCCAAAGCTTCCTCTAGGACACCACTTGCAGGCCACGTTTCATCATATTTTCAAACTGGACCCTTTCCATACTTTTAAGCACAGTCAACCATGAAACAGATACATATAACTCACTGACAGATATCAGTAAACCACCAGAACAGATAAGACATTTCTTACCACAAACTTCAGCAAACCCTAGTTTGCATACGCGCTTTCCTTTTTCTGATGTCGCGTATATACGCGCTTCCGTTCACACAAACCAGCGTATACCTCTGTACATATTTCATTGCGCATACGCGCTTTCTCTTCAGCGAAGCCGCGTATATACGCGCTTCCTCTGCGGTGAAGTAGTGTATAGATCTTCAATCATTATAGAGCAACATACTTCTTCAGATCAGATATTCAGTTCATATTTACCCTTTTACTTCAGACAGATGTTCGGCTTATTTCAGATCTAAGCCTTCCATAAACAGATCTAGCAGATACAAGAACATTCCAGATCTAGATCTTCCGCTTCATCATTTCTTCATAGGTGCAACATAGATTCAGATCTATTATCAAACCTTTACCCTTTCCATTCAGATATACTTCATAGAGAAGTATTCATTCAAGCTCAGACATCTTGCTCCACACCCATGATTTGCACAATGAATTTCTTCTCTTTATATAGGTTTACCCTTTTTCAATACCATGAGCCCATTTTTCAATACCATGAGCCAAAACAATACCATGAGCCCAAAACTACATTACTTCCAACGGTATTCCTGGACGGGGTCATTTAGATGAATCATTACCCAATACAATGGGTTAATACCATGGTGGTTACCCCTGGTTTTGCACTTTTTGAGCGCTTTTGCCCATACACGACTTGGCACGTTGTTTCCCGCGTGCATACGCGACTTCTCCTAGACAGATCCGCGTATGCCTTGAGACATACTCTTTTCACCATAGATTTAGCACATGCTGAATTCCTTTCTTCATTGCCTTCTGTACACACTGTAGATACATCAGATTTACTTCATCAAGAACATATTCTATCAAGCACAACTTCATCAAGTAAGTTGCCATCTTCTTCATCAAGTTGGTTGCCATTCAATGACAACACTTAGCATCATGTTGCTAACTAACATCATTTCACATCAGATTTACATCATTTACCAAGTCCATCAAGTCATGAATAACTTCATCAGGTGTATTGCCATCAAGGACAACACATGCCAACAATCTCATGTCTTCATCTTCATTCAATGGGTTGCCATCAAGGACAACACTCTGCATCATATTGCCAACAATCTCCCCCTTTGGACTTGATGGCAACCACGATGGTGTTTGATCACCACAACAGATAGGTACATTAAGAATACAATGACACTATGTCACTCTCCCCATTCTTTGACACCATTCTTTCTCTTCATTCAAACACCATGTCACTCTCCCCCTTTGACATCAAGGGCAAAGGGCGGATCAAAACCAACACACTCTCCCTCTTTTCTCCTCATGTAGAAGAAGCGTTCTGCAGATCTGATGTATACTGAAGTGACCAAGCTCCCCCTGAGTTCATGCTAAATCTTCAAACATATTTTTCAATGAAGTACATGACTCTATGAACTTCCTATCACCAAAGACTCATACTTACATCAAATATCCAACCAAGTGGATTTACATATGAGACTCAAGTACCCAACCAAGTGGGTTTACAAAAATTGACTCAGCTACCCAAACAACTTTGACAAGTCCTTACATGACCGAATATTACAATTTTACATCATGGGTCTCAACATGACCTTTTCATCAAAATACAAATATGACTTTTCATAACCAACACCAGAAATTCCTCAAGAAAGAGAACATATTTCAGAACCATCATAATGCCAACAATGCATTATACTCAGCAATGCTAATGCTCCCCCTGAATCTATGCATCCAAGCAACCTTTCCATATGACTAAGGCTCCCCCTTAGTTTGTGCATCCTGAACACTTTTACCAACAAATCATCAAGGCATCTTTATCAAAACATTAGAAATAGAATTATGAGAACTGGAACACCACCAGAGATACCAAACAGTATCAGAGATACCAAAGAGCACTGCAGCTGTGCTGAAGAGAGCTGACTCCAAACAGAAAATTGTCAGCAATCAGACATACGCGGTTTTCTGTGCAGGAACTCGCGTATATACGTGACTGTGTTTCATGAAACCCGCGTATCCAATGCCATCTTCTAAATTTATGCAGATTTGTTCTTTTGACTGGCAGAGAACACTCCCAGCTTCTGTCTTAGATACTCGAACGCTTCCCTGGGCTACAGATAGAAAGAACAGTGTAGTTGTGTCTTCAAGCGTCATCCAACGGTTGTAGCATAAGCACATTAGGAACCAAGCGTTCAGATTCCTTGCAGCATCAATACAATCTTTCCAAGAGAGATTATCATACCAGAACAGCATCTTCAAATATGTGTCAATCATCCATGTGGTCCAATATCACCATGAAGTAACATATGTATGGAAAAGATCTCAACCATAGTAACAAACTCTACATGTTCTATTCTTATCTCTGAATCATAAGACTTCCAAATCATTCATGTGTGGGCACAAAAGATACTTTTCAACTAACAAGGCTCAAAATCTCATCATAATAAACCATGTACCAAGTCATCATCATTTAAGCAGGAGTATCACAATAATCAAATAATAAGCAGTCATAGTGCCAACAATGCAATCATTAGCATTCAACCTGCTGCTCCCCCTGAACCAGTGCTCCTCCTTAACTTGTGCAACCTGAATACGTTCATCAGCAAGTCATCAGCAACAATCTCTGCATCATCTGTCCTTATCTCTGATTTATAAGACTTTCATCTCAGCAACGAATACTCTTCATCATCAAGCAACCAAGACTCATCCATAATCTTCAACATAAGTAACCAAGTATCATGTCATCATTATTTAAAAATGAGAAATTAAGCTGATATAGAGTCAATAATACAGTTATTAGCAGTCAGACTGATGCTCCCCCTAAACTTCTGCTCCAGATCTTCAGCTATCATATAAATTCTCTTATCATCAATGCATACGCGACTGTGTCTGCTGGAACTCGCGTGTATACGCGACTTTTGTTAATATAACCCGCGTATGGAAAGTGAAGCATAGAAATTTTTCACATTCCTTCATATCCCCCTGAACTTGTACTTCTTGTACCTGTCTTCTTCATATCAGATGCTTTGTCAGAAATACATATAACTAGAATAATCAAATCAACCATGAGAGACATCATGCATTGCTCCCCCTGTGACGATACATTACTAAATCGCATAATGTATCCCACATCATTCCTGCAGTCAATAAGAAAAGTAAGCTTCAGAAGCGGATGACTGCAGTAGGGTCAGTATTCCCTACGTTTCTGATTGGTCTTCCTTCTTTTTCCAAATTTGCTTGAACTTCGTAACTGTGTCCTGAAAATTGTCCACTTTATCAGATCTGTCCAACCTGCATTCCTTTTCTACATGTCCATACTTGTTACAAGAATAACATCTCATGTGTCCAGAGAAATAAGCATAATAATCATAATGAGTATTTCTAATCTTCCTCCTTTTACAATCAGCTGCTTTATGTCCATACTTGTTGCATGAAAAACAATATCCCTTGAAGAAACCAAAGTACCTTTCTATGTAGGAACTGTTTGTTTGAGGCTGAAATGATCTGCTCCTGCAATTTGCTTCAACATGCCCATAATTATGACATTTGAAACATTCAACATTATTGAATGATTTCCTTTGAGATTTCATCATTGTTGGTTGACCTTTTCTTTCTTTCAACTCTTCAGGTTTTGCATTGACTTCCTTTGAATCTTTAGCACTTCCTTGTGAACTAGATTCTCCTTTAAGAGTTTCATGAAAACCAAGACCAAGTTTGATAGAAGGAGACCTTTGATTACTAAGAATATTGTCCAGAATCTTAGTACTATCTTGAAACCTCAAAAGTTGAACCTTTTCTTCTAATTTACCTTTGAGAACGTTTACCTCAACCTCCAGGGCTTGACATTGCTTTGTCATGCTTTCTTCTTTCCTTCTTCCATCTTCTACTTGATCCTTCAGATTTAGAATCTCTTCTTTCAACCAATTTTCGTTTTCTTCACATTTTTGTTGCAGCTCTTCATTCTTCTTCTTCGATGCTTCGAGATCTTCTTTCAAAGATATGTTTTCTGCTTCAAGTCCTGCATTCTTCTTATTTGATTTATCCAGGTCTTCTTTGAGGGAAATGATTTCTGCTTCAAGTCCTTCATTTTCAAATGATTGTAGAGGTTTCTCACTCTTCTTACTTCATGTTTCAAGTTTTGCTTGTAGAGAGATGATTCCAGCTTCAAGACCTTCATTCTTCCTTTTTGATTTTTCCAGATCTGTTTTTAGAGAAACGTTTTCTGCTTCAAGTCCTTCATTCTTCTTATTTGTTTCTTCAAGATCTGCTTGCAGAGAGATGATTCCAGCTTCATATCCTTTACTTCGATTGTATACATCATCGAACATCCTTTTCAGTCTAAATATCAAAGCTTTGGAGGCAGATTCCTTCTCATTAAATATTCTTTGTTGATCTTTGATAACTTCTTCTAAGTCGATAGTACAATTTTCACTATCTTCACCCTTCTTTGTACAAATAAGAATATCAGGACCCCAATCACTATCAGATTCATCTTTGTCAATTTCAGCTATCTCCTTACTTTGAGTAGCCTTCTTCTTTTGCTTCTTTGCCATGAGTACTTGTAGAGCTTGGTCAGAATCTTCTTCATCTTCACTTTCACTATCATAATCCTTGCATATACAGTTAAGTAAAATACAAGAACAATGATTAATACCTGTTTCATCTTCTATACATGATTTTCGAGGCTTCTTCTTTCCTTGAGTAACCTTCTTCTTTTGCTTCTTTCCCATTGCAACGGATCTCCTTCAAGCGATCAAGCTTCTGCAAAAGGACCTCCTATGATACCAATTGTTGGGAAAAATACTGAGAGGGGGGGGTGAATCAGTATTTAGGGAAAACTGAAACTTTTTACATTTTCATGCTCTAAAACCCATACGCTACTTTGCTGATGCCAACTAGCGTATACACGCGTATATCCTTCATAAAAATCGCGTATACACAGAGATCTAATTATGCCATTAGTTCTTCACTTATATCATTCCATCATTCATTAATTAGATGTTCTATAAATAGTAAACATGTGCAGTAAGAACAGAATAAACCATCACACAAAGCATCACACATGAACACCATAATTTTTAGGTGGAAACCCAAGTCGGGAGAAAACCACCACTGCAGTTGCTCAGCCTTCAATATTTTATTATAGATAAAACATCTTACAACATATGTGCTGGTGCAAACTCTACCAGCACGCAGGCACCCACCTGCGCTCGTTTACCAGCCTCTCCTGGAAGGGAGCTACGACCCCCTGACTCGTTTACCAGCCTCACCTGGAAGGGAGATACGACCCCCTAACTTGTTTACCAGCCTCTCCTGGAAGGGAGCTACGACCCCCTGCTCTCATTTACCAGCCTCACCTAGAAGGGAGCTACAACCCCCTGACTGAAGGCTACAACCCTCAGCACCTCTATGGACCACGTTTCATCAATTTTCACACTGGATCCAAAGCATCCTTTAGGACACCACTTGCAGGCCACGCTTCATCATATTTTCAGACTGGACCCACTCCATACTTTTAAGCACAGTCAACCATGAAACAGATACATATAACTCACTGACAGATATCAGTAAACCAGCAGAACAGATCAGACATTTCTTACCACACTTTCAAGAACCCTAGTTTGCAGACGCGCTTTCACTTCACTGATGTCGCGTATATACGCGCTTCCGTTCACACAAACCAGCGTATACCTCTGTACATATTTCACTGCGCATACGCGCTTTTTCTTCAGCGAATCCGCGTATATACGCGCTTCCTCTGCGGCGAAGTAGCGTATAGATCTTCAATAATTATAGAGCAGCATACTTCTTTAGATCAGATATTCAGTTCAGATTTACCCTTTTACTTCAGATGTTCGCCTTATTTCAGATCTAAGCCTTCCATAAACAGATCTAGCAGATACAAACACATTTCAGATCTAGATCTTCCGCTTCATCATTTCTTCATAGGTGCAACATAGATTCAGATCTATTATCAAACCTTTACCCTTTTCATTCAGATATACTTCATAGAGAAGTATTCATTCAAGCTCAGACATCTTGCTCCCACACTCATGATTTGCACAATGAGTTTCTTCTCCTTATATAGGTTTACCCTTTTTCAATACCATGAGCCCCTTCTTCAATACCATGAGCCAAAACAATACCATGAGCCAAAACCTTTCACATTACTTTCCAATGCTATTCTTGACTCAAGTCATTTAGACTTAACTTAATACCTAATACAATGGTCAATACCATGGATTTACCTCACCAGCCTCTTTAGCCGCTTTTACCTACACGCGATCATATCATAGCTTCGGCATATGGTATGCATTTTCCTAGATGGTCCATATGCCTTGAGATACTCTTTACCATAGATTTAGCATATTTAAATTCTTTCTTCATTGCCTTCTGTACACACTGTAGATACATCAGATTTACTTCATCAAGAACATATTCTATCAAGCACAACTTCATCAAGTAAGTTGCCATCTTCTTCATCAAGTTGGTTTCCATTCAATGACAACACTTAGCATCATGTTGCTAACTAACATCATTTCTCATCAGATTTACATCATTTACCAAGTCCATCAAGTCAAGAATAACTTCATCAGGTGGATTGCCATCAAGGACAACACATGTCAACAGTCGCATGTCTTTATCTTCATTCAGTGGGTTGCCATCAAGGACAACACTCTTCAGCATATTGCCAACAAGCCCGATAAAAAACCCTCAGCAGCAAAGGCATCCCCTTGAAGCTGAAACAACTCTGATATCAAATGTAGGTTTTAACCCTGAACAAAAATTATCTACACATGAATCTTCTAACAAAAAATAAGCAATAGCGAGAGCATAAAACATAAGACAGATAAACACAGCGATTTTCCACTGGATCCCAAATCGGGAAGACCAGCTTGATTTTTCATTATGTTCCTTTTAGTGTTACAACACATATATATACATCCCGAAGCATACATAAACCCCAATCCATTAACCCAGGATTAGAACATAACCGTAGTTCCGTTGACCGGATCTACAAAATACCAGGGGCCGAAAACCGTCTTACCCCAAAACCATGTGCAAACTCATGCACAAAACATGGGTGGGTCCGCCTATGAGTGGGTCCACACACCAATTTTTTTTTTTGTCGGGGCACTACCCTGGACCCCAGCAGTGGGGGCTGCCTCCCCCCTTGTGACCCCCCTGCTGCGCCCAGCGCAACGTACAGCACGTGGGGCTAGTCGTGGAAAGAATATAACATATACCCAACAGGAAAGAAGCAAAAATATTTCTGAGGTATGTGAATGGAACAAAGGAGTATGGTGTTCTATACTCCTCAACTGATAATTTTATGTTGATTAGTGACATTGACAGTGATTGGGCTGGAAGTGTAGATGATAGAAAAAAAACATATGGGTATTTGTTTCATTTGGATTGGGATCCATTTCATAGGCTTCCAAGAACCAACCAATAGTTGCATTATCAATAGAAAAATTTGAATATGTGGCAGCAACAACAACAACATGTCAAGCAGTATGGATGAGAAGGATGTTGAGGGACTTGTGGCATGAGAAAGACAAAGGAGCTAAAATTTATTGTGATAATAGCTCATCAATAACATTGTCAAATAATTCTGTTTTTCACAAGAAAACAAAGCATATTGATGCAAAATATCATTTTATAAGAGAATTGGTTGACAATGATGAGATTTTTTTGCAGCATTTCAAGGCAGAGGAAAATTTTGTTGATATCCTCATAAAGCCATTTGAGCAGAAGAGTTTTGTTTAACTCAAAGAGTGTCTGGGAATCACTGATGGTAGCAGTTGTGATTAAGGGGGAGTGTTGGAATAATACTCCCAACCACTGCCATGAATGAGAAGCAACAGTAGCCTGCACTTCATCAATTTTGTTCAGAGAAGGAAAAGCAATGATCTAAGAGTCTGAAGGCGTTTTCATGCAACCACAACAAATAGAGTACCTGAGCCATCATCTGCCTTTATTTCTTCAACAAATACCTTAACCTACCTTTTCCCGCAGCGGCAATCAAAAGTTTTTTGTTTTACCATTTAAGCCATTCACCATATGTTATTATACCACCGATGCGATATCCGGCGGGACCCACCTTAACCTTACCACATGCGCCAAAACCTTTTTTTGTGCCTTATTCCTTTATATTTCCCTTACCTCACTTACCAACAGTTAACTACACTGCAGAGCACACTTCGCATTGTTTACCACTTACCTTCCACCATCCGCAAGTTATGTTATTTGTCATGCAATGCGATTCTGCTATCGCACATCGCATTCACAACCGTTTGAGTTTACTACTTAGCACCAACGAGTTAAGATGTCTGTTTTGTGGTGCAATAGTGCCATCACAAATTGCATCCACAAGGATTTAAATTTATCTGTGTTCATGCTAGTTAAGAGTTAAGTTCGCTGATCTGCGATCTGAGATGAAGCACCGGATGCCATGAGGTTTCAAAGCTGGGATCGTTATTATTTTAAGTCTTCCATTTTATGTTTTGAATGTGCTTTAACGCGTTTTTTCGTGTAAAAACCAGAATACAGCTTGCATGTTTATTTAATGAAGGTATGGGTATTTTTACAACCCAAGGACGAGAAGTTGTTGAACGTTAGATCAGAAATTGAATAGAATTGAATAGAATTAGGTTTTCAAGCTTCAGCCATTTTGTATAAGAAACATAATTTCAATTTTTTTCAATGATTTGAATAGAAAAAATAATTTCATTCCTCTCATGTGTATTATGCTCCCTGTGTGTATGATTGTTAATTTTTCCACATTATTTTCATTCTCTGCGTTGTGGGGGAAACACATTTCCTTTGTTTTTTGTATTCAGAAATTTCAACATTTATGACACTTAAATTGTAACATCCTTTACAGACCTGTCATACAAATGTATAGCCTATTGTATGTTCTATCCATAATGTATCATGCAACTATAATAATGACTTCGTAACGTCCCTTGAGCCTTTGAATTCAATGATTAACATTTCTCTACTAACACATACTATCCACACATTCTATTGTTGTCTTAGATCCACATATTCTGTCAGTTCTTTACCCATATTGCATTTTAGATTTCAGAAATGGTGTTTTGAGTGTCGTTGAAGTCTCTTCCAATTCATCCATTCTTGTTAATATCATTGCTCCCCCTTGGTATGCCACACATTGTTCATGTTGTTCTTAAATTCCATCAAGACTTCTTGTGTGACATCCCTACTTGATAACTCGCCAATATTCTTTCAAAACATATGCTCATTTTGGTTTTTTTTTCTTGTGTGTTCATCCCAAGAGCAAGCACTTATGATCGAGGTGATTCTATGATGAGAAATATTCTCTCACCATTTTGGGATTCACACTGAATATGTGTTTCAAAATATTTTAATATTGGGAGAAGCGATCGATTCTGAGACCTTTCGTATGCTAACACTCTTAATTGATCACTAAGGTCGACTATTTCTACTATGTATTTGGTATGAAACAAATAGTAGTGACCATTAGAAGAGCAACAATAGATTAATCTTAATAGATAACCAAATAAATGGATCCTCGTACTCCAACAACAATTTCCCTTGACCCAAATTGAATATCAATATGATTAGCGAGAGTAAGGCCACTAGCAGCTACTATCACACAATTTATGATGCTACCTCTCCCCCCATTTTATTAATTGACTTTCCAATGAATTAGAACATTATTTCCAAATATATGCATCTCAGCTCCATGTAATTATTATTTTTTTCTTCAGTTCTTTTCCTTGGACATCTTGCCCTTGATCCATAATGATTACTTCATAAATTCTATGATTGTCCTTTGATTAATGCTTACACCTAAGCTTACTCTCTCTGTATTTTCCTTTTCTTATTCAGTAAAATTCTGATTTTGTTGTTGAATATATTGTGCAGAAAGTGTTCATTGTGCTTTGATTCTTGATTTATGTATATAATTCTTTCAAGACATTCTAAGGATCTCTCTCCCCGTTAAATTTTTCTTCCTTAAAATTGATTGAATTATTATTTTTCTTTCTTAAGAATCTCTCTCTGAGACTATGATGAATTAGTTTTGTCATTGAAGTAACTAACTGCTCCTTTTTCTTTCTTTTCCATAATTTAGTAGGTTTCCTTCTACTATCTGCATTTCTTTTTAATTAGGAGCTTGATCTTCTTTCATTAACTTTCATCATCTATCTAGATTTATTTATGGTATTTGGAAATTTACCATATTTGTCTTTGTGTCCAAGGTTGCTACTTAAATAGTACTATATTTGACCAAGATATGGAAAAAATTGTGAGTGTATTACTATGCTCTTCTTTGCAAATAGTTTACATTCATCATATTTATATTCAAATTCTTAGCAGAAATACGAATAGTCATAGAAATTATTTGTGTACCTCGTGAATGATTGTCTTCTCTATTTGCACACTTGAGGGAGCCTTATTGTTTGTTGTATCTCGTGCCAATAAGTCTTGACTTGATTTTTTTTGCAATCTACTACTACATGTCTAGGTCCATGGAAAGAAAAAAATTTGATATCTTTCTGAGGAGAAAAAAAACTCCTTTGACATCGTCTGAATTTGTTCAACAATTCATCTTTTGGAGGAAATGGATTTTTTGCAAAAATCATTTTCTTTAACTCAAATTTTTTATTTTTATTTTGATGTTTGTCTTTGTTTTTAATCATGTTGCCACTCACTTTTTGTAATTTAACTTTAAACTTGTTTTATGTTCATTTATGGCTTCCTTTGAGTTATTTTTCTTCTCTTGTGAGTTCGTCTTGGAGACCTTCTCATATTCTAACTCTTTAAGCAATCTTCTCTTTTCATCTAATTCATTATTTGATAAGACAAATTCAACTTCTAACCTTTTATCCTGCTCCTCGTTCTCCTTCAGCTCACTTTTCATAACCTCACCTAATCTCCATTATTTCAAGTTGTGTCTTTAGGCCAACAATTTCTTCCCTATACTCATGCTCTCTCTCATGACATATTTGCACTAGTTTCTTTATATATTTGTTTTCATTCTTTAATCTTGGTATTTTAGTCAAGTCTATGTCAAGCTTGTATTGTTCTTCAATTGTCTTATCTTCATGGCAATAAGGTTTATTCACGCTAGTAGAGACCTCATTTTAGTGAACCCTTTCTCATTTACAATGATTTTTCTTCTTCCTCTTTGTCTTATCTGTTTCCACAATGTAGCTACTAGTGTCTCCTCCATGCATGACCTGCAATATATGCCAGATTTATTTTGAAGAATTGAAGTCTATTATTATATCAAGATCTTTATTATGAGTATTTTTATACATAACACTTTTTTTCTTAGCATTCCACTGTCGTTCTTGCATAGAGGGAGATTCTTTGCAGTAATCATCACATACAAGCTTCTAGACATTAGTTCTATAAGCTATTAGTTCTGTTTTAACCTTATCTCTCTAATCATGAAATTTTGATGTACTAAGCATAGGTACACTTTAATAGTCCACGACTTAACCATATCTAACTTCAAGCTTCTAAGCTTACACCAAAGGAACCGTGTCTGATACCAATTGATGAAAACTTGACTAAGAGGGGGGGGGGTGTTGAATGAGTTTATTCCATTCATGGACATTAGAATTATTTTCTCTAAACTCATTAAATTAGACATTAAATGACCAAATTAACAAATAATGACCAACATATTGAAAATGTGAACGAAAAGTTATAATCAAATAAAAAAATCACATCAGCACATAATAACAACAAATATGGACACAAGATATAAGTGGAAACCCATAAATGGAGAAACCATGATATTTTATTGATTTTATGCAAAGGAAAGTTGTTGCTTCCTTATTCTACCTAATTTTCTATAGGCTCCAGCCTACAGGAGGGTTCCACCTCAATTTTCTCCAAGTTGCAACATGAAGGGAAGGTCCAACTCCCATATATTTCTGTAAGCTAAAATCCACATGAGGCTTATACCTCAACAAGATTCGAATTCATATTTATCAAGCCACTACTTTAAAAGAGACTGAAATCCTATGATGCAAACAAGAAACAACAATTTGCTAGTTTACCTGGTAATCAATTTTTTATATCTCCATCTTCATCTCTGCCACTTCGTCCCTTCAAATATGCATCACATAAGCTTCAAATGTGCCAAGTAACTAATGCATAACACCTAATTTAGTTCCCACATGTTCTCTAATTCTCTAGCGATTTTCTCTCCAAAATCACATTTTTTATAAAAATAGTTTGTTGGATGTTTGCATTCCACATAAGAATATGATATGAATAGGCATGACTCTTTTCCTTCCACTCATTCATTTCAAAGCTCTTCATATTGTGAATATTTTAAACATAAATAAGTGCTTCATCACATATTACTTTAGCCATCTATAATGTAACACCCTCTTCCCACATCTACCCAAGTAACCGACCAACCATGGTAAACATGTTAGGAGAGGCTAGTAATATGAGATTCAACCTGCTAGATGACCTTAAGGAGGTGGAACTGATAGAAACATGACAAACACAACTTACACAACATAATCAACACCTTCATGAGGTAAACAACCCTCCCAGACCCTTGAAACTTGAAGGGGGGTGGATTTTGACCCTCTTGAGCCTTAGTCGCGGGAATATAAGGGAAAGGGAGCATCTATAGACCCTTAGTTATGGTATACCCTTGGAAAGGTAGCAGCTAGGACCCCAAACAATCAATTTTGTGCCTGAAGCTCTGGGATTTGTGCCACATTTTCAACCCCTGAGCCCAAGTCACTCCCCAAAACTTCTTATAACTTCAGGAGAGGATAAATAACATTAAAAAAAATACATGGAAATAATCACATCAATAGGAACTCATCCAAACTCTCCTAGCCATGAAAATCATTTCATAAAACCTGTCACAAACATTGCATCCACAAGTATAAACAACATATTTAAACATGGAGATCTCTTAAAAATTTGATAATATCTAAGAAGCATTACTCCCCTACATATTAACCTACAATACAATTTATTTGACCATAGATACATTATGCATTCATTCATTAGTAAAAGCATAGATATAGCCATATATCATCACTGATCAAATACATGCTTATAACCAACATAATAACAACAAAAAACATGATGGACATAGCAACAAATAAATCCATACGTAAACCACTACATTTTCATACAAAATACCAGAGGAATAAGTTCTTCATTTGTGAATTTAAAAACAAACCGAAGATGGGACTTCGACGTTCCACCCGACAATAGATTGGTTGATCCAAGCCTCACTTCATCCAGTCATCCCCATACCATTTTCCAAGAATGAATGTGGGACTTTATCAAATACATCAATCAACACCAAACTTGGGTGTGTTGAAGCCCCTGAAATCCTAGCTTCAAACATTGGGGAAACCACCTGGTCCGGACCTTAGTACAACTCCTTTTCTGCTTATAATAGTGGCTCCGACTAGATAATATGGGACCAGTTTCCCAATAATAAATGGAATGAGTTTGTGGTGAGTTTTTTGTATAATGGATGATGAAATTTTGATATTTAATCTACTTCTTGATAAATACAAATAACTCTAAACTAACCCAGGTATTTAAAGATGAACACGATTTAAGAATAATTTCATTTCAACAAACAATCATAAAGATGACTTATTTATTTAAAAGAAAGATGAGATTTCATATGATGATAACTCTATTTAAGAAGTTAAACAGAGTTATAATAATGTATCGTATTCATAGATTTATTTTTCTATATTTTTTATACATACTATGAAAGATAACATTTCTATATTTTCATAAATGATATAACAGAGAAATGTTTTAGAAACACACACACACACACACACACATATATATATAAACAATAGAAATCTTAATGCGAATATTTCATCGCATAAGAAAATTGAAACAAAAATGATAGAAATACCAGATACATTTAAAATTATCTGATGCAATTTGATATTCTGATCTTGTTCTTTCACTTAGAACTATCTCCAAGACGCAAAAGTGACGACTCTTAAAAAATATTCTTCATGAAATCACAGAATGTGATCGATCATAAAATAATATATTTAGAAGTACAAAAGTGTGTATTCCAAGTCAAAAATTATTACAAATTCAGGACCCCTTTCTAAATACATGAAAGGGGTTTAAATATCATTAAAAATTATAACAAACTATCCTAATCATTGCTTAGATGCTATTGTGAATACCAAATCATGAATGTTGGGGAAGATATTTTACAAAAATAGATTGGCATTTCTCATAAGAATAGATCTAAGATACTTCCTACGTATCTGATGTGTGCCGCTAGCATATCGATAACATATCTTTGAATTCTGGTGAATGAATCAGACGAGAATGTAGTTGATCGGTGTAGGTGGCATCAGAGAATTATGGAAGCATATTAGAAATAGCATGGGAGAGGCATTTCATAGTCAATTTCTGGCTATGTGGTTTCACTATATATGACTAGAATGTATCCCATGTTAGCTCTTGTATTGCATCAATTTGTTGGTACCCGCCTTTCAATTCTTGCTCCCATTGTTTTTCTAACTCTTTGACCTTCGGAAGTTTTCCGGGAATGTGATCGAAGATTAAGTTAGCAGTATGTAGATTATCATTGATTAACTCTACCACATTTTTCATTAAAATTCTTTCCCTGGAAATAGCTCTCTCTGTTTTAATTAACTGTGCATCCCATTCTGCAAACAAAATTTTGTTATGTGCTTCTTGAATTTTAGGCAAATTAGCTGCAATTCCTTGATCTGTTTCTTTCCATGTGAGAAATTCTGAGATTTTCTCATCGACATCTTCAAATTTAAGTCTTAAGTTTGTTGCTTTCTCTGCAAGTGACATGGTTATTTCACATAAAGGATCAACCATTGTTATATTCTGAGATAAAATATCAAGTTGTAATGATAACATTTTATTTGATTCAAGGGCTTCCTTCTTGAATTGATCTACCTAAGGATAATCTTTAAATCTTTGCAGTTTTTCTTGCAATATTGAATTATGTTCCTCCTTGGCCACTTTTTCTCTTTGAAGCAATGTTTGTAATTAATTGACTTCTTGAGACGGTTGTTGTTTTTGTATAGCTTGCTGGTCAAGCTTTTGTATTTTAGAATTTAAATTTTCTTTAATTTATTCATTTTGTTGTCTTTATTCAACTAATTATGGCTCCAGCTGCACTATTCTTTGGTATTTTTCCTTTATTAACAAATTTACCTCGAAAGCTTTATCTATGGTTGCTGTTGTATAGGCTCCTGCATACTGAGATATTATTGTTAAGTCCTTTGAAGGATCAATTTTGGAGTTTTTCAAAACAACATCCATCAATTTGGCCTGAGAAGATGATAATAGATTGTGATCAATTTTTCTTTTCTTTATTTGCCTCTTAACCACAACTCTATGCTTTGGACTGTAGAAAATGTTCAAGGGTTGTATATCTTCAACTTTTAACAAAATCTCCTCAGATGGATTCTCAAGAATAATTTCAACATCTGAAGTATTGATATCACCGAATGTCTCTTTAACTGTGATGATAGATGTCTGTGTTGTATTTAGTTCTAGAAATCATTTTATCCTTTGATCTGTTGATCGAACTGTTCACATTCTTTTGAATTAACATGTATATCAATATCAGAGGAGCTGTCAGCCTTTTTTCTTGTGTTTACCTGTTCAGTTTGAGTATCAATTTGTTTTCCCTTTTCTTCATTTTGTTCTTCTTGGGATAGCAAGAGAGTCGTTTGTAGTTGGTCAAGAGGAATTGTCAGTAACCTCTTGTTCCTTTAAAGTGTGAATTTCTCCATATCACTTGTTTTCAGTTTTGAACTTGCTTTTTTTTGAACCTGTGCAAAACCTTCAACTGAGACAAATAGGTCATCGAAACTATCATCTTCATGTTCAAACTTGGCAATTTGTATCGTAGATGTAACATTAAGGGAAATTTTCTTCGGGTCATATTGCCTTGGGGCGATGAATGCTAGTTTGAGTTCTCTAATTTTCAAGGCTTCCTTTTCTGCATGCTTGAAATCATTGAGAGTGTAAGATCCACTTTTGAGAGGAAATGTAGGCCACATTTTTTTCTTGGAGGTCTTAATATTCTTGGACAACCTTTCTCTGTAATCTGATAGGCAATGTCCTGAGCCAGTGATTTATCAGGAATGTATAGAGGAAAAAAATGAGGTTTGGTTACACTTCTGAATATTCAGATGTAAGTGAAATTCTCCTCTCCAAACTAGTCTCCAATTATAGTTAGGTCAAGGTTGGCCTTATCTGATAGCCGCAAAGGGGGTTTTTCAAAAATGGCTTGATGAATGGGCAGTATAAATCCATGGCAAATATTATATACATGGTTTCTGTAATGAGCTTTCCAAAAATATTTATGATAGATATGGATAGGAGTGGAGTCTTGGGGAGTCCATGTCCATCCTAAAATGGGAAATTCGCAGTTTAATCATATGGCTTCTATAATGTAAGCACACATATGAAATGGAGGTGTCGTTCCGGTAAACACATGCCTATTCCTTCTATAATCAAGAATTTTATTTGCTATCTTATCGGATAGGATGACTGACCAATCCATAATATAAGAACTCACGACGACATCAATTAGAGGTACCATTTCAATAGAAAACCTTACAGAATTGGCAATCCCAAACAGTCTGCATATCATGGTAGCAGCGTAGCAATAGGGAGGTGCTATGGATTCTACATAGTACTTACCTGAGGATTCATGCTTGTGTTTCTCTGGAGCTTGCCACCATTCTATGATAGGGTCTGACTCTATTTCATTTTTTGTAGCGAAATACTCTAGAAATGATTTGTTGTAGATCTTCTGAGGCTCTGGTAGATGATACATTGCCCTGATATCCTTTGATTTGAAGGATTCGAACATCTTCCCACCAGTTGTGAAAAATGATTTTTCTGTGATGTTTATGCCTTCTATTACCCATCATACTAAATCATAGTACAAAAGTACATTTCATCGAGATGCTACTCTATGAAGATAAGAGTCTGCCAATTCTTTGAGGGGATTATCTTCTTCTGAGTCCTCATCTGGCACTGTCACTTTTTCTTCTCTCATAGTGGGATTTTCAGCTTCAAGTAGATTATAAACCCCTTCCCAAGGAATATTTCTGATACCAAGGCATGTGGTATCAGTTATTAACTTAAATTTGGTTGGCTTTTCCTTCAGGATGGTGGTAACCTTTGCTTTCTTAAGCTTCTTTGACATTTTTTCTAACTGAAAGCGTTTTAACAAGTTTGCAAATAAGCAGAATATCTGTTCTACAGATCTGTAAATAAGTTGGAAATGAAAAAAAAGTCTCTTAGAATTAGTAGGAAAACAACGAAGAATAAAAAACATCATGTGAAAGGAAATCATTTAAAGGAACGTTATTTTATTGAAAAAAAGTAATTTTCAATGGATTTCGTTCATGAATTAGACTTAATGATCTCCATCTTAAAAATTAAATGCCTTTATGGAAAGTCACATCGTGCATTCACATTTGAGTTAAATGTCATAACTTATTTGATTTCCGATCAATGATAATCATACATTGGGGATTGACAATTTCAAAGTCTCATTTTAAAGCTTACTGTTTGAAGCTTCTGATTGCGATCATCGATAAGTAATGTGATTTGGAGCAATGAGCGATGAGCGATTTAACTTATCGCATCGGAAAAAGGATGCAGGTAGATGTGATATTACTTTTATTGATTCGTGATTGTGATCAGGCTTTATCACATCGGAGATTTTTAAAAGCGACTTCATTAATCAAAGATTGACTTTGTTGATTTCCAATTGCGATTAGGATTATTGCATCAGAAATTTTCAAAGGGGACCAATTGTGATATAATTTTTCCGATTTGCGATTGCGATAAGACTTCATCGCATCAGAACTTTTTGAAGTGACGAATTAACCCCTTATGTTTAAAGCGATATACATTTTTGCGATCCGATCTATCGCATCAAAATGATGGAGAAAGAGTTTTTGAATTTATTCCTATGTGATATGTGATATAGCGATTCACTTTATCGCATCAGAAATTTTTGGAAAATGACATATTGAGCTTTTCCTTTCGTATTTTATGGAATGCGATAAGGTTTTATGTTTAGGCTTTTCTTTGTTTTACGATTCATTTAATTTCCTTTTAATATTTACATATATACAAAGGTATTTCTTTAATAGTTGCAATAAGTGAAGCTAGGAGAAATTATTGAGTCTAAAAGGAAAGAGAAGAAAGAAAAGGGGACCCATTTCTTATAAAATTAATATAAAATTTTTTGAAATGGGGAGGGTTATTGCACAGTGCAACAATTGGCAATTTACTGGGAGAAACAATTATCTCTGAAAATATAAAGTGAACACTAAATTTTTTGTAAGAAATATTTGAGAATAAAGAAAACTATCTCAAAAAAATTTAAATAAAATCTAACTTTGAATGAAATTAGGAATTATTTACAATTTCTTTTTAATCCCTTAAAATAATTTTTTTTTTGGTTTCATCAAGCTTTAATTGGTTGATAAAGATAAAGTAGGGGGCTTCTCCAATATAGCTTTGTAATTTACTCTTTTGTCATAGGTAGTGTCTCTGTTGCCCACAAAAATCTATAGTCTCGACAAGCTTACCTTTTAACCATTAATCATCCATTATCCCATCCAAGAGTATAAATTTTTAAAAGATAAATTCATAAAGATAATATATCTTTTGTTTCTTTTATTCTTTTAACTTAAAATTCATTGTCCTGGTTTGGGAGCCAGCTAATAACAATGTCATTCACTGGTTGTAAATAAATTGAATAAGCTAGCTCGTGATGAGACCCGTTGTCTTATGATTATAAGCCATTACCCTGTTTTGGTATGAAGTAGTGGTAATTTCAGTTTGATTACTTCCCTATGATCATGGTAAGCAGGCTCGTGATGAGACGTCTTATCTTTTATATTAGACACACAATTTCTTAGAATTACATTCTAAAAAGTCATAACCTTAGTGGATGGTGTGAATGATTCTCTCCTTAAAAGTCAATGGATGACCTTTTAGAGTATTAAGTGCCAAAATTTGGAAAAAGTCTTTACTTTTTATAAGTAACCTCTCTCTACTTTATAAAATTTTGAATGATTTACAATATTTTCAAGGATTCGAAAGCTTTTGCAAATATTAAAATAAGTTTTGAGAATTTTAAATTTTATTTACTTTCTAAAACTGTAATCACTTCCATAAAAAATTTTATATACATAAATAAGTATTCAGTCTATTTTCTTAAAGATTTTTTTTTCAATAGTAAAAGGTCAATGGAAGACTATTAACAACATTATTTGTAAAACAAACAAACTTGCATAATGAATATATACAGGTAAGAAGGGGTTGCCTTCTTAGGAAAATAATTTTTTCAAAATAATCCCATTCACAGGAAGATAATCTCACTTTCCTGTCAGATCTCGTAATATGAATGTTGATGAGCCTATCTTTTCAATGATTTAGAATGGTCCAAGCCACATCTTTTGAAATTTAGTATGTTTTCCTTTATCTTCGCGTGCTTTGCCCCATTTCAAAACAATATCACCAATTTGTAATGTTTTATATCCAGTAGAATTTGCATCAAAAGAAGATTTTATAAGTTTTTGATGTTTAGCATGAGTGATTTTGGCTTTTTCCCTTTCTTCATCTAATTTGAGGATTTGATCAAATCTTAGTTGGACAAAAGATGAAGGATTTTCTTCAATAAATTGTACTAGGTATAAAGATGGGAATGCTAGGTTTGAAGGTATTACGACTTCTTTCCCATACACAAGATTGAAAAGTGAAGTACCAATTGAAGATTTTTGAGTTATACGATCAGCCCATAGTGCAAAAATAAAAAATTTATACCAATTCTTTTGATTTTGATCTACCGTTCTTTTGATGATTTTAATGAGATTTTTATTAGTTGATTCTGCCAAACCATTACCTTGGGGGTAATAATTTGTGGAATATTTTAATTTGAAACCTCTTTTGAGAGAAAATTCCATTATACTATTTCTAGAAAAATAAGATGCATTATCCAAAACAAGGGAATTAGGTACACCAAACCTGGTAATGATGAATTGATCAATGAATTCAATGATTACATCAGAATTGGCTACCTTTAAGGGAATTGCCTCTACCCATTTTGTGAAGTAATCCGTTGCTATAAGGATGTATCTGTGTTGCTTGGAAGAATGTGGAATGATTTCTCCAATAATATCAAGTCCCCATTGTTCAAATGGTTGCTCAATGTTTATTGGTTGTAAAGGAAAAGCTGATTTCTGTTATCTGCCACTGGCAGTTTGGAAAGTCTCACATTTCCTTACATAGTTATGGGCATCTTTAAACAAAGTAGGCCAATAATATCCAGAATGAATTATCTCGTGAGCTGTAGTATCTCCTCCAAAATGTCCACCTACTGGTCCATCATGTAATTCCTGCAAAACCTTGTGTGCCTCAGTTTTTTCCAGACATCTTAGAAAAATGGAATCATAATTTCTTCTGAATAACACATCATCAATGATTTCAAAATTTTTAGTTTGCACGCTTACTTTTATAGTTGAGAATAGGATGAGCATACCCATTTTTTAAGTAAAAGATCAGATCAACATATTGAAATTCAGAATTTATGATACTTATCTCGTTTACTTGAACAGTATTATCTTAATCTTGATGTTTTGGAATATTGGAAGCTCCTGCTAATAACCTGCAAAAACCTTGTCCCCTAACAATTTTAGCTAGTTTAATTTCAATATCATATTCCTGTAATGTTGTTACCCAATTGGCCCTTTTTTCTCCTACTTCTCTTTGTACTACCAATTGTCTCACTGTAGAAAATGGTACAATGAATTTTGTATGCATTTTTAGGAGAAATGGCCTAAAATGTTTGATGGATTTAAACACAGCAAAAGATTTTTTTTATACTTCTAAGTAGTTAAGTTCAGCTCCTTGCAGATTTGAACTAAAGAAGGATATAGGTGCTTCAATCTGCTAATCATTGAGTTGTGTTAAAACGACAGCATAAGATGTTTCAGTGACTATAGTATACAAAATAAAATGATTAGAAAAATTAGGAGTAATCAATGCTGGAGCATTAATAATTGCCTCTTTGATTGAACCAAAGGCTTCTTTTCTTTATGTCCCCATTTAAAAACTTAATTCTTCCTAATCATCATTTGTAATGGTGGAACTATACGAGAAAAATCATGAACAAATATTTTTACAAAATTTATCTGTCCTTAAAATGACTACATGGATTTATTATTATGTGGCCAAGGGATATTAGAAATCTCCTTTATTCTATCAGGGTAAATATATATGCCATCTTTAGATACAATAAATCCTAAGAGTTTCCCTTCATTAAGAGGAAAGAATTATTTTTTTGGATTCAAAGAAATGCCATACCTTTTACATCGTTCAAAGATCTATTTTAAATCATGTAGATGGTTAGTTATTTTCTTTGAATAGACAGTTATGTCATCCAAATAGACAACAAATGACCTATTAATCAAACCTTTGAAAGCTATATCCATGGCTCTTTCGAAGGTAGCTCCAGCATTTATCAACCCAAAAGGAAATTTTTTGGTAGGCATATGTTCCCCTTTTGGTTTTGAATGTGGTTTTCAGTCTATCATTGGGATGCACCAGTACCTGATTATATCCTTAAAAACCATCAAGAAAAGACATTAATTCAGAACCTGCTACTGCTTGAATTATCTGTTCCATTGTAGGTAATGGGAAATTATCCTTTTGACACGCCTTGTTGAGATTTCTAAAATATATACAAATCCTAATATCTCCATTCTTCTTCCTAAAAGGTACCAAATTCTAGACCCAATTCGAATGTCTAACAGGGAAAATAATTCTAGCTTTCAAGAGTTTATTCAACTCTATTTTAATTTGACTCTCCCAGTTGGGATGAATCTTCCTTAACTTTTGTTGAACTGGTTTTACATCGGAGATCATTGGAATTGTATGCTGAATGATAGAAGTATCATAAGTTCTCAAATCTTTGTAATTCCAAGAAAAAACACTTTTGTATTTGTTTAGAAGTTTGATGAAAGAAAACCTTTCTTCTTGTGTTAGCCCGAGTCCTAGATTGAAATTTTGTGGTTTAGATTCAGTACTAAGATTTATCAACTGAAACTTTAAAGTTGAACTTTGAAGTTTGGCATTAGTAACCTTTTCTAATCTATCTTTGATATCATAAATATCTTCAAGTTTTACCACAGATTTTGGAATGGAATTTTCATTATTTTTTGATTTTATTTGAAGATCATGATCACTTTCATCAACTATTTGATCATCATAAGATTTCTCCAAGGTTAAGAAGTTTAGGATATCTTCATCATGATTAAACACTCGCTAGTTGGTAACATTATCAGGGACAGATGGTCGAAATATTAATTCAACTGAAAACCTATCTGGACTATAATCCTCAGCTGGAAGGATCTTAGAAGCAACATTAGCTAATAAATCAGCTATTGAATTCTGAGATCTAGGAATAGGGGAAATATTGAATGCTATAAAATGAGTTGTAAGATCTTGAACAAAGGTTTGGTAATGTTTAAGATTACCTCAAAGAAAATGAATAGTATTTCTTACTTGCCTGATGACAATTTCAGAATCGCCATATACCTTCAGATATTTGACATTCAACCCTATTTCTTTATAAAGTCCTTGAATCAAGGCTTCATAATCTGCAGTGTTATTTTTACACTCAAATTCTAGTTTGCATGACAACATAGTTTTTTCCCCTTCTGAATGAACTAAAATACATCCTGCTCCTACACCATCATTGGAATTTGATCCATCAAAATACAAAGACCAAAATAAAGACTTATCTACAGATTTATTTACAGATTGATCAGCAATATTAATACATCGTGAAGTATCAGTATGTGAGAAATTTTCAACTTTTGAAGTGAAACTATTTACAGAAAAAGGTGACTGTTGGGCATTAAAATTTCCGAAGAGTGATTTGACTGAGCAATTTCCAAGAATGTTATTATTGAAAGCTACAGGTTGATTTCCTTGTTCAAATTCTGTTACTGTATGGGTCATATGTTTCTCCCTTTCAATCTTAATATGATTTGGTTTCCCTTTATGGGGAAGCCACATATGAGACCAATCAATAGAAATGTAATCATGGAGTTTTTCAGACCAATCCCTATTTAAGATCAAACCATAAAACTCAGGGATGTCAGCAATCAATATATCAATTCTCTGAACTATTCTAGGATCGGCTGCTAGCCTAATAGTGACTGAATTAATATCTCCTAAAAATTGCACTTTAGTTCGATCTAATTGGAAAATATGAACTGTAGATTTTTGGGGTTCAATGTTTAATTTAGAACACACTGAGGCTGGCATTATGTTTGATGATGCTCCTAAATCTATCAAGCATTTATGTAAATTCCTATTACAAATCTCGTAAGTTAAAAGAAAAAGAGGTGTCTGTGAATTAGATATATCTCCAATCAAAACAATATCAGTAGCACCTACTTTATCGGGTGGCTTACCTGATCCTTTGACTACTTTGGATATTACCCCATTTGGAAGAGGAGAAGTAGGAACTACATTTAATTCTTTTAACAACAACTTCTGTTGATGTTTGAGCTTGCTAAGTTCATGCAAAGAAATATTTTCTCTGGTATTTTTCATATCTTCTATAATGTTATAATCCATAGAATCAAACACTACTAGCATTTTAGATGTTGATGGATATGATGATTGATTTTGGGTATGTGAAGGAGAAGCTTTCTTTACAGAAGTTTTACCTTTAGTGATCAGAGGTGAATTTTTCTTCTTGGGAGATGTTTGAATAGGTTATGTTGCACTCTTACTCATTGTACTCATTGGGAAAGTTTCTTGTTCATTTTCATTATCTGAGTTAGGAAAAATAAAATCCCACATCCCATGGCATTCAACTAATTCTTCTTCTTCATTTTCTTCTAATGATAGAAGTGTATCTTCTTCTTCCTCTTCTTCTAAGTCTGTCTCAGCATTAGATATTGCATTAGGCGGTTTAGATTCAGTTGTTTGATTTCTTTTAAAATTCCTAAAGGGCCTTTTAATGGAAGTTTCAGCTACCTGTTTCTTAATTTCAACTATTTCATTAGACATAGTCTTCAGGACCTTTTGTAATCCTTCCATATCATATGGATCTTTAGGTTCTTTCTTCTTTGAACCATCTTTGAAAATAAATTTTTTGGATTTTCTCTCCTCATTAGCATTCTTTTTATCTGAAGAAATTATACATATTTCTACTGCAATTGCTTCTTTCATGTTTTCGGCTACTGTAGGTTTAGTAGCTCTATCTACAAAGATAGCTATATTTGAAGGCAAAGCTGATATATACCATTCACTTCAGACTTCTTCACTAGGTTTTGATGTTGTAGGAATTTTATTCAACAACCTATTATATCGAGAGTTGAAGTCTTTGATGAGTTCTTTGGATTCTGCTCTCAAATTGGAGAGATAGTTAATCAAAGTTGCTATTGACCTATCATCTCCGACCTTGGTTAGTAATTGTTCTTGAAAAATATCCCAACTAGTAATGGATCCCGATGGTAATGAAAAATACCAAGATCCCGCCGCTCCTTAGAAAGTGTATGGAAATAGTTTGACCGTAGCATCTTCTTGTATTACTCCATTTAAATCTACAGACAACATGAAGTTTTTAATGTGTTCTTCAGCTAGTATGCCAAGGTCAGAACTAAAATTTGGTAACCATTTTCCAGGATTAGCTGGTAATTGACTCAAAAGTGCAGGCATTGTAACAACTCCTGGATTAGTCCATGGTCTCTGTGCCATCATTATACTAATGGTAGAGGAAGTTTGAGGAACAGCTGAAATTGTTTGAGTAGGTGCTGTTGAAACAACTGTACCTTTCTAGATTGTGATTTGAAGTTGGGAAGTAGATGGAAATGATACGAAAGATGTAGAAGATAATGATGAAATATTATCACTATCTGACTCAGAGGGTGTTTTTCTAGCTCTTTTTCTACTTGGCAGAGGAATTTTAGTTGGTAAATGTCAAGCTTTTCACTTTTCAGTGTAGTAAGAGGCTAGGAAGGAACGTATTGTGAAGTCACACTGCCTTGGGATAACTCATATTCTTCTTGCGATAATAAAAGCCCTTCAAGTTTATGAATTACAAATTGTACCTCAGGAGATTCAATAGGTGACTCTTCTGATATGTTTAGGGTTTTGGTAGTGGGTGTAGTAATTTTCTTTTCAACATCCTCCTTAGAGATTTGAGATGAAGGAGAAGTTGAAGAAGGTTATGAGGGTGAATTGCTCTCGGAATGGCCTCTGGATTTGGATTTATTTGCCATTCACAACATATGGCCCTCCTTCTAGCGCCAAAAATGTTGAAGCCCCTAAAATTCTAGCTTCAAACATTGGGGAAACCACCCGGTCTAGATCTTAGTACAACTCTTTTTTCATTTATAATAGTGGCTTCGACTATATAATATGGGACCAGTTTCCCGATAATAAATGGAATGAGTTTGTGGTGAGGTGTTTTTATAATGGATGATGAAATTTTGATGTTTAATCTACTTCTTGATAAACACAAATAACTCTAAACTAACCTAGGTATTTAAAGATGAACACAATTTAAGAATAATTTCATTTAAACAAACAATCATAAAGATGACTTATTTATTTAAAATAAAGATGAGATTTAATATAATGATAACTCTGTTTAAGAAGTTAAACAGAGTTATAATAACGTATCATATTCACAGATTTATTTTTCTATATTGTCTATACATACTATGAAAGATAACATTTCTATATTTTCATAAATGATATAACAGAGAAATGTTTTAGAAACATATATATATATATATATATATATATATATATAAACAGTAGCAATTTTAATGGGAATATTTCATCGCATAAGAAAACTGAACCATAAATGATAGAAATACTAGATACATTTAAATTTCTCTGATGCAATTTGATACTCTGATCCTATTCTTTCACTTAGAACTATGTCCAAGACGCAAAAGTGCAGACTCTTAAAAATGATTCTTCATGAAATCACAGAATGTGATCCATCATAAAAATAATATATTTAAAAGTACAAAATTGTATCTTCCAAGTCAAAAATTATTACAAATTCAGGACCCCTTTCTAAATACATCAAAGGGGTTTAAATGGTATTAAAAATTCTAACAAACTATCTTAATCATCTCTTAGATGGTATTGTGAATACCAAATCATGAAAGCTGGGGATGAGATTTTACAAAAATAGATTGGCGGTTCTCATAAGAATAGATCTAAGATACTTCCTACGTATTTGATGTGTGCAGCTGGCATATCGATAACATATCTTTGACTTCTGGTGGATGACTCAGACGAGAATGTAGTTGACCAATGTAGGTGGCATCAGAGAATTCTGGAAGCATATTAGCAATAGCATGGGAGAGGAATTTCATAGTCAGTTGTTGGCTTTATGGTTTGACTAGATATGGCCATAATGTATCCCATGTTAGCTCTTGTATTGCATCAATTTGTTGGTACCTGCCTTTCAATTCTTTCTCCCATTGTTTTTCTAACTCTTTGACCTTCAGAAGTTGTCCTAGAATGTGATCAGAGATTAAGTTAGCATTATGTAGATTATCATTGATTAACTCTACCACATTATTCATCAAAATTATTTCCCTGGAAATAGCTCTCTCTGTTTTAATTAACTATGCCTCCCATTCTACAAACAAAATTTCTTTATTTCCTTCTTGAATTTTAGGCAAATTAGCTGCAATTCCTTGATCTGTTTCTTGCCATGTGAGAAATTCTGAGATTTTCTCATCGGCATCTTCAAATTCAAGCCTTGAGTTTGTTGTTTTCTCTGCAAATGACATGGTTATTTCACATAAAGGATCAAACATTTTTATATTCTGAGAAAAAATATCAAGTTGTAATGATAACATTTTATTTTTTTCAAGGCCTTCCTTCTTGAATTGATCTACCTCAAGATAATCTTTAAATCTTTGCAATTTTTCTCGCAATATTGCATTATGTTCCTCCTTGGCCACTTTTTCTCTTTGAGGCAATGTGTGTAATTCATTTACTTCTTGAGACAATTGTTGTTGTTTTTGTATAGCTTGCTGGTCAAGCTTTTGTTTTTCACAATTTAACTTTTCTTTAAGTTCTTCATTTTGTTGTCTTTCTTCAACTAATTGTTGCTCCAGCTGCACTATTCTTTGGTCTTTTTCCTTTATTAACAAATTTACCTCGGAACCTTTATCTATGGTTGCTGCTGTATAGGCTCCTTCATACTGAGATAGTTTTGTTAAGTCCTCTGAAGGATCAATTTTGAAGTTTTTCCAAACAACATCCATCAATTCAGCCAGAGAAGATGATAATATATTGTGATCAAGTTTTATTTTCTTTCTTTGCCTCTTAACCACATCTCTATGCTTTGGACTGTAGAAAATGTCCAAGGGTGGTATATCTTCAACTTTTAACACAATCTCCTCAGATGGATTCTCAGGAATAATTTCAACATCTAAAGTATTGATATCACCGACTGTCTCTTTAACTCTGATGATAAATGTCTGTGTTGTATTCAGCTTCTGAAAATCATTCTATCCTTTGAGCTGCTGATCAAACTGTTCAAATTCTTTTGAATTAACATGTATATCAATATCGGAGGAGTTGTCAGCCTTTTTTCCTATGTTTACCTGTTCAGTTTGAGTATCAGTATTTTTTCCCTTCTCTTCTTTTTGTTCTTCTTGGGATAGCTGAAGAGTCATTTGTAGCTGGCCAAGAGGAATTTTCAGTAACCTCTTGTTCCTGTAAAGCGTGCATTTCTCCATATCGCTTGTTTCCAGTTTTGACCTTGATTTTTGTTGAATCTATGCAAAACCTTCAGCTGAGACAAATATGTCATCAAAACTATCATCTTCATGTTCAAACTTGGCAATTTTTACCATAGATGTAACATTAAGGGCGATTTTCTTCATGTCATATTCCCTTGGGGCGATGAATGCTAGTTTGAGTTCTCTAATTTTCAAAGCTTCTTTTTTTGCATGCTTGAAATCATTGAGAGTGTAAGATCCACTTTTGAGAGGAAATGTAGGCCACATTTGTTTCTTGGAGGTCTTAAGATTCCTGGACAAACCTTTCTCTATAATCTGATAGGCAATTTCTTGAGCCAGTAATTTATCAAGATGTATAGAGGCAAAACATGAGGGTTGGTTACACTTCCGAATATTTGGATGTAAGTGAAATTCTCCTCTCCAAACCAGTCTCCAATTAGAGTTAGGTCAAGGTTGGCCTTATCTGATAGCCGCAAAGGGGGTTTGTTAAAAATGGCTTGATGAATGGCTAGTATAAATCCATGGAAAATATTATATACATGGTTTCTGTAATGGGCTTTCCACAAATATTTATGATAGATATGGATAGGAGTGGAGTCTTGACGAGTACATTTCCATCCTAAAATGGGAAACTCGGAATTGAAGCATATGTCATATATAATGTAAGCACACATATGAAATATGGGTGTCATTCTGATAGACATATGCCTATTCCTTCTATGATCAAGAATTTTATTTGCTATCTTATCGAATAGGATGACTAACCAATCCATAATATAAGAATTCATGGCGGCATCAATCAGAGGTACCATTTCAATAGAAAACCTTGCAGAATTGGCAATCCCAAATAGTCTGCATATCATGGCAGCAGCGTAGCAATAGGGAGGTGCTAGGGATTCTATAGAGTACTTACTTGAGGATTCATGCTTGTGTTTCTCTAGAGCTTGCCTTCATTCTCTAATAGGGTCTAAATTTGTTTCATTTTTTGTAGAGAAATCCTATAGAAATGCTTTGTTGTAGATCTTCTGAGGCTTTGGTAGATGATACATTGCCCCTGATATCCTTTGATTTGAAGGATACGAACATCTTCCCACCAGATGTGAAAAATGCTCCATCTGTGATGTTTATGCCTTCTATTACCCATCGTACTAAATCATAGTATGAAAGTACATTTTCTCGAGCCGCTACTCTATGAAGATAAGAGTCTGCCAATTCTTTGAGGGGATTATCTTCTTCTGAGTCCTCATCTAGCACTGTCACCTTTTCTTCTATCACAGTGGGATTTTCAGCTTCAAGAAGATTATAAACCCCTTCCCAAGACATATTTTCGATACCAAGGCATGTGGTATCAGTTATTAACTTAACTTTGGCTGGCTTTTCCTTCGGGATGGTGGTAACCTTTGCTTTCTTAAGCTTCTTCGACATTTTTTCTGACTGAAAGTGTTTTAACAGGTCTGCAAATAAGCAGAATAGCTATTCTATAGATCTGTAAATAAGTGGGAAATGAAAAAAAATTCTGTTAGAATAGGTGGGAAAACAACGAAGAATAAACAACGTCATGTGAAAGGAAATCATTTAAATGAACATTATTTTATTGAGAAAAACAATTTGCAAAGGATTTCGTTCAGGAATCAGACTTAATGATATCCATCTTAAAAATTAAATGCCTTTATGGAAATTCACATCGTGCATTCACATTTGAGTTAAATGTCATAACTTATTTCATTTCTGATCAATGATGATCGTACATCTAGGATCGGCAATTTCAAAGTCTCGGTTTAAATATTACCATTTGAAGCTTCTGATTGCGATCACCGATAAGTAATGTGATTTGGAGTGATGAGCAGCTTTTGATTGCGATCACCTATAAGTAATGTGATTTGGAGCGATGAGCGATGAGCGATTTAACTTATCGCATCAGAAAAAGGATGTAGGTAGATGTGATATTACCTTTATCGATTCACGATTGCGATCAGGCTTTAGCACATCAGAGCTTTTCAAAAGAGACTTCATTAATCAAAGATTGACTTTTTTTATTTGTGATTCTGATTAGGATTATCGCATCAGAACTTTTCGAAGGGGACCAATTGTGATATAATTTTTCTGATTTGCGATTGCGATAAGACTTCATCGCATCGAAACTTTTTGAAGTGAAGAATGAACCCCTTATGTTTAATATGATATGCGTTTTTGTGATCCAATCTATCACATCAGAATGATGGAGAAATCTTTTTGAATTTATTCCTATGTGATATGTGATATAGCGATTCACTTTATCGCATTGGAAATCTTGAGCAAATGACATATTGAGATTTTCCTTTCGTATTTTGTGGAATGTGATAAAGGTTTATGTTTAGGCTTTTCTTTGTTTTATGATTCATTTAATTTCCTTTTAATATTTACATATATACAAAGGTATTTCTTTAATCATTGCAATAAGCGAAGCTAGGAAAAATTATTGAATCTAAAAAGAAAGAGAAGAAAGAAAAGGGGACCCATTTCTTATAAAATTAATATGAAAAATTTTGAAATGGGGAGGGTTGTTGCACAATACAACAAGGTGCAAGAGACCAAACCATTTCAACCCCAATATTTTTATTCCACGTCAATTTTGAACATCACTAACCATCACATATTGGTTTGTATCCAAACTGTTGCAGGCCTGCACAGTGTTTGTTCCAACCAGGGCTTCCAGGACTAGTAACCCAACCCTAATTGTTATAGGGATTCTAGAGCGTTTGTCCAAATAGGGCTTCTATGACTAGTAACTCAACCCCAGTTATTTCTGGGCACCAAAGTATTTTCCAACCAAGACTCCAGGACTAGTAACTCAACCCACTTAGGGCTTCAGATAATTTTTCCAACTAGGGCTTTAGGACTAGTAACTCAAACCAGGATATGTCCACTAGGCTCCAAAGAATTTGTCCAACCAAGGCTCTAGGAACTAATAACTCAGCCCAAAACTAAAGGAATAATGAGAACCAACCAAAAGACAATAAATGGAAATAAAACCAAAGTAAAATGGCTATCTAGGAAATAGCAAGGCTATTCCAATCCACATGCATACACCATGCATACCAAAACTAGTGAGGAAAATGTACATGCAACTCGGTACCTGCACCCGAAACCTGTTGTAGATGTTGATATTGATGTCCTCTTTCACTTTTCTGCTCTTCCTTTTCCTCCTTGCTCCAAATCACCAAGTATGCCACACTCTCCAAGAGTGAGCCAAGAATACTCTAAGTGTCCAAGAATATGAGAGAGAGAGAGAGAGAATAATGAGAGAGCTCCAAAAATGTGAGAAAAATCTTGAGCCAAAAGCTTAGCAACTGATCCTCAGAAGCCTTTTTATTAATAAGGTCTCTATTTTATTTATTTTCCATTATTTTCCTTCATTTTCCTCCTCACATGCAGCCTGTGACCTTTCACCTTCGTTTTCCCCTATTTTCCATTATTTTAATAGATAAAATGCCAATTAATGCCACTTTTCCTTCCTAAATCCTTTTCCATTTCCTTCGGAAATTTCCTTTAGCCATAATAACAGAAATTAACACCCGCTAGGATGTTCTACCCAAAATTTAGCTTGGAATACATTTCCACTGAATCATGACCTTATATATTTTTTTACATGGATGTTTACCAAGGTTGTTATAGAACCCTCCCTCTTAGGGGAACACCGTCCTCAGTGTTCAAGCACACCTAGAAACCAAAAAAATGCTAAAAGCAAAACATACTTCCCATGGAGCTTTATAACACAACTAGTTGCAGTATTTAAAATGACCAAATGCTGAACACGTCAAACATACTGTTTTCTGGAGCTTTATAACAAAACTCATTATGATATTTACAATAACAACCACATATATTTAGCACATTTTCTTCAAGAAGAAAATAACCATACTATTTGTGAATCTTTATAAACCAACTTGTTACAGCATTTACAATAATATACACATATACACATTTCCTCAACCAATAAATACAAGGATATGATGTTTCATCCAATGTCCAACGCTACAATACTGCACCACTTTTCCTCTTAGTGAACAATTAACGACTCAATTCTCCAGGGCATACTCACAATGTGAATTTGATTCCATATGGTAATTCTAATGACCAAAAAAAATACATCCTCGGCCTTCCATTCTCTACTTCAAAATCCCTCTATAAATCCAGTAGTCCCCTTCTGTGGAGTGACTCACCTTCCAAGTTCCACAGACACCCCCATCTTGGGCAGTCCATCCCTTGGCAAGGCTTCCTCACATCAGAAGATACAAAAACCAAGGCATATACTGGCCTCAAAACCATCATACCAGTCATAACATGCTCATGGAAATCAATGGACACTATTGGG
Organism: Pinus albicaulis; assembly: GCA_034641835.2. Lineage (NCBI taxonomy): Eukaryota > Viridiplantae > Streptophyta > Pinopsida > Pinales > Pinaceae > Pinus > Pinus albicaulis. The sequence goes on from CM076573.1 coordinate 445,941,309, forward strand.
TACTAGTGTCCCACAATGGCCTTGCATCTAAATTTCTTTACCAACATATTATTGCATGTTCCAATTCTGTTTGTTGCTGCTCCTAATTCTTCCATTTAGTTTCAACCATACAACTGGAATTTCTATGCTTCTTGTACCAAGCACATAACTAGCATTAGATTCTAAATAAATTGAAATAACTTCAAACATTCCTTATTGCTAGCTCGTCAAAAGGGTATAATTGCAATCCTATTTACTTCATGTCACAACAAGTCAAATTGGTTGTTTGATCAAATCATCATGTATAAACATATCACATTTTCTTAGCTCAAAATGCAACCATCATAAGTCAACATCATGAATCAAATGCAATCATCATAAACCATAGTCATAAATCACATGTAACCATCATAAGTTAGAATCATAGATCACATGCATAATAAAAATGAAATCAAATATTTATACATATCCTTCATCGGTCCTTACTTGTACCTTTTTTCTTTCTATGCACTCACCATATTGGTTGCCACACCTGAAAAGAACCTAATGCCTTTTATTATCTTCAATAATGTACACATATACACAATGTTAAACATGTACATCCACACATGACATACAACACCAAAAAATACATACACCCACACCTGGTGTACAACACAACACAATACATACACCTAAATCTGGTGTACAGCACAAGACAATACATATATATCTAGTGTATAGAAAAGCACAATACATACACCTACATCCAGTGTACAACAAAACACAATACATACAAATACATCCTGTGCACAACAAAGCACAAGAAATACACATACACCTGGTGTAGAATACAAAACAATACATATGCCTACACTGACATACAACACATACACCTACACCCAATGTACAATACAACACAATACCTATGCATATACATTGTACACCATAATGAATACACATTTCATGGTATGATGACTGCACCATGAACATACATAATACTGCATGCCCTCAACACAATATGTATGACATGCACATGATACCACATGTATACCAGTACAATATGAACAACATTTAGAAAGTACCATCTGTACAAAACACTACCGGAAAAACATGTGCACAACATCACATGCACACGACACCACCTGCACAACATGTGCACAACGCCAAATGTACACTGCACCACTTTAACAGTGTGTACACAATATCACATGTAAATAACACCACATGCACTACATGTACAAGAAATCATGTGTAAACATTTCCACATGCACAACATGTACGCAATACCACTTGCACACATCACGACTTGTACACCATGTACACAACACTATATATACACCACACCACATGTACAATTTTTCACACAACACCATATGTACATAGCACCATATGTACATCACACACACAACACCATATGTACATAGGACTGCATATTCAACATGTACAGAACACCATCTATATCTAGCACTGCATATGAAATATACACACAACACCATAAATATAATAGGCATACAACATCGTATATACATAATACTGCATATGTTACATGTACACATGACCATAGGTACAATTACTGAATGTAAAACATGCACAACATATACATAACAATAGCACTGTACATTCATAAGCCACATGATGATCCCACAAGAAACCTTGTTTCTAGTGTCTTTCCACTATCCATGCTTATCCTAGCATGTTGTAGATCACACTACTTCCACTTCGTTGATGCACCCCTCAACATTAAATGTCCATAACATAAACATAGGCATAGCACAAGCATATAATTTCAATTCATCTCCTCATGATACTATCCACATAGATATGTTAAGGCTACTCTAACACTTGATTCCCCATAGCCACGAACCTCTTCATGCCATTCACCTACATAAGCAACCATTCCTCTAAAAGAATTATCCCTGACAGCCCTATCAGACAATGACATATATACATAGATACATACATATATATATAATCATTAGCATAAAATAATCATGATCATGTCACACAATGACATACATACACACATATATACATATAACATCCACATTAAACAATCATGATCCATGACGACCCCGTTAGATACCACATACATACATACATACATACATGTATACATATATATAAGCACCATCATAATTTCTAGATATCATAGGTTAATGTTAAGAGAAATCCCTTTATGTGTGCATATTATGCACAATAATGAGAACAACATTTCTCAACATAGCCAAGGCATCTAACACCTCATATCCATTCACTTTACCTTACCTGATTATCTTTCTCATGACTGTAATAACATCATTCATTTAACACAATGGACCCAACGAGTCCACCAACTGTAATATTGCTACCTTCCCCTATGTTGACTCTTGCACCGAGCTTCATTCGAGTCTTACATTACCTTTTATGTACCACACAACTCTCCCCGGCTCCATTAACTTTCCTCTTTCCCAAAAAATTTTCCAAGACTCTCAAAACATAAAAAGAAAGAATACGATAAAGAAATAATAAGGTCATGAAAAAATAAAATCAATACGACACTACAACAAAGTAGCATTTCCATGCACTAAATGTAATCAAGACCGCACATCAAGCACAAAAAAATCAAAAATATTGAAAGCACAAGACTAGCAATAAACACGATGACTCAATCCTCATGGTTCCCAACACTTCCAAATGAAAGCTCACCCTGAGCCTTCTTTAAGATTTCATGGCAGTCCCTTGTTATTCAATCACCTGCATCATACCACCATAACCACATAATTGTCAGTGCATTAAACAATATGCCAGTTATCTTACCTTGTTGTGCCAAATAGGCTGACCTGTAACTTCACACACATGTCAGCCATAGGTGCCAAATATTAATAAAACATCTCTATTAATTTTGAATCAACATTTACCAAGTATAAAAACCATGTCACAATAAAAAATTAACTCATAGTCATTGGTCATAATACATAAATCTACAACCATCACCTTCTTTCACTCAAGTAAATATCAATTGATTAATGCATACGTGTTAGAAAAACCATCTAAAATCAAAATCATTCTTCATGAAATATTACAGACACCTACTCATATCATGCAATCAATAAAACATTCAAACAATGTGGAAACATACCATGCTAAATAGACTATCTAGATGGCATAATCAAACACTCAAAATATTTAAGAACCAAGCATATAACATAAGAAAACTTATACCTAAATGCATCTGAGGGGAGGCTATCTTTTCTGCACAATCAATCTGGATTAGCACAACATAACTTCACAACATATCAACTCAATCATAAGGTCATGATATCCATACTAGTAACCAGATAACAAGTTCACATGATAAACTCATAATTTTCATTCATGAAAAACAATCAGATCTACGTAGTTAGTCTAGATTAGTACAACCCAATATGACAACTATATAATCTCATACCTGAATGTAATAACCCTAACCATCCACATAATCCAATCCAAAGAAATGTTGGTATTTGTTATATTCTTTCCACGATTAGTTGTATGCGAGGGGGTGTCACAAGGGGGTCAATAGCCCCCACTGTACGTTGTGGCAGGCGTAGCAGGGGGGTAATAGGGGTGGTGGTAGCCCCCCATGTTCGGGGTGCAGGGCAACGCCCCAGGAAAAAAATTTTGGACCCTATTTTTCGGTTGGCAGACCCACCCATAGTTTTATGCATGGATTTGCACATGGTTTTGGGGCATGATGGTTTTCGGCCCCTAGTATTATGTAGATATGGTCGAGGGAACTACGGTTATGTTTTAATCCAGGGTTAATAGATTAGGGTTTATGAATGCTTCGGCCTGTATATATATGTGTTGTAACACTAAAAGGAATATAATGAAAAAGCAAGCTAGTAGTCCTGATTTGGTATCCAGGGGAAATCTCTGTGTATATCTATTTTATGTTTTATTCTCTTGCTATTGTTTATTTTCAGTTTTTAAGATTCGTTTGAAGATCATTTATGTACAGGGTTAAAGCCTACATTTGGTATCATAGATGTTTTGGCTTCAAGGGGATGCCTTTTCTGTTGAGGGATTTTTTGCTCGGGCCTATGGTAGACCCTGTTTAGGGGGAGATCTGTGGGATCGATTCTTGCGGTGAAAGATTGCGAGCAATGGAAAGATAAATATTGAGAAATTTAATGGTTAGAGTTTTGAGTTGTGGAAGCTCAAGATGGAGGATCTGCTGATGGATAAAGATTAGTGAATCGTGGTAGATCCGAGTACTAAACTAAAGACAATTTCAGATGAAGACTGGAAGAAGTTGGATCGGAAGGCAAAGAGCACAATATGGTTGTGTGTCTCAGACTCAGTATTGTTGAATGTATCTAGGGAAGCTATGATGAAGACTTTGTAGGACAAGCTAGGGACTTTGTACCAATCTAAGTATCTGGTGAATAGATTTTTCCTTGTGGAAAAAGATGTTTAACCTAAGGATGAAGGATGGAGACTCAGTCACAAATCATCTGAACGCCTTCAATATTGTGGTAAGTCAGTTGTTATCTATTGATATTAAAATCTCAGATGAAGATAAGTGCATCATTTTGTTGTGTTCTCTACCAGATTCGTGGGACAATGTGGTTATTTCAATAAGTAGCAATACAACTACCTTGAATTTTGATGACATTGTCTCAGCTTTGTTGTCAGAGGAAATGAGATGGAGAAATATGGAGGACCATAATGGAGATTCCTTATCTGTACGAGGAAGGTCCCAGAATAGAAGCAAGAATAAGGTTTTGAGTGGGAGATATAAATCTAGAGGGAGATCTAAATCTCCAAGAAAGTTTGTAAAGGTGTGCTGGAAATGCAGAAAGGAAGGGAACTACAAAAATGAATACAAATATAAAGCTCCTGAGAAAGGAAATGGATTTGATGATGCTACTTCTACAAAGTCAAAAACCACCCTGGATGAAGGTGGGGATGTGTATTTGGCTTCTTCTTCAAATACACATGTAGATCATGAGGCATGGTTTATTGACTCAGGTGCATCCTTTCACTTCACTCCCCATAGGGAGTGGTTTTGCAAGTATGAGAAGTATGATGGTGGTGATGTGTTCTTAGGGAATGATAGGAACGCCAAAATCATCAGCCATGTAAAATTCAAGCTGAAGTTGCAAGGTGGAAGGTTTAGAACACTTCTTGGTGTTCTGCATATTCCTGCATTAGCCATAAATCTAATTTATGTAATAAAGATGGATGATGTAGGTGTAAAAAAAGTGTTCGAGAAAGGTACTTGCAAGATGGTTCGGGGAGCATTGGTATTAATACAAGGAGTTTGGATTGGAAATCTATAGAAGCTTCAGGGTATCACTTTTATTGATGGGTGCAGCAGGTCTGTGGTTCCTGAAAGAGGAGTGGAAATCCTAGCGGTCTCTGGAGAAAATACCATGTTATGGGATCAAACGCTTCGACATATTAGACAGAAGGGCCTTCAGATACTCCATAGAAATGGTATGGTAGAAGGTATGTCTAATTTCTCTCTGGACATAGATTTTTGTGAACATTGTGTATATGGGAAGCAGAATTAGCTCAGTTTTCCTTCTGGTGCAAGGAGGGAGAACAAGATATTAGAGCTTGTGTACAGTGATGTGTTCGGACCTGTGTCTGTTCCATCACTAGGAAAATCTATGTACTATGTCTCATTCATAGATGACTTCTCAAGCAATACATGGATAATATATTTCTTGAGGAATAAATCTGAAGTCTTTGATATATTTAAAGAATTTAAGGCTCTGTTGGAAAACCACACAAAGAAGAAGATAAAGGTGTTGAGGACAGATAATGGTGGAGAGTTTTGCAAGTAGGAATTTGAAAAATTTTGTAAGAAGTGTGGTATACCATGATAAAATACTAATCCATACACACCTCAATAAAATAGAGTTGCAAAAATAATGACCAAAATGCTGATGGAAAAGGAAAGAAGCATGCTCAGTGGTATTAGGTTAGGATAGGAATTCTAGGTAGAAGCTGTGGAGACTCCATGTTACCTGGTTAATAGATCACCTTCATTAGTATTGGAGGATAAGACTCCACATGAGGTATGGACTGGTAAGAAACCCTCTCTTTCACATCTGAGGGTATTTGGATGTGATGCATATGTACATGTTCCAAAGGAGAAAAGGACCAAGTTGGATAATAAATCTGAAAGGTACATCTTTATTGGGTATAAGGATGGTTTAAAAGGTTACAAGCTTTGGAACCCATAAACAAGGAAGGTTGTGTACAACCGAGATGTGGTGTTTAGAGAGGTGAAATATGTTATTAAACATGAATTCCTACCAAAGGAACCTGAGAAGATAGAATTTGAGCTAAATGAGGATGATTTAGACTCTACAACAGAAGAATATTCAAAAGAGGAAGAGCCACAAACTCTAGTTGTGAGGTGATCAATTCGAGAAAGAAGCGAACCAGAAAGGTATATTCCATTTTCTTTATCTTCAAATTTTTCTTTAACTATAGCTAATGATTATCCTAGAACTCTCGGGGAGGAAATGGATTCAGAGGATGGAAAACTCTAGAAGGAGGCCATGGTTGATGAAATGGCATCCTTGCACAAAAATAAGGCATGGATCTGGGGGAGTTGTTAGTTGGAAGAAAGCCCATCGGGAGTAAATGGCCATCTAAGAAGAAGATGAAAGTAGAAGGCAAGGTGGAGAAATTCAAAGCTCAGTTGGTAGCAAAAAGGTTATTCCCAGGTGCCGCGAATTGATTTGGTGAAATTTTTCCTCTTGTTGCCAAGGTTACTTCTATTAGATTAGTTTTATCTGTTTTTGTTGCATTTTATTTTTAGGTGGAAGAGATGGCTATGAAGTCAACATTTCTTCATGGGGATTTGGAAGAGGAGATCTATATGAAGAAACCTGAAGGTTTTATGGTGAAGGGTGAGAAAGAACTTGTATGCAGGTTAAAAAAGTCTTTGTATGGGTTAAAACAGTCACCAAGGATGTGGTATCAGAAATTTATACCTATATACAGGGACTTAGCTTCACTAGAAGAAAAAAGGATCACTGTGTTTCTTTTAAATTAATTGGCGATAATTTTATTTATTTGGTCTTGTATGTAGATGATACGTTGTTGATTTTAAATGACAAAGAAATTATTCAAGATTTGAAGACCCAATTGTTCTCCAAATTTGACATGAAGGATCTTGGTGCTGCAAACTATATTTTGGGCATGGAAATTAAGAGAGATCGGGCAAAGAGGGAGCTCTGGTTAAACCATAGGAATTATGTCAAGACTATATTGCAGAGATTCAATATGCACGATAGTAAACCGGTGAAGGTTCCTATTCTTGTAGGTGTAAAGTTTTCTGCTGAACAGTGTCCCGAGACATAAGAAGAAGAGGATGATATGTCCCATGTTCCATATGCAAGTGCAATGGGTAGCCTGATGTATGCAATGGTCTGTACTACACTAGACATTGCACATGTAGTGGGAGTATTGAGAAGGTTTATGTCAAAATCAGGGAAGGAGAATTGGACAATAGTGAATCGGGTTTTTAAATATTTGTGTGGCACTAATGATTATGGTTTTTGCTACCAGGGAAGACCAGGATTGGACCAAGTATTGGACATCCATCATTTTGTTGATGCCGATTGGGCAGGATATGTGGACCAAAGAAGATCTAAAAGTGGGTATGTGTTTATCCTATTTGGAGGTACAGTCAGTTGGATGAGTAAAAGATAGTTTGTAGTGGCTCTTTCAACTATAGAGGTAGAATACATGGCAGCCACTCATGTAAGAAAGGAAGCAGTTTGGTTGCAGATATTGTGTTCAAGTATGAGGTTGGTGTAGTGACCTATAAAGATAAACCGTGATAGCCAAAGTGAAATTTTCTTGGCTAAGAACCATGCTTATCATTTAAAGACAAAGCACATTGATGTTCAAAATCACTTTTTGATAGATATGGTTGAGGATAAAAGGGTGTTGCTGGTAAAGGTGGACACTTTGAATAATGTTGTAGATGCATTGACAAAGTCTGTGAGCACTCATAATTTCCCTTGGTGTAGAGAAACACTAGGTGTTGCAGAGCTGGACTAATGAATAAGCTCTCCTGTGCCCCCTTGCAGAAATAAAACAACAAGTGGGAGAATTTTGGGTATGTGTTATATTCTTTCCATGATTAGCCGCACGCGAGGGGGGGGCGATAGCCACCCCTTTACATTGCAACGAGCGCAGTGCCCTAGGAAAAAAAAATTGGACCCTATTTTTTAGTGGGCGGACCTGCCCACGGTTTTGTGCAAGGGTTTGCACATGGTTTTGGGGCATGATGGTTTTTGGCCCCTAGTATTACGTAGATCTGGTCAAGGGAACTATGGTTATGTTCTAATCTAGGGTTAATGGATTACGGTTTATGAATGCGTCGGCATGTATATATATGTGATGTAACACTAAAAGGAATATAATGAAAAATCAAGCTAGTAGTCCCTATTTGGAATCCAGGGAAAAATATCTGTGTATATTTGTTTTATGCTTTATTATCTCACTATTGTTTATTTTATGTTTTTAAGATTCGTTTGCAGATAATTTCTGTATAGGGTTAAAACCTACAAGAAATACAATGCATATAACATCAAGATCTTAATGAAATAACCCTAATCATTAAGTGAATAGTGTATAACAACAACAATCTATATGTCATTCTCATCAAAAAAATGTAACATAATAATCAAGCTTACTATCATATAAAAAAAAAAATTTAACCTATATCATACTCATCAACAATATATAACATAACTAACAAAAAAAAACAACAGAAATGCATACCACCACAAGTTGTTATCATTCATGACTATCTGACACATCTGCATATGACCACATTGATTCACTAACATCTATCATGTATGTATCCATTATTCAACATAATTAATGACACACACATAACCATAATGCATATGACTACACTGATCAATTTTCATTTATCATATATGTAATGAAAATAACAATGGAATGACACACATACCCGCATGCCAAACATACAAACTTGTATGAGGATATGCTTTTACCCCAAATTTGATATAGAACTATATAGGAATGCAATAAAATACATAAATTCATATAAATGCAGAGATGTCGTAGAAATAAAGCTTCATTTATTTAATATCAGATAACTGAAATATGCTTACAAAAAGAATGGAAATAAATTAGCTAGGGCGTTGGCAACTTATCTATGAGAAGAGATGTGGTGGATACAAGCCTATGAAATATGTTACAATGAGGCTCAAAGGCATATTTACTCTTTAGAAACAATGGAAAACCATAAACATCCAAAAATGGAACCCTAGGAGATGAAACACCAAACTTTGGGCCCCGTTGGGGTAAATTGGTACATCAATTTCTCAGGGTCATAACTTTGGCATACAATATCCATTTGATTCACATGATACCTCATTAGAAAGATATATCCAAGGACTACAGTTGCTTACAGTGAATTTTGAGTCAAACACTAACATTAGCTGAGGGTTATTTTCCAAAAATGCATCGTTTATGGCCTCAAAACGGCTCCAGAAATTCAAGACCCGAAAAATTACCGAAAATAGTAAATTGGGCTACAATTAAGGAAGCTGAAAAACTAAAAGAAATAATGGTGGGGGTCCAAGAGGAATAGGAGGGTGGCCACCAATATCCACCTAGATAATTCCTCCCCCCTTAGGAAGTAATGGTCCACATTTCATTGATTTCCTTCATGAGATGAGGAAACTTGTGTTGAACATGGTCCCTGGTGAGCTAATTACCCTAGTGAAGGAGTTCACCTGCTTTGAAAAATCGATATAGTTGGATCCTCTATTGGTGGGTGCTCTTGATTTGTGTTTCAATTATTTGATCATTTGTGTCATGTTGCATGCAGTTTGGGAACTCTATTGGTGTCAGTTGTTCTGCCATGTCGGATGTGTCGAGTAGAGGTGCAATGTAGGGCTTAAGGAGGTCCACATTGAACACTGGGTGCAAGACAAGGAATGGTGGAATACTGAGCTCGAAGGCATTGTCCCCTATAGCGTTGGTGATGGTGTATGTTCCATATCGGTGGGGTCTAGCGAGGCACTCCTTCTATAAATGTAGCCACACTTTTTCACCCACTTGGAAGTTTTGTGGCACTCGATGTTGATCATGTTGCTGCTTGTACTTAGCATTGGATCTCTCCAATATCTCATGAACCCATTGGAATATCTGTTGAATGCGATTGATGAAGTTGTTCACCTTGTCAACTTTAGACTAGAGATGAGCTAAATCACCCTTAGTAGTTGCAAATTGAATGGATACATCAATGGGACATAGTGGCTGGAATCCCAAGCCCACTTGAAAGGCGTTGTGGCTGGATGATCTATGGAGGACCCAATTATAGTTATGTTGGAAATGGGGGAAGCTCGCATCCCATGTGTATGGATGCTTTGAGTTGTACATGTGAATAATGTGTACGATCATCTTGTTGATGACCTATGTCTGGCCATGAGTATGGGGATAGAAATTTGTGGACTTGGTGGGCTTGGTGTCCAGTATTGACTAGAGGCCAGACAAAAAATTTGTTGAGGAACCTGAAGTCATGATCTGAGATGATAGATTGTAGGATCCCAAAGTGTACCCATAATCATTCAAAGAAGATTTTATCAGTGGCTTCTACTATGATATTATTCTTGCAGGTCGCCATAATGGCCATCTTCGATAATATCTCGAAGACCATGAAAACAAAGTTGTTTCCATGCTTAATAGAAGGAAGGCCTGACATGTAATCCATGGAGATGGATTCCCAAGGTTAATTAGGGGTAGCCAGCAGAGTATAGATTCATTTCTTCTTGATGGTTAGTTTGGAAATGGTGCAATTAATGCATGATATGATGTACTTCCCAACCTCCTATCAAATATTTGGCCAATAGAAATAATTTTATGGTACTACCATTGTTTTCTCAACCCCAAAATTCCTAGCGACCTGACTATAGTGCGCTTCCGAAATCATATTGGCACGCTCGCTTGAAGGAACACAAAGGTGTCCTAGGTGAAATACAAGTGCATCCTTGAGGTGAAAATATGGAACTTGGTTACCCTCCAAGAACCTCTTTTATGTGTGTATGAATTCTGGATTGCTCTTGTAGAGAAGACTCTAGTTGGACGTCTCTTTCCCACAAGAGTTGAGCATGGTGGTTAGCGCCACAATTGGTGGTCGACTGAGGTAGTCTACAACATTATCGGTGCTACCCTTCTTCTACTTGCTATTCAAATGAAATTGTTGCGGATATGTGGACCACTTCTTATGGCGATCATTCTGCAACTTACCTTGTGTCTGTATGAACTGTAGGGGTAAAATGTCTATGTGGATGACCGTTTCCTTTCCCAAAATGTAATGCTTTTATTGTCAACAAGCCTACACAATGGAATACATCTCTTTGTCATAAGTGGGATATTTCCACACTTTGTTGGACACTGCCTCACTGTGATATACCACTATATGCCCCTGTTGAGTAAGAACTGCCCCAATAGCATAGTTAGATGCATTTGTCTAGATCTCAAATGGTTGTTGCAAGTCTAGTAATGTGAGAACTGGAGCAGAGCAGAGGCGATTTTTCAAATCTACGAACTCCTTTTGTTGAGATTTAGACCAAAATAATTTTTCTTTCACTCCTCCCTTGGTGACTTGACTCAAGGGCCAAGTGATATGAGAGAATCCCAACATGAACCTCTGGTAGAAACTAGTAAGACCAAACAAATTACGGAGCTCTGCTAGAGTGGTTGGGGCTGGCTAATCCCGAATTACTTGCATATTGGATGGATCCATATGCACCCCTTGTTCATCAATAATGTATCCCATATACTAAACCTGGGTCATGAAAAAATTTCACTTCTCCAAATTGGCACACAACTTGTGTTTCCGCAGTGTTTGGAGGACCTGTTGGATGTGGTGGAGGTTCTCCTCCCAAGTCTGGCTGAAGATCAGGATGTCATCCAAGTAAAATACTACAAATTACTTGGTGAATGTCCGAAATATGTCATCCATCATCCTCATGAAGGTTGTAGGAGCATTCGTAAACACGAAATACATGACCATCCATTCAAATGGACCCTCCTTGGTTTTGAAGGTAGTCTTCCACACATTGAAGGGTTCAATTGGTATCTCGTGATATCCAGACTTCAATTTTATCTTGCTGAAATATTTTTCCCCCTTGAGTTGGTACATAAGTTCATAAATCCATGGGATCGAGTACCTATTCCAGACAGTGATCTTGTTAACACTCGATAATCAATACAAAGTCTCCAAGTTCCATCCTTCTTCTGCACCAACACGATCGGGCTCCCACAGGGCAATGAAATCGACCGTATGTTACGTTTTTGTAGCAGCTCCTGAATTTTCCCCTTGATTTCATCGTTCTCCAAAATAGAGTGTCGATAGATTGTTCCATTGGGAAGTGCTGCACCTGGGGTTAGTTCAATGGCGTGCTTGACCTGATAGTGTTGAGGCACCCCTGCGGGTAAGGTGAAGATGTATGTGTATTCCTCCACGACCTTGTCCATTTGTTGCTGTCATGTGGAGGATCCCTCTCGCAAGGTCATGGCCATAATATTATTCCTTACCTGTAATATTCCCAACTTAGCTCATGGCTAAGTGGAATATTAATTTTTTCCAATAAATTCAAGTGCATGAATAATTGAGCAAGGAGGCTCATAAAAATACTCAAGCATGAATAAAAACCCCTCACAATGTGAAAAGGGGCCATGAAATAACCAGCTCAAGCATCCACATGTGTGAACAAGGTTAATTTGACCAAGTCAACTCAACTTGTCTTTAAAAGAATGGATCCATGAATAAAGCAACTCAATGTGAATGGAGGCAAATTCAGCAAAACAGTTTGAAGACTCCTTAAATGTGAAAAATGGCAAGGCAAAGAGACTCAATCAAGGAATATTCTTAGAATATGCATTTATTCACATTGAATAAATCAAACCACGTAGCATCTAGTTGTCCGCCACTTAATGGGACAGCATAACCCTAGAGAGGGAAAGCTTGGCAAGGAAGCAAATCCTAATGGAGTGGGGCCCTTGGAGGAGAAGCTCATTTCCTATATAATGAAGGAAGGGAGACCATTTTGGTTTATATTGGATATTATACTTTCATGAGGTCTACTTAGTCTTCCTGCATACTTAGTTTTTTAGCTAAGTTGCTGCACTTCATAGTGCAAGGGTTTTCTCTTGTGGGAATGCCCTGCTTTTTCTTGGAGATCTTGTAGCAAGAGATCTAAGGGAAGCTTTTTATTTGTAATTTCCACTTTCAGGTGTTAGGCCAAGCACTTGTGCTCCCTATCTGTGCAGTCCCTTGGGGATACTGATTTATTTTTACAGAGGTGCAGTGGAAGGGGTCAAAACCTCATTGTTTGGAGCTAGTTTCCCAAAGGGAAGCTCAATATTCTTCTGGGAGATGATCAAAAGAGATTATACAGCCATTATTATGTGTACTCAGCCATTTTATGCAGAGCTATAGCCCTACAGTGTTATTTCAGTATTAGATCTGCAGCTTCTCTTCTACATATTGTTTTTTGTGGATAAACCCTTGTCGGGTGATCATAAAATTGTGTAAAAGAGATTGCATATCTGTATTTATTCTTCATTGAGAATTATAATATAAATATCAGTCACTATCTCTTATTTTTTTTATTCTTTACTTCAATAGACTGCGTAGTGTCTTATGCAGCAACATTCCGACATTTTACAGTTTGGGGTTTTTGTCCATTTTTAGCTATTTGAGCATTGGAGGTCTGTTTAACTTTTCTGTTGGTATTTTTTTCTGAAACCATATTGCATGCAGCTCATATATTTTCTAATATAAGGGAAAAAACAATTATTTTATACTGATGTAACTCAATACTCAGTAAAACAACGTTTTTGGGTCACTAGTGGTGCTTTTCCCCACTTGGTTGTCTTTCTGGAGTGATGTTTGCTGTAGTTTTTGTCAAATGATGAGCTATGCATATGATATGACCTTTGATATGTCCATTTTCGGATTTCTCTTAATTTTCTGAAGAAATTATGCAAATTCTAGGATTTCCATTTTGCTGCAACTTTCCTCTTTCAACAATTTTCAGCTAGTCTAGTTTGTGGGAGATCTATTTAAGGTCTCTAAGTTCATTTTTTTCAGCTTAAATTCTGTACATAAGTCACATAAAGTAATTATGAGAGTAACCAAGCATTAATCTGCATTTCTGTTGCATAGTTTTTCTTATACAACGTTTTCCTTGAGCTGCTTATCAATAGTCCTGAAAGGGAAATATTAGCCCTCAACATAGTTCTATAGACAGAGTATGTTAGTGGGCCAGATAGCCTATGAATATCACCCTCTTTTCAAAGGTGAAATATCCGGTAAATTCCCGTACATTCAATCTCTGGAATAGATCCATTTTTTTATTTTTAATGTTTTCTTGAAAAAGGATTTTCATTTGCCGGATTCACGAGCATTTCCTGATTTGGAATATTACAGTGGTATCAGAGCATGATCTCTGGCCCAGCCTATGAGATCAAGCTATCATAGAAGTTCTTAGGGTAAATAGCAAACAAAAATCAGAAAGTATGGAGAGGATGAGATTACTCTCATCAATATTCATATCCAAGAAGAGCTTCTCAAAGGGGGTTGAACAGTTGGAAGTAGAAAGATGCAGTGAAACTCCAAGAGGGTTTCAAGGAGAAGAGGACTGCAGTGAAACCTATTAGCCACCTATAATATTTTGTTATACCAAAAGGTGGCTAAGACCTTTTTGAGCCTCCAAGGAACAAATTTTATCACTAAAAATTGTTGGCTCTTGAAGACTCCTTGAAGGCCTCATGCCTCTGTCCGAAATCTTCATTTACTATTTCCATTTCATGCTCTGAAATTCTGCTAATTTCAGAAGAAAAGACTGCTGAAGAACCATCATTTTCGCCCTTCTCCCACTCAAAACTAACCTTCATCTGCTCCCTTTTTCCTCCATAAAATCCCCTTTGTTTTCATGATTTCTTCTCTTTCCCTCATGAAAAAACACTTTTACAAAGTTAAAGGACTCACTCTTTGGCTTTGCCATAACCCCCATTTCCATTGAAAAACCATGAAAAATACATAAAAACCAAGCGCTAACTCTAGAAGCGCTCATCGCAAATTTCTGAAATGTGATCCAGCGCAGATTGCAAAACCGCAATTTTCAGTTTTCATTTAAAAATGCCCATCGCGTTTTCCATTTTTGCGATTTGCGATCAGTCCCCATCGCATTTTCCTCCTTTGCGATCTGCGCTCATCCCGGTCGCATCCATCGCAAAGCGCAAAGCGCAGATTTGTGGTTTCAATCCATTAATCCATCGCAAATTTTTGTGCTACGATGAGCCCCTTGCCTATATCGGTCATATGTTCCTCCATGCGCCCAGCGGCCCCGCAATCGGGTGCCCATCGCATATCGAAATATCTCATTCTCTCTCCGTCGCATAATCTGCCATCGCATTTTCAACTTTTGCGATTTGCGATCAGTCCGCCGGGCCCACCGTACGATTCCCCCCGCCGCTCATATAAAATGCGCCTTTTCCTTTGTAAAATTAAAAAACGTCATACTGTATTGTTTACAAAGGTTTTTTCCACCACCTTTCTCCCAACCGTCGATCTTGCGCAATCGACGGCTTAGATTTTATCTTTTTTCACCTTTCTAACATTTCTCCAATTTATCCCGACTGTTGGATAATGCCATCCAACGGCCCTGCTGCTCCCGCACACCCTCCTAAGAAGTTTAAACCTAAAACGCAGGATTTCTTAATCATTTTTGTGTTTTGCAGGTGTTTTAATGGTTTTCCATTGTATAATGAAAGAAAGCCGAGGGTTGGGAAAGATGTTTCCTGCGCCTTCGAGCTGTTAAAGAGAACCATCTGCGGGGTTTCGCTCCATTGTTTTCTCAATGCTTCATGGGCATTGATGCCTTTAAAAAGCCCAGTGCGGCCTGCACATCGACAAGACACTGTTTTATTCAAAAGAACAGTTAAAAGAGTATAAGTTGGAAGACAGAGTACAACAGAAGGAAGATTGAAGACAGTTTTACGGGGATTACGGCTAAGACGGTTATCAAAATCCTAATCCCCAACTCAAAACACAGTTTAAAGAAAACCTAAAGTGTTTTATCAGACAGAAAGCCTCCACCGCCACATCTTGAGGCAAATTGATTCCTCAGCTACCACCAAGCCACCTGTCGCCTCAAACCTTTCAAAACAGAGGCCGAAGTTATTGAAGAAAATTAGATATTCGCCTCCAGCGCAGCCAGGGAGTTACTTCTGCAAGGAAATCAATGCAGAAAATATCTGCAGAGTTACTCCAAACATTACATAAAGCCTCAAAGTCAAATAAAGCTCCCACCGAGCTTAATCCATAAATGTAAAGCAGTTAATACAGTGTTCCACCTGTGAAATTCTTCATCGAGCCTCTCAAAGGGCCGAGAAGTCTTGAACCTGTATTAATTATCTTGAGAGATATTTTCTCAGATCACCTCCTCATTCTTCTATAAATACCTCAGAAGAAGATGAGAAATTGTTGGTTGCAGAACTTTGGAATACACTTGAGCTGGAGACTTCTATTTGTACATAGTGTTCGCTGGCCCTTGAAGCTCTGTTTGTGCTAGAGTAGTTAGGTTGAATAGTGAAGATGATTGCTGAACTGAAACATTGGACCTAAAGATTGTAACTAGTTTGACATCAATATAAAAGCTGTTTCTTGGGATCCTGGTCTATATCACCGGTGAAGTGCTTCTTTCTTTGTTAAATTGTTTTCCTTCTATGTATGCCATATTGTTCATATTCCTCTGTAAAGAACAGTTTAAACAGGGTTAGGATCTACTGTATATCAGTAACCTTCTCTGGCTGAGAAATATTTATCTTAATGTTTTCCTCAAGCTTGTTTATTTAAGAATGATTCAATACTATTTAAACATTTAGGAACGTTGGCGTTCCCTCATCCTTCTGTTTACATAAACATTGTTCTTAAATGTGATTTCCATTATTTGCTATTAAAGTTAGACTAGATAAGATATGGTTTGCCTTGATTCCTAGATTCTTTTCTCCAAAGGCAGATTCTGAAAGTTTCCCTTGGTGTTGACTGAAAGCAGACTAGGTTTAAAAGTACTTTATCTGATCTTAAGTTACACTCTGTTTTTCTTATGTGTTTTCATACTTTCTAAAGGTAATTATGTGGATTACTGGATTGTTTGTCAATTAAGCTGCTTGAATATAGAATTGCCCAAGGAGTCAATGGTTAGCCCTACACTTGGTTGGTTTTAAACATTTACTTAAGAGGCTTTTCTTGTTTTGGACTGACTATAAATCCTCTGAGAAATTATTATCAGTTTCCACCCCTCCAACACTTTAATGTTTCCATTCCATCATTTTATCTCAATAATCTTGTGGTATAGATGACTTGCCCCTTGGATCACACTTGTTGTTGTTGCTCAATTAAAGCCCAGATATGACTCCATAGCCCAATGGAATAAAAACCAGCGTTATATCTATCTGTTTAGCTTAGCTGTTCTATCCACTTGCAACTTCTCACTTTTGAAACTTTTGCACTTAGGACTTTCCCCTCAAGTAACATTTCATGCTCAACCATCCAAAACAAAACAAAACCCTTGGCCTTCATAACTAGCCTAATATCATTACCTTAAACTTTCAAAGACAATATCCATCTTTGTAAATATTGGAGAGATCCCTCTCCGGATTCAGGAGGGCTAGATCCTAGAATCCAAAAGTTGGTTGAAATGATGTTGTTTCGGCGCCTTACTACCGCAATCTTCTTCAACAAATTCACAAGAGACCTAACACATTTGCAACTCATTTGAGGAAATTTGAGTTCTTTTCATTTTAAATACTGCTAAGACTCAGAGTACCCCTGATATCTTTAGATTGGTACATGGTGGTGGACCATAAAACATTTTATCTCCAAAAAAGAGCTAAAAACTTCCACCTGGCGACTCCACACTCTGAAACTCCCAGAAGACCAAATGACTCCACTAGTAGAAGACCCTGAACTGATTGACCAGACACAGTGACCTCTTTCTTGATGTACAATTATGATTCCAAGAATACAACGAAGATATGCCCCAATGAGTAGAGATCATATCCCTGGGTTTCCACATAAGATGCCCCAAGTGAATTGGGATGACAACCTGCCTCTTTTTCAAGGCGAAAAGTTTGATGACCCTCTATTACATCTCATCAAATTTCATATACATGTATGGAGGTTGAAAGTTGAATGGCATGAAGACTGCCTAATGAAAATGTTCATGTTAACATTAGAAGGAAAAGATAGGGATTGGTATGAATGCTTAAGATCTAGTAGTCTGTTTTCTTTAAAAGACTTTGAATATATGTTCTATGAGAACTATGAAGGAAACACTACATCATTATCATCAGGTGCAATATATTATGATCCATCACAAAACATCACCCAACACATTATAGATAATGAGGAAGCTTTGGAAGAGATGCATCCTGAACATCTTTTAGCAGCCATTCATGAGTTTAATATCCTATTGAAAAATTTTAAGAACATAGATGAATCAGTTGAGGAAGAGATAATGGAAATTCCTCAAGATATCCCTGAAAACTCAAATATCGATTCATCATCCCTTATAGCCGAGGCTCAAGAAGACATCCAGCCTCAAAACCAGTCTTCGCAAGAAACAGGGAACTGTTGTACTCCTGTTCAAAGGAACATAGAAACATTTTCCCCTTTGACAGAAAAAGAGATATATCAGACTATTAATAAACAGCCAGTCTCTGAAACTTTTTGCAAAGTAAACACTCTTGCCCATTCACCTAGAGAACTTTGTTGTACAGATTTAGAAAGTTCTTTTGTTAATCAAAATAAAAAGGGACCTGCTGAGAATCCAATATGTTTGGCTGATGAAATTGTTTATTCTAATAAATTTCCAAATTTTGATCAGTTTGATGATGATGATGAGTTCCAAGAAAAAACTAATCATGCAGGGCAACCAGCGTTTGATTGGTGTTATCAATTTCACCATCATCAGCTTGAAAGCCAAAAACATCCATTTCGATCCATCACTAATGGCGTTCACATAATTGGAAATCAGCAGCCTTTCAACCCGGAAGGTGAAGAGAAGAGCAATAAAGAAATTTTTGAGCAAAAGGAGTTTTCTCTTGAAAAAGAGGAAACCTTTAAATATTCCCTTGCTCAAGAAAATAATAACCTCTTCACAGAGTTTAGTCCACTGAATACAAGCATACCAGGGCTACAAGAGGACAACACTGCCAAATATGATGAGTCCTCCAATTCAGATGATAAAGAAGATGAGGGAGAAAAACAAATACAAGACTATCCTGCTATGGATATACCATCTTCCCAAGAAGAAACTTCTCCCTTCACTGATATTAGTCTGCCATCCCAAGAACCTAAATTTATATCCGAAGCAAACATATGTTTAGAGAAAGAAAATATTTCACTGTTTGCTATTGTGCAAGTCAAGGATGACGGAGCTTCCAAGCAACTTCCTGAAGATATACTCCTCAAAATTGAAGCCTTGGAAGCAGACAATCTACCAGAAATGGAGGGCCAAAAGGAAGAGAATATTCATCTTTTCTTTGTTGATCCTATGGAAGAGTGTGTGGGAATCCCGACTGGCTCAAATTATCAAGCATTGATCCTTTGCAAGAGCCAGAGACATGAAAAGTTGTCACCTTCTGTGATAGCCTTGATATTGAAGTTTAATCTTCAATATGATCTATGGATAGCTCTGACAAGCAGCCAGAGTTACTACTTCTTCTTGACATTACTCAACTGGTTGCATTGGCACTTTTGTATCATATGAATATGTAAATACTCCATGATTAGAATAGGTTAGATAGGAGTGTCAATAAATCTCACTTCTGAGCATGTAGTTAGTTGTTGTTTTCTGCTTTGAAGAAAAATCAAAATTCAAATATACAAAAACAAAGAAAAGAAAGAAAAGAGGGCGGAAATGAAAACAAGAAAGGCAAAGCCCCATGCCAAAAAAGAGAAACAAATCTGAAAGTGTGCAAGCTCAAATGCCACTCCTCAAAGACACACTTCTAGTTAGTCAAACTGTTTAATCTTGACTAATTAGCTTTAAATTTTTCTGCTGATAGGTTAGTGAATTCGATTTGTCAAACTGTTCAATCTGGGCTTATCAGTAGATAGATTAGGTTAGAAATTGAAGGTTCAAACAAACTCAAAATCTGAACCAAAGCTCCCAAACGGAGATGACTCAAAACTGTTTTATTTGCTGAGTCATAAAAGAGAAAAACTGGTTCTAATTCGCTCAAAATATGAACCAGAAGAAAAGCAAAGACAACTAAAAAACAAAGCAAAAACCGAGCTGTGAAGAAAAGAGAAGGCCATGATAACAGACTATCAGATCTAAAGCCTTCCATTTTGTTTTTATTTTTTGCAAATAATAATCTATGTGCAGCTTGTTTTTATGCCATAGATCACAGCAAGTCAAATAGCTTAATCTTGACTTAACTGTTTTTAAATTTTTGTTGTAGAATTTAGAGAATGAAAGTCTGTTGGACAGTCTAATCCCAACAGACAGTAGATTAGGTAGAGAAATATCTGAGCTGAACTGTTTGATCTGAGTCTAGGGAGAAATAAGGAGTAGAAGTAGGTTAGTTTTTATTCTTTCAAAAGAATAAAATGTTGTGAAAAGAGTTTGCCAATCCAAGTGCACTCTGATGAAGAAAAAATGCTAGATCAGTAGGATTGGGTAGGTAGAAAGTTTGTATTGATGAAGGACCATTGGTTTCATGGCTGTTAAATTGTTTTTCAAAGCAAGATCATTTAGCAAAAGAAGGGCAGCCCAATGGATCAGCCACAGGTCAACCTCCCAGAAAAAACAAGTCTGAATTCTTGATGCCTTCAAGAAGGCACCATCCCCAAGTGGAGCCACAGTTAGCCACCTATAATATTTTGTTATACCAAAAGGTGGCTAAGAACTTTTTGAGCCTCCAATGAACAAATTTTATCACTAAAAATTGTTGGCTCTTGAAGACTCCTTGAAGGCCTCATGCCTCTGTCCGAAATCTTCATTTACTATTTCCATTTCATGCTCTGAAATTCTGCTAATTTCATAAGAAAAGACTGTTGAAGAACCATCATTTTCGCCCTTCTCCCACTCAAAACTAACCTTCATCTGCTCCCCTTTTCCTCCATAAAATCCCCTTTGTTTTCATGATTTCTTCTCTTTCCCTCATGAAAAAACACTTTTACAAAGTTAAAGGACTCACTCTTTGGCTTTTCCATAACCCCCATTTCCATTGAAAAACCATGAAAAATACATAAAAACCAAGCGCTAACTCTAGAAGCGCTCATCGCAAATTTCTGAAATGCGATCCAGCGCAGATCGCAAAACCGAAATTTTTAGTTTTCATTTAAAAATGCCCATCACGTTTTCCATTTTTGCGATTTGCGATCAGTCCCCATCGCATTTTCCTCCTTTGCGATCTGCGCTCATCCCGGTCGCATCCATCGCAAAGAGCAAAGCGCAGATTTGTGGTTTCAATCCATTAATCCATCACAATTTTTGCGCTACGATGAGCCCCTTGCCTATATCGGTCATATGTTCCTCCATGTGCCCAGCGGCCCCGCAATCGGGCGCCCATCGCATATCGCAATATCGCATTTTCTCTCCGTCGCATAATCCGCCATCGCATTTTCAACTTTTGCGATTTGCGATCAGTCCGCTGGGCCCACCGTACGATTCCCCCCACCGCTCATATAAAATGCGCCTTTTCCTTTGTAAAATTAAAAAACGTCATACTGTATTATTTACAAAGGTTTTTTCCACCGCCTTTCTCCCAACCGTCGATCTTGCGCAATCGACGGCTTAGATTTTAT
This sequence comes from Pinus albicaulis, assembly GCA_034641835.2. NCBI lineage: Eukaryota > Viridiplantae > Streptophyta > Pinopsida > Pinales > Pinaceae > Pinus > Pinus albicaulis. The sequence continues at coordinate 445,963,129 of CM076573.1, forward strand.
CTTTTTTATCTTGCGCAAAAGACGTTTCCTGTGCCTTCGAGCTGTTAAAGAGAACCATCTGCGAGGTTTCGCTCCATTTTTTTCTCAATGCTTCATGGGCATTGATGCCTTTAAAAATCCCAGTGCGGCCTGCACATCGACAAGACACTGTTTTATTCAAAAGAACAGTTAAAAGAGTATAATTTGGAAGACAGAGTACAACAGAAGGAAGATTGAAGACAATTTTACGGGGATTACGGCTAAGACAGTTATCAAAAGCCTAATCCCCAACTCAAAACACAGTTTAAAGAAAACCTAAAGTGTTTTATCAGACAGAAAGCCTCCACCGCCACATCTTGAGGCAAATTATTTCCTCAGCTACCACCGAGCCACCTGTTGCCTCAAACCTTTCAAAACAGAGGCAGAAGTTATTGAAGAAAATCAGATATTTGCCTCCAGCACAGCCAGGGAGTTACTTCTGCAAGGAAATCAATGCAAAAAATATCTGCAGAGTTACTCCAAACATTACATAAAGCCTCAAAGTCAAATAAAGCTCCCACCGAGCTTAATCCATAAATGTAAAATAGTTAATACAGAGAACCACCTGTAAACTTCTTCATTGAGCCCCTTAAAAGGCTGAGAAAGTCCTGAATCTATATTAATTGTCCTTAGAGATCTTTTGTTAGGTCTCACCTCCTCATTCTTCTATAAATACTTCTGTAGAAGATGAGAAGTTGTTGGTTGCAGAACTTTGAAATACACTTGAGCTGGAGACTTCTATTTGTACATAGTGTTCGCTGGCCCTTGAAGCTCTGTTTATGCTAGAATAGTTAGGTTGAATAGTGAAGATGATTGCTGAACTGAAACATTGGACCTAAAGATTGTAACTGGTTTGACATCAATATAAAAGCTGTTTCTTGGGATCCTGTTCTATATCGCCGGTGAAGTGCTTCTTTCTTTGTTAAATTGTTTTCCTTCTATGTATGCCATATTGTTCATATTCCTCTGTAAAGAACAGTTTAAACAGGGTTAGGATCTACTGTATATCAGTAACCTTCTCTGGCTGAGAAATCTTTATCTTAATGTTTTCCTCAAGTTTGTTTATTTAAGAATGATTCAATACTGTTTAAACAGTTAGGAATGTTGGCGTTCCCTCGTCCTTCTGTTTACATAAACATTGTTCTTAAATGTGATTTCCATTATTTGCTATTAAAGTTAGACTAGAGAAGATATGGTTTGCCCTGATTCCTAGATTCTTTTCTCCAAAGGCAGATTTTGAAAGTTTCCCTTGGTGTTGACTGAAAGCAGACTAAGTTTAAAAGTACTTTATCTGATCTTAAGTTACACTCTGTTTTTCTTATGTGTTTTCATACTTTCTGAAGGTAATTATGTGGATTACTGGATTGTTTGTCAATTAAGCTACTTGAATATAGACTTGCCCAAGGAGTCAATGGTTAGCCCTGCACTTGGTTGGTTTTAAACAGTTACTTAAGAGGCTTTTCTTGTTTTGGACTGACTATAAATCCTCTGAGAAATTATTATCAGTTTCCACCCCTCCAACACTTTAATGTTTCCATTCCATCATTTTATCTCAATAATCTTGTGGTATAGATGACTTGCCCCTTGGATCACACTTGTTGTTGTTTCTCAATTAAAGCCCAGATATGACTCCATAGCCCAATGGACTAAAAACCAGCGTTATATCTATCTGTTTAGCTTAGCTGTTCTATCCACTTGCAACTTCTCACTTTTGAAACTTTTGCACTTAGGACTTTCCCCTCAAGTAACATTTCATGCTCAACCATCCAAAACAAAATCCTTGGCCTTCAAAACTAGCCTAATATCATTACCTTAAGCTTTCAAAGACAATATCCATCTTTGTACATATTGGAGAGATCCCTCTCCGGATTCAGGAGGGCTATATCCTAGAATCCCAAAGTTGGTTGAAACGATGTTGTTTCTGTAATTGGACTCTGCCAATCTTGCTAATAAATTACAGAGACCTAACAAAACCTTTATGACGTTTCAAGAAGAAGAAGAAGAATACATGGGAATTTCTCCTTCAAGGGAAGACCAATATCTAGGGTCCCCTATTGAGGATGGGACATTTCCTATATTCAGAGAAAGAGCTGGGGGTGATAATGCAGTCATAACAAAGGCACCTCTAACATCTCAAGAAGAATAAGTGGTGAGGACAGTTGCACCAAGGAGAGAAGATATTGCACCTTTGCACGGAGTTTCATATAATCTCACATATAGATATTGTGGCACAATCCATGTGCAGTATGTGTCATCATTATCAAATGGTGAGATCTGGAATATTACAGATTTTCATGGGGTAAGAAATATCTACCCTTCTATATTTCTGAAGAATGATGCACAAGGAAGGTAGGAAGATCCATGAAAATCAGTTCATCCATCTCTCCATGATGATCTATGCCTTGATGCCTCCTTATTTGAAGAGGGGCCATTGGGGCAATCCCCTCATGAGAAGAAAAACAAAGTGTTCCCTCAACATGATACAATGAAGACACCAGAGGTCAGGTGAGACACTATCACAGCGCTGGAGGTTGTGGGTAAGAAGCATATTTATGAAAATAATACTTTATTTTATGATTGCATGTGCTCTCTAATCTTATATGTGCAGGGCATAAATCTCAAGGGGAGTGTTCTACCTTATAAGCTTCATGGCCAATTATGGGCCAATATTGTTTTAAAATATGGCCACCTCCTTGATGAGTTGAGGGACGTGATGCACTATGATGGGTGCTTCCCTAAAGCCCCAAATATACATGTCACCTTCATCCATGGTGAAGTGATAAGAGCAGCAAGTAAGTGGCATGCAAACCGCTTCCCATATCCTAATATGAAGGAGGGAGAAGGAAACCTGCACTGGTTTCTGTTGGGTGAGTGTGGGTACTCCCCAAAATTTCTGATTCTCATGACTTATGCCTCGTATTCCAAGAGAAGGTTGTATAATGAGAAGGCATGGTTGTTATGGCTGTCACAAGGAGGGTTTGGACATTATATGTTGAATCTTATGTCCAAATATTTACCCATGTTTGAAGTATGTCTCATGCATTCACATGTATTTTGGGTTGAGATGTATTTCAAGTATGAATCTTGGTTTGGGAGGAGGAGCAACTCCCACATGGTGTGGAATGGGAGAGCTAGCTTGCACTGTGTTGATGGAGCACCCCACATTTCCATCATTACATCATTTCTCCATGATTCACACATTGATAATTTAAGGAAGCCACAAGAGCCCTTGTTGCTATGTCTACTTTTGGGAGAGTATGGGCTGAAACCTCTCCATACTCAACACAACATTCCAAGAGGAATGCATGGCACATCCAAAGTGCAAGAAGGCTACCTTTTAGCAATGATGGAAGGGAGGGAGATCCTCTCACATACCACCACAAGGGTGAATGGGTTTTACATGTGGAATGTCAAGAAGAAGAGTCATGGAGTGACAAGAGTATTGCTACTTAAGCCTACAGCGTTTTCCTCTAAGAGCAATTTCCTAATGATGGAGTATTTCCAAAGAAGTGTGCATCCTTTCATTCTGCATAAATTTATGAGGAGATTGTTATGGGAGGGATCACTCATGGATCACATCTTCAGCTCACACATGAGGCATGGTAAAAAATACGTATATGTGCTTATTTCTCACTCTATTAGGAATTTGTATCTTCTCACCAATTGTAAGCAATGCATTGCTCTGCAAGAGAGCAAGATTATTCATTGGTGTTATGGTCACTTTAGGGCCACATTTTGTAATGATGATAACCCATCTCTACATGACTTGGAGAAAGTGGCTTGTTGTTCTGATTGTATGCAGCTGATATATATTGTTGCTCACTACTTTCTAGTAGATGAGTTGACATGCATAGCTGAAAATTCTTTGGGAGGAAGCTTGCCACTTGATGTTTTAAATCAGCAGTTGGGAAAAATGCGTTATACCCACCATGGAGGCCATATGTATCATCTTCACTTACACATAAACTTCATAAAATTTCTGATTTGGATGACATACGGTGGTGATGTGCCATTCACTTTGAATGGAGTGATTTGGGCCAGCAAGATCCATGACTTTGGAGGAAGGATCTTTTGAGATCCAACCTTTGTTTTTCCATCAAAGGGCACCCTTATTTCAGCCCAAAATCAGTATGTGCTCTAATATTTCCATGAATGGAGAGGGAGACAGTGTGGGATAGGCTATTTTTCCTATCATGTTCAACCATTCAGCCCACCTTCTTTGGTGATCTTAAGGTGGAGGAGATTTACAATAAGTTTCCATCTTGGGAGGCAACAAATTTTTCTTGGATGATAGCATGGAGAAGGGAGTATTTATTTTATGATGAAGTGCTCCATGATTGTCACCAATCCTATCTTGAGGAGGCCATGGGTCAGCAAGAAGGTTTCCATATCAGCCTTCCATTCTTCCAGGATGAAAGCCCTTGGGCTTATTCACCACAAGCCAACACTTTTGCAGAAAATATGAAGCAAAGGAGGAGACTAAGGATAAGGAGGCCACAAGAAGGAGGGAAATTTTTGCAACAACCTTGTAGTTGCTTGAGGAAAAGAAAAATTTTGGAGGGGGAGACTGTAATATTCCCAACTTAGCTCATATCTAAGTGGAATATTAATTTTTGCCAATAAATTTAAGTGCATGAATAATTGAGCAAGGAGACTCATAAAACTACTCGGGCATGAATAAAAACCCCTCACAATGTGAAAAGGAGCCATGAAAAAACCACCTCAAGCATCCACATGTGTGAACAAGGTTAAGTTGACCAATTCAACTCAACTTGTCTTTAAAAGAATGGATCCATGAATAAAGCAGCTCAATGTGAATGGAGGCAAATTCAACAAAACAATTTGAAGACTCCTTAAATGTGAAAAAGGGCAAGGAAAAGAGACTCAATCAAGGAAGATTCTTAGAAGATGCATTTACTCACATTGACTAAATCAAACCACGCAGCATCTATTTTTCCTCCACCTAATGGGACAGCGTAACCCTAGAGAGGCAAAGCTTGGCAAGGAAGCAAACCCTAGTGGAGTGGGGCCCTTGGAGGAGAAGCTCATTTCCTATATGATGAAGGAAGGGAGACCATTTAGTTTTATATTGGATATTATAATTTCATGAGGTCTACTTAGATTTCCTGCATACTTAGCTGTTTAGCTAAGTTGCTGCACTTCTTAGTGCAAGGGTTTTCTCTTGTGGGAATGTCCTGCTTTTTCTTGGAGATATTGTAGCAAGAGATCTAAGGGAAGATTCTGAACTGTAATTTCCACTTTAAGGTGTTATTACAAGCACTTGTGCTCCATATCTGTGCAGTTCCTTGGGGATACTGCATTATTTTTACAGAGGTGCAGTGGAATGGGTCAAAACCCCATTGTTTGGAGCTAGTTTCCCAAAGGGAAGCTCAATCTTCTTCTATTAGCTGATAAAAAGAGATTCTACAGCAATTATTATTTGTATTTAGCCATTTTATGTAGATATATATCCCTACAGTGTTATTTCAGTATTAGATCTGCAGCTTCTCTTCTACATATTGTTTTCTGTGGAGAAACCCTTGCCAGGTGATCATAAAATTGTGTAAAAGAGATTGGATCTCTGTATTTATTGTTCATTGAGAATTATAATATAAATATCAGTCATTATTTCTTATTTTTCTGATTCTTTAATTCAATATATTGCGCAGTTTCTTATACAGTAGCATTCTGACTTTTTACAGTTTAGGGTTTTGTCCATTTTCAGCTATTTGAGCATGGGAAGCCTGTTTAACTTTGTGTTGGTATTTGTTTCTGAAACAATATTGCATGAAGCTCATTTATTGTCTAATATAATGGAAAAAACCGTTATTTTATACTAATGTAACTCAATACTCAGTAAAACAACGTTTTTGGGTCACTAGTGGTGCTTTTCCCCACTTGGTTTTTTTTCTGGAGTGATGTTTATTGTAGTTTTTGTCAAAAGATGAGACATGCATCTGATATGACCTTTGATATATTCATTTTATGATTCCTCTTGAGTTTCTGAAGAAATTATGCAAATTCTGAAGTAGGATTTCCATTTTGCTGCAACCTTCCTCTTTCAGCAGGCTTCAGCTAGTCTAGTTCGTGGCAGATCTGTTTAAGGTCTCTAAGTTCATTTTTTCCAGCTGAAATTCCATGCATAAGTCACATACAGCCATTATGGGAGGAAATAAGAATTAATCTGGATTTCTATTATATATTTTTGGTTATACAACATTTTTGTTGAGCTGCTTGTCAATAGTCCTGAAAAGGAAATATTAGCCTTCAACATAGTTCTATAGACACAGTCTATTAGCAGGCCAGATAGCCTATGGATCTAACACTATTTTCAGAGGTGGAATATCCAATAAATTCCCCTACAGTCAATGTCTGGAATAAATCCAGTTGTTGATTGTTAATGTTTTCTTGAAAAAGGATTTTCATTTGCCAAATTCATGAGCATTTCCTGATTTGGAATATTACAGTGGTATCAGAGCATGATATTTGGCCCAACCTATGAGATAAGGCTATCAGATAAGTGATGAGGGGAAATAACAAACAGAAAGCAGAAATTATGGAGAGGATGAGATTACTCTCATCAATATTCACATCCAAGAAGAGCCTCTCAAAGGGGGTTGAACAGTTGGAAGCAGAAAGATGCAGTGAAACTCCAAGAGGGTTTCAAGGAGAAGAGGACTGTAGTGAAACCTTTATGAGGTTTCAAGAAGAAGAAGAGGAAGACATGGGAATTCCTCCTTCAAGGGAAGACCAATATCTAGGGTCCCCTATTGAGGATGGGACATTTCCTATATTCAGAGAAAGAGCTGGGGGTGATAATGCAGTCATAATAGAGGCACCTCTAGCATATCAAGAAGAATAAGTGATGAGGATAGTTGCACGAAAGAGAGAAGCTCTTGCACCTCTGTAAGGAGTTTCATAGAATCTCACATATAGCGATTGTGGCACAATCCATGTGCAGTATGTGCCATTATTATCAAATGGTGAGATCTGGAATATTACAGAGTTTCATGGGGTAAGTAATATCTACCCCTCTATATTTCTGAAGAATGATGCACAAGGAAGGTAGGAAGATCCATGCACATCAGTTCATCCATCTCTCCATGATGATCTATGCCTTGATGCCTCCTTATTTAAAGAGGAGCCATTAGGGCAATCCCTTGATGAGAAGAAAAAAAAAGTGTTCCCTCAACATGATACAATGAAGACACCAGAGGTCAGAGGAGACACTATCACAGCGCTGGAGGTTGCGGGTAAGTGGCATATTTATGAAAATAATACTTTATTTTGTGATTGCATGCTCTCTCTCACCTTATATGTGTAGGCCATAACTCCTAAGGGGAGTTTTCTACCTTATAAGCTTCATGGCCAATTATGGGCCAAGATTGTTTTCAAGTATGGCCACCTCCTTGATGAGTTGAGGGAGGTGATGCACTATGATGGGTGCTTCCCTAAAGCCCCAAATATACATGTCACCTTCAGCCATGGTGAAGTGATAATATCAACAAGTAAGCGGCATGCAAACCGCTTACCATATCCTGATATGAAGCAGGGACAAGGAAACCTGCGCTGGTTTCTGTTGGGTGAGTGTGGGTACTCCCCAAAATTTCTGATTCTCATGACTCATGCCTCGTATTCCAGGAGAAGTTTGTATAATGGGAAGGCATGGTTTTTATGGCTATCACAAGGAGGGTTTGGACATTATATGTTGAATCTTACGTCCAAATCTTTACCCATGTTTGAAGTATGTCTCATGCATTCACATGTATTTTGGGTTGAGATGTATTTCAAGTATGAATCTTGTTTTGGGAGGAGGAACAACTCCCACATGGTGTGGAATGGGAGAGCTATCTTGAACTATCTTGATGGAGCACCCCACATGTCCATCATTACATCATTTCTCCATGATCCACACATTGATAATGTAAGGAAGCAACAAGAGCCCTTGTCGATATGGCTAATTTTGAGAGAGCATGGGCTGAAAACTCTCCATACTCAACACAACATTCCAAAAGGAATGCATGGCACATCCAAAGTGCAAGAAGGATACCTTTCAGAAATGATGGAAGGGAGGGAGATCCTCTCACATAGCAGCACAAGTGTGAATGGGTTTTACATGTGGAATGTCAAGAAGAAGAGTCATGGAGTGACAATAGTATTGCTACTTAAGCCTAAAGCATTGTCCTCTAAGAGAAATTTTCTAATGATGGAGTATTTCCATAGAATTGTGCATCCTTTCATTTTGCATAAATTTATGAGGAGATTGTTATGGGAGGGCTCACTCATGGATCACATCTTCAGCTCACAAATGAGGCATGGTAAGAAATACATCTATGTGCTTATTGATCATTCTATTAATAATTTTTATCTTCTCACCAATTGTAAGTAATGCATTTCTCTACAAGAGAGCAAGATTATTCATGGGTGTTATGGTCACTTTAGGGCCACATTTTGTAATGTTGATAACCCATCTCTACATGACTTGGAGAAAGTTCCTCATTGTTTTGATTGTATGCAATTGATATATATTGTTTCTCACTACTTTCTAGTAGATGAATTGACATGCATAGCTGGAAATTCTTTGGGAGGCAACTTGCCACTTGATGTTTTAAATCAGCAGTTGGGAAAACTGCATTATACCCACCATGGAGGCCATATGTATCGTCTTCACTTGCACATAAACATCAGAAATTTTCAGATTTGGATGACATATGGTGGTGATGTTCCATTCACTTTGAATGGAATGATTTGGGCCAGCAGGATCCATGACTTTGGAGGAAGGATCTTTGGAGATCCAACCTTTGTTTTTCCATCAAAGGGAACCCTTATTTCAGCCCAAAATAATTATGTGCTCTACTCTTGCGATGAGTGGAGAGGGATACAGCATGGGATAGGCTATTTTTCCTATCATGGTTAGCCTTTCATCCCACCTTCTTTGCAGGAGCTTAAGGTGGAGGTGATTTACAATAAGTTGCCATCTTGGGAAGCAACAAATTTTTCTTGGATGATAGCATCGAGAAGGGAGTCTTTCTTTGATGATGAAGTGCTCCATGATTTTCACCACTCCTATCTTGAGGAGGCCATGGGTCAACAAGAAGGTTTCCATATCAGCCTTCCATTCCTGCATTATGAAATCCCTTGGGCTTATTCACCACAAGCCAACACTTTTGCAGAAAATCTGAAGCAAAGGAGGAGACTATGGATAAGGAGGCCACAAGAAGGAGTGAAATTTTTGTAGCACCCTTGCAATTGCTTGAGGACAAGAAAAATTTTGGAGGGGGAGAATGTAATATTCCCAACTTAGCTCATAGCTAAGTGGAATATTAATTTTTTCCAATAAATTCAAGTGCATGAATAATTGAGCAAGGAGGTTCATAAAACTACTCAAGCATGAATAAAAACCCCTCACAATGTGAGAATTGGCCATGAAATAACTAGCTCAAGCATCCACATGTGTGAACAAGGTTAAGTTGACCAATTCAACTCAACTTGTCTTTAAAATAATGGATCCATGAATAAAGCAGCTCAATGTGAATGGAGGCAAATTCAGCAAAACAGTTTGAAGACTCCTTAAATGTGAAAAAGGGCAAGGCAAAGAGACTCAATAAAGGAATATTCTTAGAAGATGCATTTAGTTAGATTGACTTAATCAAACCATGCAGCATCTAGTTTTCCTCCACTTAATGGGACATCGTAACCCTAGAGAGGGAAAGCTTGGAAAGGAAGCAAACCCTAGTGGAGTGGGGCTGTTGGAGGAGAAGCTCATTTCCTATATAATGAAGGAAGGGAAAACATTTGGGTTTAGATTGGAGATTATACTTTCATGAGGTCTGCTTATAATTCCTACATACTTAGCTGTTTAGCTAAGTTTCTACACTTCTTAGTGCAAGGGTTTTCTCTTATGGGAATGCCCTGCTTTTTCTTGGAGATATTGTAGCAAGAGATCAAAGGGAAGCTTATGATCTGTAATTTCTACTTTTAGGTGCTAGGCCAAGCACTTTTTCTCCATATCTGCGCAGTCCCTTGGGGATACTGTGTTATTTTTACAGAGGTGCAGTGGAAGGGGTCAAAACCCCATTGTTTGGAGCTAGTTTCCCAAAGGGAAGCTCAATCTTATTCTAGGAGCTGATAAAAAGAGAGTCTACATACATTCTTAAGTTTAATCAGCCATTTTCTACAGATCTACAGCCCTACAGTGTTATTTCAGTATTAGATATGCAGCTTCTCTTCTACATATTATTTTCTGTGGATAAACCCTTACCAGGTGATCATAAAATTGTGTAAAAGAGATTGGCTCTCTGTATTTATTCTTCATTGAGAATTATAATAAAAATATCAGTCATTCTCTCTTACTTTTCTGATTCTTTACTTCATTAGACTGCGCAGTGTCTTATGCAGCAGCATTCCGACATTTTACAGTTTGGGGTTTTTGTCCATTTTCAGCTATTTGAGCATGGGAGGCCTGTTTAACTTTTATTTTGGTATTTTTTTCTGAAACCATCTTGCATGCAGCTCATATATTTTCTAATATAATGGAAAAAACCATTATTTTATACTGATGTAACTCAATACTCAATCAAACAACATTTCTGGGTCACTAGTGGTGCTTTTCCCCACTTGGTTGTCTTTCTGGAGTGATGTTTGTTGTATTTTTTGTCAAATGATGAGATATTCATGTAATAATACCTTTGATATGTTTATTTTCTGATTCCTCTTGAGTTTCTGAAGAAATTATGCAAATTCTGAGGTAGGACTTCCATGTTGTTGCAACCTTCCTCTTTTAGCAGTTTTCAGCTAATCTAGTTTGTGGGAGATTTGTTCAAGGTATCTAAGTTCATTTGTTTCAGCTGAAATTCCGTACATAATTCACATACATCCATTATGAGAGGAACCAAGATTTAATCTGCATTTCTGTCTCATATTTTTTCTTATACAACGTTTTCCTTGAGCTGCTTGTCAATAGTCCTGAAAGGGAAATATTAGCCTTAAACATAGTTCTATAGACACACTATGTTAGTGTGCCAAATATCCTTTGGATCTCACCCTCTTTTCAAAGGTAAAATATCTAGTAAATTCCCCTCCAGTCAATCTCTGGAATAGATCTAGTTGTTGATTGTTAATGTTTTCTTGAAAAAGGATTTTCACTTGCCAGATTCCTGAGCATTTCCTGATTTGGAATATTACAGTGGTATCAGAGCATAATCTCTAGCCCAGCCTATCAGATCAAGCTCTCAGAGAAGTTCTGAGTGGAAACAACAACAAAAAAGTAGAAAGTATGGAGAGGATGAGATTACTCTCATCAATATTCACATCTGAGAAGAGCCTATCAAAGGGGGTTGAACAGTTGGAAGCAGAAAGATGAAGTGAAACTCCAAGAGGGTTTCAAGGAGAAGAGGACTGCAGTGAAACCTTTATGAGGTTTCAAGAAGAAGAAGAATACATGGGAATTCCTCCTTCAATGGAAGACCAAGATCTAGGGTCCCCTATTGAGGATGGGACATTTCCTATATTGAAAGAAAGAGCTGGGGGTGACAGCGAGGTCATAACAGAGGCACCTCTAGCATCTCAAGAAGAATAAGTGGTGAGGAAAGTTGCACCAAGGAAAGAATTTCTTACACCTTTGCAAGGAGTTTTAGAGAATCTCACATATAGAGATTGTGGCACAATCCATGTGCAGTATGTGCCATCATTATCAAATGGTGAGATCTGGAATATTATAGAGTTTCATGGGGTAAGAAATATCTACCCCTCTATATTTATGAAGAATGATGCACAAGGAAGGCAGGAAGATCCATGAAAATTAGTTCATCCATCTCTCCATGATGATCTATGCCTTGATGCCTCCTTATTTGAAGAGGGGCCATTAGGGTAATCCCATGATGAGAAGAAAAAAAAAGTGTTCCCTCAACATGATACAATGAAGACACCAGAGGTCATAGGAGACACTATCACAACACTGGAGGTTGTGGGTAAGTAGCATATTTATGAAAATAATACTTTATTCTATGATTGCATGTGCTCTCTCACCTTATATGTGTAGGCCATAACTCCCAAGGGGAGTGCTCTACCTTATAAGCTTCATGGCCAATTATGGGCCAAGATTGTTTTCGACTATGGCCACCTCCTTGATGAGTTAAGGGAGGTGATGCACTATGATGGGTGCTTCCCTAAAGCCCCAAATATACATGTCACCTTCAGCCATGGTGAAGTGATAAGATCAAAAAGTAAGCGGCATGCAAACCGCTTACCATGTCCTGATATGAAGCAGGGAGAAGGAAACCTACGCTGGTTTCTGTTGGGTGAGTGTGGGTACTCCCCAAAATTTCTGATTCTCATGACTCATGCCTCGTATTCCAGGAGAAGGTTGTATAATGGGAAGGCATGGTTTTTATGGCTATCACAAGGAGGGTTTGGACATTATATGTTGAATCTTATGTCCAAATATTTACCCATGTTTGAAGTATGTCTCATGCATTCACATGTATTTTGGGTTGAGATGTATTTCAAGTATGACTCTTGGTTTGGGAGGAGGAACAACTCCCACATGGTGTGGAATGGGAGAGCTAGCTTGCACTATGTTGATGGAGCACCCCACATGTCCATCATTACATCATTTCTCCATGATCCACACATTGATAATGTAAGGAAGCAACAAGAGCCCTTGTTGCTATGGCTACTTTTGGGAGAGTATGGGCTGAAAACTCTCCATACTCAACACAACATTCCAAGAGGAATGCATGGCACATCCAAAGTGCAAGAAGGCTACCCTTCAGCAATGATGGAAGGGAGGGAGATCCTCTCACATAGAAACACAAAGGTGAATGGTTTTAACATGTGGAATGTCAAGAAGAAGAGTCATGGAGTGACAAGAGTATTGCTACTTAAGCCTACAGCGTTGTCCTCTAAGAGCAATTTTCTAATGATGGAGTATTTCCAAAGAAGTGTGCATCCTTTCATTTTGCATAAATTTATGAGGAGATTGTTATGGGAGGGCTCACTCATGGATCACATCTTTAGATCACACATGAGGCATGGTAAGAAATACATCTATGTGCTTATTGATCATTCTATTAAGAATTTGTATTTTCTCACCAATTGTAAGCAATGCATTGCTCTGCAAGAGAGCAAGATTATTCATGGGTGTTATGGTCACTTTAGGGCCACATTTTGTAATGATTATAACCCATCTCTACCTGAATTGGAGAAAGTGCCTTTTTTTTTTTATTGTATGCAGCTGATATATATCGTTGCTCACTACTTTCTAGTAGATGAGTTGACATGCATAGATGAAAATTCTTTGGGAGGCAACTTGCCACTTGATGTTTTAAATCAGCAGTTGAGAAAAATGCGTTATACCCACCATGGAGGCCATATGTATCATCTTCACTTGCACATAAACTTCAACAAATTTCTGATTTGTGGTGATGTGCCATTCACTTTGAATGGAATGATTTGGGCCAGCAGGATCCATGACTTTGGAGGAAGGATCTTTGGAGATCCAACCTTTGTTTTTCCATCAAAGGGTATCCTTATTTCAGCCCAAAATCAGTATGTGCTCTACTCTTGCCATGAGTGGAGAGGGAGAGAGCATGGGATAGGGTATTTTTCCTATCATGTTCATCCATTCAACCCACCTTCTTTGCAGGAGCTTTAGGTGGAGGAGATTTACAATAAGTTTCCATCTTGGGAGGCAACAAATTTCACTTATATGATAGCATGGAGAAGGGAGTATTTCTTTGATAATGAAGTGCTCCATGATTTTCACCACTCCTATATTGAGGAGGCCATGGGTCAGCAAGAAGGTGTCCATATCAGCCTTCCATTCTTCCAGGATGAAAGCCCTTGGGCTTATTCACCACAAGCCAACACTTTTGTAGAAAATCTGAAGGAAAGGAGGAGACTATGGATAAGGAGGCCACAAGAAGGAGGGAAATTTTTGCAGCACCCTTGCAGTTGCTTGAGGACAAGAAACATTTCATAGGGGGAGACTGTAATATTCCCAACTTAGCTCATACTTAAGTGGAATATTAATTTTTTCCAATAAATTCAAGTGCATGAATAATTGAGCAAGGAGGCTCATAAAACTACTCAAGCATGAATAAAAACCCCTCACAATGTGAAAAGGGGCCATGAAATAACCAGCTCAAGCATCCGCATGTGTGAACAAGGTTAAGTTGACCAAGTCAACTCAAATTGTCTTTAAAATAATGGATCCATGAATAAAGCAGCTCAATGTGAATGGAGGAAAATTCAGCAAAACAATTTGAAGACACCTTTAATGTGAAAAAGGGCAAGGCAAAGAGACTCAATCAAAGAGATTCTTAGAAGATGCATTTAGTCACATTGACTAAATCAAACCACATAGCATCTAGTTTTCCTCCACTTAATGGGACGACGTAACCGTAGAGAGCGAAAGCTTGGCAAGGAAGAAAACCCTAGTGGAGTGGGGCCCTTGGAGGAGAAGCTCATTTCCTATATAATGAAGGAAGGGAAACCATTTGGGTTTAGATTGAAGATTATACTTTAATGAGGTCTTCTTAGACTTCCTGCATACTTAGTTGTTTAGCTAAGTTGCTGCACTTCTTAGTGCAAGGGTTTTCTCTTGTGGGAATGCCCTTCTTTTTCTTGGAGATCTTGTAGCAAGAGATCTAAGGGAAGCTTATGATCTGTAATTTCCACTTTCAAGTGTTAGGCCAAGAACTTGTGCTCCATATATGTTTAGTCCCTTGGGGATATTGCGTTATTTTTATAGAGGTGCAGTGGAAGGGGTCAAAACCCCATTGTTTGGAGCTAGTTTCCCAAAGGGAAGGTCAAACTTCTTATGGGAGCTGATCAAAAGAGACTATATAGCAATTATTATGTGTATTCAGCCATTTTATGTAGAGCTAAAACCATACAACGTTATTTCAATATTAGATTTGTAGCTTCTCTTCTACATATTATTTTCTGTGGATAAACCCTTGTCGGGTGATCATAAAATTGTGTAAAAGAGATTGGATATCTGTATTTATTCTTCATTGAGAATTATAATATAAATATCAGTCATTCTATATTATTTTTTTGAGTCTTTACTTCAATAGACTGCGCAGTGTCTTATGCAGCAGCATTCTGGCATTTTAAAGTTTGGGGTTTTTGTCCATTTTCAGCTATTTGAGCATGGGAGGCCTATTTAGGCTTTCCATTTTGCTGCAACCTTCCTCTTTGAGTAGTTTTTAGCTAGTCTAGTTTGTGGGAGATCTGTTTAAGGTATCTAACTTCATTTGTTTCATCTGAAATTCCATACATAAGTCACATACAGCCATTATGAGAGGAAACAATCATTAATTTTCATTTTTGTTGGATATTTTTGCTTATACAATGTTTTCCTTGAGCTGCTTGTCAATTGTCCTGAAAGGGAAATATTAGCCTTCAACATAATTCTATAGAAAAAGTCTGTTAGTGGGCCAGCTAGCCTCTAGATCTCACCCTCTTTTCAAAGGTGAAATATCCAGTAAATTCCCCTACAGTCAATCTCTGGAATAGATCCAGTTGTTGATTGTTAATGTTTTCTTGGAAAAGGATTTTCATTTGCCGAATTCATGAGAATTTCCTGATTTGGAATATTACATTCCTTGAGGATGAATCATCAGGAAAAAAAAAATTTCAGTTTTGGAAATGAGCTTACGACATTCTTTTATAGTAACCAAATAGATGACAGTAGGCGGTGCTACCTCTAGTATCATGTAAAACTTATTACCCAACATAACAATAACAGTGTGAGTTCGGGATTCATACATAGCATGTCTCTTCCACAACTATGGTTGGCCTAATAATACATCACAAACATCAAGAGGGCAATTTCATGTAATACCTCATTAGCAAAAGGCTTGATGTTGTATGGAAGGCGACAATACTGGCTGATGCGGGGATCTCGTCCTTGGTAAAGCTACGTGATGGTGTATGAATGTGGGTGTGCTATGGTCGGGAAGCCCAACTACTTCACGATATTTACTAAAATGAGGTTCTTTTGGCTCCTGTTGTCGACAATGAACTGCAGTGGGGAACCCTTTACCCACATATGGGAATGGAAGAGGCACTCCTCCTCCTCTGAATCATTTGGTTCCTCCTTTCCCATATTCGTGGTGGGAATGGTGGTGTTGGGCTCGACATCGATAATTTTATTCCCTTTTTCACTCTCCTTGTCAAGTTCTAATTTAGATTTGGAGCATGCATCTGATTTATAAGCCTTCAACTTGCCCACCAGTGACTACTTGGCTCAACACTCACTTGCGTTGTGAG
Organism: Pinus albicaulis; assembly: GCA_034641835.2. Lineage (NCBI taxonomy): Eukaryota > Viridiplantae > Streptophyta > Pinopsida > Pinales > Pinaceae > Pinus > Pinus albicaulis. The sequence continues at coordinate 445,979,425 of CM076573.1, forward strand.
TGGAGCTCTTATGGAACTCACACCAATTATCCATGACCTTCCTTTTCTTAACGGTGTTGTTCTTTTCTTGTGGATTTTGTGGGTTATCCTGGGCTGCCCTGCCTTGTCTTTTTGCTTTATTCTATGGTCTGTGGGCACCTTTCCCTTGCTTCTAATTCGGAGATCCAAAGTCTCGCTTCTTCTATTTGAATTTATGCTCAATCTTGGCAGCATGCTAGTATGCTACACCAAGCGAGGAGATGTCAAGGAAATCCATTTCCTCATGAATGTATCTGTGCAGATAACTGCGGTAATTCAACACCAATTTTTTCTCTAAATCTTTGATACCCAATTTTGTGCGTAGGGTATGGAACAGATTCGTCAGCTCATGCACATCTTGATCCCTTTGTTGCCACAACATAGTCCTTTGTATGTACTTGTCCTAGTAGCTCCAAATGAGATAATATTGTTCCTTAATGGCATCTCGGAGAGAATTCCAAGTGGGTGTGACAAAAAATAGAGAGGTTTCCCTCTCGTCCTTTTTCTCATAGTAGGTTTCCGACTAGTCCTTGACATGGGGGGTGACTTTGAGGAGTGCAAAAGTAATATTTTCCTAGTTGGAAAAGTCATGAACCGAGAAATACCCTTCTAATAGATTCAAACACCTATCTATGACATCTACATCTATTTGGCCCTAAAATATGGGGATGTCAATTTTTTCTTATACCTTAAAAGGAGTTGTGCCTCCAGAGTGGTTGCTGGATGCAGATGCGCTACTGGTGGGCAGTGGTTGAAGAATCGAGGCACATTTATCCATCATCGCATTCCTTTGTTTCTCGAGGGTCTCCTAGAGAAATACTTTGATAAGATATCCTAATCCATCATCTTTCATTTAATCCCTAGACCCCCATGGGTAGCTGTCGGTGTTTGGGAAGCTCATCTTGCAAAGTTTCAACTAGATCGAGCCCTAACTCATTATACCACGACCTTGTTGGGGACATGCAAATAAGGATCAAGAAAGGGAAGACTGATTTGATAGCACTGATCTAGAATTATGGAGGAATGAAATAAAATAAATAAATACACATAAACACAAAGATGAAACATAAAAAAGACTTCATTTCATTAATATCACATAACTGAAATATGTTTACAGATAGAATGGAAATAAAATAGCTAGGGAATTGGTAGCTTATATATGAGAAGATATTTGGTGGCTACAAGCCTCTGAAATGTGTTACAATTAGGCTCAAAGGCATATTTATTATTGAGAAATAATGGAAACCCCTAAACATCAAAAAACCTAAGCTTGGGAGATGAAACACCAAACTATGGGCATTGTTTGGGTAAAATTGTACATCAATTTCTTAGGGTTGTAAATTTGGCATACAATCCTCATTTGATGCACAATATACATTGTTAGAAAGATATTTATGAGGACTATAACTATTTAAGCTAAATATATAGTTAACAAGTAAATTTTATCTTAAAGGTGACTTTCCCAAAAAACATCGTTTAGGGCCACGAAACGACTCTAGAAGTTTAGGACCCGAAAAACTTCCAAAAATAGTAAATTATGCTTAAGGAAACTAAAAAAATAAAAGAAACAATGGTGGGTGTCCAAGTGGAACAGGGGTGTGGCCACTAATATCCACCTTGATCAAAATTCCATTATTGCGACTTCACATTAATTATCTACATCTCATGATGTATCTTTGGCAACACATTAGCATCATAACATATCAATATCAACATGATGACCTAATTTGATACAATGACCTTATGCACAATAACCTCAGTCAAACCAATGAAAACTTGACCATATGCACCAACTTGACATGTATAACCAATCATGAACGACCAATGCATGTTCCACTTACAAAATCACATAAGCAAGCATACATGGATAACGTCAAAGCATGACCAATATGTAGCCCTAGAATAACCAAGAAATGCATGTAAAATATGTAACAATATGTAAACAAACATGCACGAACAATACACAAGCATGAGAAACACATATCCAATCATACACTCATGACATCATGTTGACAACAACAACATCAATGCTTCCATGGCAACACCACTGCCACCATGACCAAAACAACACGAATGCAACAAGCACGTACAATAAACACATACTAAATACGTATGCAATAAACATGAATGCATGATCAACACACTGCCTCTCTAGTCCAAGGGTTGAACCATGCTGTGATACCACTCTATAACACCCTCTTTCCACATCTACCCAATTAATTGGCCAACTGGGTTAAACATGTCACGAGAGGCTACTAAACTAGGATTCAACCTCCTATATGCCCGTAAGGAAGTGGAACTGATGGAAACATGACAAACACACCTTACACAACATCAACAACACCTCTGGGAGGTAAACCACCCTCCTAGACCCCTGAAAAATGAAAGGGGGCTATATTTTGACCCTCTTGAGCCCAAGCCATGGGCATATAAGGGTAAGTGAGACGTTATATACCCTTAGCCATAGGATATCATTGGAAATGTGGTAGATAGATCCCCAAACAATCAATTGTGTGCGTCAAGATTCAGGATTTGTGCCACATTTCCAACCCCTGATCCTAGCTCACTACCCAAAACTTCTTGTAACTTTAGGATAGGATACATAACATTAAAAGAAATACACCAAAGAAATCAAATCATTTGGAACTCATATGGAATCTCCTAAACATGACAATAATTTCATCAAACATGTCACAAACATTGCATCTACAGGTATAAACAACAAATTTAAACATGGGGGTCTCCTACAGTTATGAGAATAGATAAGAAGTATTTCTCCCCTACATCAGAAGCTATGATACAATATATTTTACCATAGATACATTGTGAATTCATTTATGTGTAAAAACATAGATAGAGCCATGCATCATCACTAATCAAATACATTCTTATAACCAACATAATAAAAACATAAATATAATGGATATAACAACAAATAAATCCATACAAAAACCAATACATTTTCATACCAAATAGGAGAGGAATGAGCTCCCCATTTCTGAATGTAAAAATTAACCAAATATGGGAATTCCACGTTCCACCCAACCATAGATTGGCTGAGCCAAGCCTAACTTTAGCCAATCAGCCCCATGCCATATTCCAAGCATGAATATAGGACTTTATCAAACATATCAATCAGCACCAAAATAGGGCTCTAGAGACCAAACCATCTTATCCCTAAACCAATGATTCCACCTCACGGTTAGACATCACTAACCATCACAAATTGGTCTCTATCCAAACTATTCTAAGGCTCTAGAGTGTTTGTTCCAACAGGGACTTATATTACTAGTAAGTCAACCACAATTGTTATAGGCCTTCTAGAGCGTTTTTTCAACAAGGGCTTCCAGGACTAGTAACTCAACCTGAGCTATTTCCAGGCTCTAGAGCATTTTCCAACTAGGGATATAGGACTAGTAACTCAACCCACCTAGGGCTTAGAGAATTTATCCAACAAAGGCTCCAGGACTAGTAACTCAACCCAATAGTTGTATGCGGTGCTCCAGAGCATTTTTCCAACCAAAGGCTCCAAGACTAGTAGCTCAACCCAGAGTTGTTCACCAAGCTCCAGAGCGCTTGTCCAACCACTGCTCCAAGAACTAATAACTAAACCCACAGCTAAAGGAATCATGAGAACCAACCAGAAAGCAATAAATGGAAATAAACCCACAACACCATGGATATCCAAGAAATGGAAAGGCTAGGAAAATCAACATGCATACACCATGCATGTTAAAACTAGTGAGGAAAAAATACATGCAACTCAGTACCTCCACTCAAAAAAAACTATAGATTTTGATCTCAATGTCCTCTTGCACTTTTTTTCTCTTCCTTTTCCTCCTTACTCCAAATCACAAAGTATGCCAGAATCTCCAAGAGTTCTCCAAGAATAATCTAAGTGTCCAAGAGTATGAGAGAGAGAGAGAATAATAAGAGAGCTCGAAAAATGTGAGTAAAAGCCTGAGCCAAAATATTACCAACTGATCCTCAAAAGCCTTTTTATTAATGAGGCTTCTATTTTCTTCATTTTCCATTATTTTCCTTCATTTTCCTCATCACATGCAACCTGTGACATTTCACTTTCCTCTTCTCCTATTTTCCATTATTTTCATAAATAAAATTCCAATTAATGCCACTTTCCCTTTATAAAGCCTTTTCCATTTCCTTTTCAAATTTCATTTAGCCATAATAACCGAAATGAACACCTGCTAAGAAGTTTTTCCAACATTTAGTTTGAAATACGCATCCCACCTACCATGGTATTATATCTTTTTTACATGGATTTTTACCAGGGTTGTTACATATAATGATTTGGTACACCAATATCAAAATAATGCCAAAAGAAAATTATAATGTCACAAAACATGCACACAGTGTAAATCACTTTCCAATGTAAACAATATGCACAAAACATATTAAATAAATAAAAGAATATGTATGCAACATTCACTCCTAAAAGCCATATTTTCTTCATGTCATTTCCTCAATAGACTTGATTCTTGTATCATTTTTTCTTCCATGGAGTTTTTCCTTTGGTGTCATGGAGTCCTACCTTTGTTGTTATGGAGTCTCACCTTTGCCTTGCATTAAACAAATTCATCTCAACCAGTATATGCAAACATCTATCACTAACATATGTTTTTCACACATTTTCTCACCAAAAAGTATTACATTTTCTCCTTCGCATACCTTTGCTAATTTGTTACCACTCTTTTACCCAAGTGGCTCCTCCCTTATTGCTCCTTTTCCATCACATATTTTCTACTTCTTTTCCTTTCTGTTGTAGCTCTTTTGATACTCCTTTAACATCAATGAAAAAAATTCCTTCACAATTGTATACCATGACCCCATGCATGATAACCATAACCTTGACAACATTAGATTTTACCCAAAGAGAGCACAACCTACTCTGATACTGAAATGTAACATGCCTCCTCCAAAATTTACCCACTTTCACTGGTTGGACCAGGGTAAACATGATTTGAGGGTCACTATGATAATGCTCAACCTCCTATATTGCCTTAAGGAAATGGATTCGAGAGCTTAAGACTTACTGGCCTACCTCAGGTGCTATAGGACCTCTAGGAGATACCCAACCCCTCCAGGTGTCCAACCCCTGAGTTAACTCTATTTTTCACTAGAGCCTTAATCTCTCCCTTTCCAAGGCCTCCATGTGAATTTATCCCTCCAGTCACACTCATAATCCTGCTTCCCATCAACTATAGCCTTTTCCATTCAGTTGTTTTCCTACGAACCTGAATTATGAGCCACATTTTCAGGCTAAAACTCAGGCCCCTTCCCAGAACTCAATGAGACATCCAAAAATGATCAATACCATAGAAACAAAGCTTCCAAACAAAAAATTCAAACATGAATTGACCAAACCCCTCCTAACTAGGACCGACATTCCACCAAACACATGATGAACATGAAATATATAGGTCATGAATGCATATATGAATATACGAATATGAAACTTATTTGAGGTTTAACAACAATGACTAATTCCATCTCACAATAGTTATCATAAAACCAATTAGGTCATGCATTTATTTACTAATCAAAACATGATGATAGCCATGACTAAAATCTGTCATAAACCATGCTTATAACCAATATATAGCTAGATAGATAAAAAAGATAAAAAACCATTAAATCCACATATTAACAAGTGAGGTGGTCTTTGGAAAATCCCATCACACCATAGATACCCAGAAATAGAAAGGAAAGGCTAAAATCCACTGTGAAAACCCGAAAAAACGATGAAAATTGTTATCAGTCATAATTTCTCAAAATTTCATTGATAGGGTATTGCACATCATTCACCTAGGTTACATTTTGTTTTCATAGTTGGGTTCAAGAAATTTATGAAAAAACACATGAAATAAGCTTAATCCTATGTCTAAAAGCCCACCATGAGTCATGTCATGCAGTCAAATCCACTCCATTTCATTTAGTTTTCGCACCCATGCCTTCAAATAATAAAACAAGCCACTTGTATGTTTTTTCACCATTTCATAATGAATACAATGGAAGAATAGAGGAATTCACTACGGAATCACCTAACAATTTCGTAGTGGATCTGTCAGGATTTAATTGTTTCGTTACGAAACTGTGTTTTTCTGCAGAAAATAAAGAGCATGGAGAGGTGTCAAGTTCTCAATGGCCAAGGGTAAAGGTGAGTTCAGAAAATTAGTTACCATGATCACCAAGCATGCAAGATCATGATTTCACTCATCATTACTTTTTGTGGTCACAATTGTCATCATTCTACCTTAAGTTGTCGAATTGCATTTTAAATTTCACCCCTAAGCACCTCTCTGTCATTCATTTTTAAAAGTCTTTCATGTATCATCACAGTGTCATCCTTGAAGAGCCGATTCACAACACAAGAAACTTGTTGTCTAGGTTTGTTCATTTGCAGGTTTCATAACTAAGAAGCAACGAGGGTATCAAGGAGAAATGGAAGTGAACAAGAAAGTGAATAAAGGAGGTTACTGTGTGAAATATGATCCTATGGATTTAAAACTATTGAATGAAGATCCTTGTTTCATGGATGCTTTCAGGAATATTGGTTGTCTATAGTTCTATCAGAAGCTGCAGGTTTTTCGTTATCACACATAAATTTTTATTTTTTTATGGATAAGGTCATCATAAGCTTCACCTTGTCTCATTAGGTTAGATCATTCATTTGATGAGAAATTCACTTAATCATGTTTATTATAGGTCATAGACACTTTATTAGTCTTTTCATTAGGTTCATATCCACAATAATCCACCTTGGGTTCACTTGCATAGTCATCAAATTTTAAAAAAAGAGCCACTAGCCAGTTTTACACATTTTCGTAGCAAATTCAGTGTAAAATATGCAGATTTCACTACGAAATTGGCTAATAATTTCATAGCGAATATGAGGATTTCTTTCTTTCTTGACTTTTGAGTAGTCAACTTCAAGGGTCATTTCTGGGAAAACAGGGAAATATTTAAAGAAATTGAGAGAGGTTATTGTCAAGAACATATCAACTAACATTAACCACTTTCACTTTTCTCAAAGGTGCTACAAATTGGGAGATACATGGATTTATTTCGGCCCTATTTTTAAAAAATATAATTTTCCTGTTTTATACATGTTTTTCAAATGCAGATTCTGTACAGCTGGAGATGGTATTTAAAAAACCAAAATAATTTGTTCTCAAAAAAAAAATTATATACAAAAACCTCCTCCAGTTTTTCAAATTCTATTAAGGATTCAAAAATATGAGTTCATTTCTAAACTGCAAATTCTGCGTTTTTTAGGCATTTTCGTAGTGTGCTTCAGGCTTGAAACCATAAAAACACTACAAAAATTCTTGTAGGTTCTTTTCTGAATTTAAACTCAATTTTGGCATGATTTAAGGAGGGATATATATGGTTTCAAGGTGTCATGACAAGATAAAGGTGTTGTAACAGCAAAGAAGTCAAGAAGATTGATGGAAAAGCCATTTTCCCACACTAGGAAACTGCCTAATGACACTCTGTTTTTACAGCAAGGAGCTTTGGGTTGTATTATTTTATCTTGAAAGTGTTTTGAAGGTTAGATAGCGACATGAAAAGGTCAAATATAGTCAAAGGAATGTTTTTCATGCAGGTTTGGTCTTCGACAAAGTTATCCATTTCATTATTTCATCATGGGGGCATTATCATGTGTGATGGCAACAACTCCTTAAAAGTAGGAATACATGTTTCATGAAGCCTTCCTAACATGTTTTAAATTCTCATGGTAGTAGAAAGTCAAACCGATTGGCAAAAGTTTTTAAAACAGAGGCACTACGAAAAGTTGCTACTAAACTATGCTCCGAAAATTTCTGTACATGAATGGTTTAGCAGTCAAATTCAAGTTTTATTTCAAACCAAATGAAGACTTATTTTGGAGATATGAAAGAGGTTTTGCCTCAGCATAGGTCCATATCTAAAAACATCTCTCCGTTTCTACAAATCCATTAGGTTTTGGAAATTATACACTCATATTTGAAGCCTATTTTCAAAATTTTCACTAACCAAATTTATGAAAAAATTGTACAAACTCGACTTGGAGGAGGTCTAGCACAACATCCACGTGGAATAATGACACATTAACTCTCTATTACGCTCATAATATTGGCTGGTTTAAGTTTATAAGGGTTATTAGATTGATTTTTTGAACCATTAATGAAAGAAGAGTCATTTTTGTATTAAAACTCTGCAAAACAAAAATATCCCTAGGAAGTCTCCAAGTGATGGAATCATTTTTGAAATAGGTATCTAAGGTGGGAATTCAAAGTTAGAAAGGTGGCATATCATTTTTATGAGTCCTCATTCTATAAATGATATAGTTTAGAGTTATAAAGGGTTTGGAGATGTTAGGCATGCACTACTATTGTAATCTTTCACTATCAGTAATATACTTTTGCAGCAGCTTGTTTCAGACCCAAGATTCATTGTATGTTATTATATATGCTTGTTTATCTTAGTCCTTTTCATCTTTATGCAGTGGCTCATGTGTAATCACTTGGAATTTAGTAATATGCTCCAATTTCCTATACACATGTAGTTGTTGTGTTTTCCTTTTTGTGTGATTTGATAAGAATATAAGTGCCTTGGCTTCCATGAAATTTGTTGTTTTGTAATTGAGGTTTACAATGACTCCATAAGCCCAATGGTGGAGAATCCTCTACATTTTCCACCTACAATCATATACATTCAATTCATTATCATAGAGTTATACATATAATAGATTTTGTATTGAAAATATCATAAGTTATCTTAAGAGCGCCCTCTTAGACTGAAGAGGCCAATCTTTAGTCAAAAGTTGGTATGGAATAACTACTCCAAGTTGACCATTGAAGCAGCCCAACAGGAATCAATTTGGTGATAATAGTTTTCATGTTCAGATATCCAAATACTTCACAATCAATTTCACAGGGAAAACCTCCAAGGTAGGAGTATTGAATTTCATAGTATCACCTCATACTATCTCTCAGGTTATAGAAATACCCAGAGGAGGTGAGAAATGGTTCAAAGGTACAATATTAAAAATGCAGAGTTGTGAGGAATTTTTCAAACAGGAGCACATCGGAGCTGACATGGCAAGTGGCATCCCTAGGATTTATATGAAATAAAATTATTCAAAGTTGTTGTTTGTGGTTTCACATGGTCTACTTATAAAATTTCAAGCTCCTTTTGCATTTCATTTGTAAGAAACCCCTTGATTTTCCTTTATTTTTATTTAGAAGTTTGGGGAATATGTCTGATAAGGTCTAGTGTTGAGGAGGTAAATCCCCTCTGCGGACAGAGGCAATCCCGCTAGCCCTAGATTGGGTCTAGCAACAATCGAATCACACAATGATTTTGGTTCCTAGTTACAAGAAAGACAAATACTGCGATAAGTAGCCTACCTCAAATCCCACACAGTTGTTGTCGATGAAGAAGCAGTGCACCTCATCCCTAGCCTGATAGATCACAATCCTTCCGTTCGTCACGTTCGGACACTTGTGCACATGCATAGAAACAACGACATACAACGTAATACTAAAAGCATGTAACTATATATCAGTCAGAGGGGATATAATTCATTGCATTACATAAAAGAGTAAACACAAGAATGGAACCAAAATCAGAGTCGCTTATATTATAAATGACAAAAAGGATATTAAAACCAAATTATCTGATGCTATGATCTTCCTTCGGTAGGGTTTACAGTGGAGCATGTCTCAACAAAGCCTATTTGGAATCTGGACGAAGCTCTCTCTCTTACGGGATTCTCTTTGGCTTAGCTCTCAATAGTTTCCCAGCTATAGTTTCCTTCCTACAAGTTCAACTAGCTTGCTAATGGATAGGCCAAGCTTTTATAGATGGATGAAAGGAAGTTGGGATCCCTATAATCATGGGATAGGCCCTATCTCTTAGGAGGGATCCATGATAGCTGGAAAACCACTTCCTATAGATGGAGATCCGAAGCCAAACCACTCAACTCCTTTTGATGATTCATTCTGGAGTTTGTTAAAATCAAACTTCTGCCATTTATTTTTAAAAAACATCCCTTAATAAGCTTGGTGCGAGCGAAACAGAGGTACATAGTGCCAGTTGGCACACCCTCTAGTGTGGATTTCCCCCATTGGTGTGAGGGATGAACTGGCTAGTCGCACCAAGGCTAAAACATCTATTTTTAGGGTTTTTTAGAGGAAATTTTCTTCAGGTGAATGTTTTTCCTTATACAAGAGGATGCCATGAAGGTGTTTTCAGGACATGGAATAGTCCTCCAATGTACTGGACAAGGGAATGTAGGGACGGTGACAAAATGTTGTGTAACAGATGCCCCCAAAAGCATGAGGTCTGAGAGAGAGGGAGGGGTGAAATTATTTACAAGAACGCTCCCAACTGAAAACACCGCCATCAGAAGACCTACAAATACAAATACAACTGATATCTCTGATACATGATATGTGGTATGGGCGCAGCCATCCATAATAGAGTGTACAATAACCGGGATCTAAGGTATGGACACAGCCATCCAGCAAACAAGGATCAACAAGTAGACTCAGGTATGGTCGCATCCATCCAATCAAATGAGTCATGTAACCAATCATCATAATCCACAAAGAATCCGCAACATGGATTTTATCAGACAAGATCTAGAGTCTTGCGCTCCATCTCGACCCGAATAGAGTACAAGTCCGAGCATGCGAATAAGTGAGATGAAGTCGAACATGCAAGAACATCATTTGATTACTAGCCAATAATGAAAGCCATTAACAAATGCGAGAGAAACCACCAATAATGACGATGGCTCTCAAGGTACAAGAGGTACAATCCACTGAATGTGAATAGTGAGCTGGCGTCGAACACCCACAGAATCACAATCGAAGGCCAATAATGAAAGCCTTGCGTCGAATGCGAAGAACCTATGATTGAGTCATGCAGGCTCTAAGGTACCTGAAGGGAGTCTCTAGATCAGCTTCCTGGATAATGAGCTGAAGTCGACAGGAAGTGACCTTGATCAAAGGTGGGCCATAGTGTTTTCCACATCAACGACACGAGACAGAGGAACATGATGTTTGTGAATCAAGATCAGTAGAGAATCAGAGGGAGGTTGAAAACTGTAGATGCCAACTTCTCTTGAACATATCGGTGGCACGACACTCGATTTGGTAGTATTTGAAATCAAAGGATCTAAATTCAAGATGACGTGGCAAAGAGCAGATGAGTGGTCAAAATAGATTACCCAAACCCACGGATGTAAGTAGATAACAAGATGAGATGTTCCCAACCCCACATGACTGTAGACAAGTGCCATGTTCAAGAGCGACATACTATCGACATGACGGTGATACTGGTTCCATTTATCCCCATCATTTATGATGAGTACCACAATTATTTTTGGAAACAAGCTCAAAGGGAATAGCATATGCTTGCGATATAAGTTTGTCCTTCGGAAAAATCCAACCTAGTACATTTAACAAGCCCCAGGAAGGAGGAACTCGAGTAATGTCATTACGACGGAGTCCGATGTCATAATTTTTTAATGAGTCTGAAAAAGGAAGAACTTGACGTCTTTTCATGTTTAGAGAGTTTGAAAAGACAGCGGAAAAGAAAACTCCAGCAGTCCCTTTTCGTAGATAGTCTCATAGATCCGAAAAGGTAGAAAACTATCTCTGAGAGAACATCTTAGTCGCGATAGGCTAGAGTATTCCTTTTTCATAAATAATCTATCCCAGCCCAAAAAAGGGGTAAATTTATATTGAGTTGATGTCTTTTCACAGCCAATTTGACAAGCTCAAAACAACAAGTGACTCAACAACCTTTTCATGTTTAGAGAGTCAGAAAAGCGCTGAAAGATGACTCCAGTAGTGAATTTTTTGTGTTTTTACCGAGTCCGAAAAAGTATAAAATACAACTCGTGTCGTCGTCCTAGTCACGCGAAAACCTGTCGCTGCACAAAAAGCAGGATTAAAACCCAATTTTCAACAAAAATATGATAAAATATCAGAAAAATAAGCTCCAAAACCTAATTTTGATTTCAAAAAGTTATAAATATTACCAATAGTAAAAACATATTTACTTTTTACTTTTTACCTCTTGTGCACAGCGATAGTGAGTTATTTTCCTGCGATATTGAGGTGATGATTTTGGACGATCCAGTGCATGAATTCAGATTCAGTCTTCTCTAGCTAAGAGCCGCTTCGATTAGCCATTGTTTAAGCTATATTTCATAGTTTTTCATTGTCATTTGGCTTCCTTGAGGGGAGGAATTGAAAAATCTAGGGCTCTGCAGTTGGCGCAGGTACCAGGCACGGACCCGTACCCAATCCGCTCTATTTTACACAGAGGCTGCGCCAGCTAGCGTGACTGTCAGCCAGACAGTTGCGCCAAGGGCGCAACAAAAATTCCGGCCAAAAATTCTCAAAAATGAACCAATGAAAAGCAAATTGGAATACTTGAGGAGGTTTCTAAGACTCCTATGTTTGATTTGGGTGCAGGTACTCAGCGAAAATGGTGATTAAATGGAAAGAAAGGGAGCACAGTGAAGAAGATGAGTTGGCAATGGATAATGAGCAATGCATGAGTGCTCTTTGGAATTGCAAGTTAAAGAAATTATTCTTAACACCATGTCTCTGTTAGATGATCCAAAAATAATTTTTATCATAGGTTATAGTATTTTAATAAAATAATTATTAATTTAAGATATTAAATTAATAATTATTATTCTAGAATATTTAATATATTTGTGAGATATTTAGAATTAGAAATTTTTTATTAAAAATTAGGACTCTAGAAAAGAGTTGTTTCCTAGGCTCTAAGTTAGGAGTGAAGTTAGTAGAGTGGTTAGAATCTCATTTATTGTAAATGGACACTTGTTTATTTTCCAAGTGATCCATAACTAGATTAAGTTAGAGCATAGAGCTTATAAATAGGTTAGTTTCCTATTTTCATTGGATGTGTAATGAGAGAATGCGAGAGTGAGTTTACATGTGTAAACTCCTGCAATTTGCTATGTAATATTTTTGCTTGATCAATAAAGTTGTGTGTCTGAGGACACTTCTGCACTTTCATGTGGTATCAGAGCCACAGTAACGCTGTGAGGAGGAGATTCCATCTCTATCAGATCGTGGAAAACTCAACTCCGTTGAAGTGAACAACAAAAGATTGGTATGAAATTTGCAAAATTTTTTTTATTGATTTTAGATCTGCAAATTCTAAAATCATTTTTAAAAAGAGCCACTGCAAATCTGTGTGACTTTTCAAATTGTTTGAGTGAATAAAAACAAAAAAAAGGGACAGCTCTGTATATTTTAATTGTTTTTAAAATCCTTTCAAAAAATTCAAATCGATTCTGCAAATCAGTTCTTGATTGCCTCCTCCAGTTGTTTGTGCTTAGCCTCAACTTCTTCAACATCTCTTCCAACTATATTATTCACAACATGACAACATTTTGCACAAACCCCACGTTGTTTTGCACACACTAAGCAAAGGTTGTGGTAGGCTTGTCGAACTGCTCGTTTACCACAATTATTACATTTTGTTGGTTCTTTTAGAACCTTGTATTTCCCATATTTGTCTTCCCAATGCACCATCAAACCAGCGTTCATCCAAATCGATTCAAATCAATTCTGCAAATCGATTCAAACAGTGTTCATTTAGAATATGCACTTGAAATATGCACTTGAAATATTCCAGCTTTCATTTAGAATCTGCTAGCGTTCATTTAAAATCTACACTTGAAATCTGCCAGCGTTCATTTATAATTTGCACTTAAAATCTGCCAGCGTTTGTAATCTGCCAACGTTCATTTGTGGCATGAAGCATTGATTCTTCATGTCTAACCAGAGTTTGAATAAAAGCCAACATTTTTATGAATAGAACCAGCGCTCTGCGTTTTCTGAAGTGGATTATACATTCCGGCATCAACAGTGTTTTTGGCATCGACTTCTGCAACAACGTTTTAAAGAGTGTTTGAAAGGATTCAATCTAGCATTTGAAAGGTGTTCATTTCAGCATGTTGGAACATCGTTTGCATTTTAATTGGCATCGAATTTCATTGTCAGCGTTTTAAATTTAGCCAGCAGCGTTCAACAGAGTTTTTAATTGCCATCGATAGCGTGAATTAAGAACATTGATTTTTTTTGTAATTGGTGTGTTTTTTTAAATTTGTAATTGTGATTTGCAATTAAAATCACATTTTAATATGGAGGAATAAGTAGAAATATTTTTTTGGAGCATTTTAATTGGAGTAATAAGGGTATTTTTTTTTGGAGTAATAAGGAGTCTTTTTTTTGTTTTGTAAATCTGTTTATGGAGTGACAGTGTGACTCAAAGTAATTTTACTTCGAGGGGGAGTAATTTTTTTTACCAGATTGTGCAAAAGCACCATTGTAAAAATTCAAATTTTGAAAGTTTCATTGTAAACATTTGAGAACTTGCCTAGAGCCAAGTGCAAAGCTCAGTCAATTTTCTCCTGTTTCGACGACTTTTCGAGGGTCAAGGCCAAGCCCCAATAGTTCATTTTTTTCATCGTGTGTTGTTGTTGTGTTGCGCATCTTGATTTTTTTGGAGCTTGATTCATGGTGTGAAGTCTTAACACTACAATGTCTAAGTTGATAAATTTCTTTTCTGATTCCGACAAACTTCAAGGCTCAAAATCTTACAAAACATGGCAACGCCTCATTGAAAGCACTCTTTTTTATAATGAACTATGGCATGATATTTGTGATGGAGATGTAAAGCCAAATAAACCTATAGATGCAGTTGCGCTAGCAAAATGGGAAGTTAAAAACGCTAAAGAATTAGCTCTCATTAAATCCTCTGTCAATGATGAAATGTATGTCCATATAGAAAATGCTAAAGATGCATGGTCTGCTTTGAGAACTTTTAAAGAGTTGTTTGATACTCAGCCTCAATCAAAAAGAGTTCATCTAAAATTAAAATTGTTGCATCAAAAATTGACTGAAGAAGGAGATATCCTTGAATACATCTCTAGACTTAAGAATATTAATCAGGAGATTGTTAATGCTGGTTTTCAAGCAGTTGATGATAGTTTTATGGTCACAATTTTAATTGTTGGGCTTCCTTCTTCCTACACACATTTCTTAGAAACTCTATAGCTCAGTGGAAATTTAGAAAAGCTAAAGTTTGATGAGCTCTGCGAAATGTTGACTCAACATGATAAAACTTTTGGGAAGAAAAAGAAAGTGGGTGAAGATGTTTTTCTTATAGAAGCCAGTACTAGCAACTCCCCAGCTGACAATTCCAAAAACAAAGGCAAAGGTAATTTTAATCAAAATCAAGCAGCACAAGGTTGTGGTCGCAGTCAACACAGAGGAAACAGCTCCAACAGAGGCTCCAATTCAGGCAGAAACAATTCTCAAGGCAGAGGCAACAATAAAAATAGAGGATCTCAGCAAGGCACAGGACAGAATCTAGGAAGAGGACAATCTCAAAACAGAGGAAAAATCAGAGGTCGAGGACAGTCTCAAGGCAGAGGACAGTCTCAAGGAAGAGGCACTGATTTGAGTCAAGTTGTTTGCAGGCAATGTAATAGAGTTGGTCACTATGCTTCAGATTGTCGCACATCTATCATTAAAATTTATAAGTTTCAACAGCCTTCAGCATAGTTTGCAAATGATCAAGATCAAGATGATAATGACTCAGAATATGTCTTCACTTCTTCACCAGCAATCCAAATTTCCTCTTATGTTAAGAGTGATTATGAAGATGCTTGGATTTTGGATTCAGGAGCAACTCAGCACATGACCTGTAGACAATATTTCTTTTGGAATTTTCAAGAGTGCCATCTTAACTCCATCTTTCTAGCTGATGATAAAAAACATACGCCTTATGGAAAAGGTACAGTCAAAGTTTTTCTCCCTGTCATTGGAGAAAAATTGATTTCTAATGTGTGGTATGTACCCACCTTTAAGAAAAATTTGTTGTCCTTGGTCGTGATTCAACAAGAAGGACATCAAATAATTATGGAAGATGGATTAGTTAAGATTAATTCGGTCAAACAGAACTTCCAAACAGTGATGATAGGATATGAAGATGGAAAATTGTTAAGGATGAAAGCGACAGTTATTCCAAGCCATTATGATTTTGCAGGGGTAGTTTCTACAGGAATTTCACCTATAAGATTATGACATGTAAGATATGGAAATTTGAATTTTGATACTCTTTCTCAATTGTAGAAACAAGGGATGGTTAAAGGACTTCCGACTTTCAATAAGGATAATGCAAAATGTGAAGCTTGCATTTATGGCAAACAGAGTCGAGAAAGTTTTCCAACAAGTACATGGTGCGCAAACAGGTTGCTGCAACTAGTTCACAGTGATGTGCGTGGTCCACTACAAAGTTCATTAGGTGGTTGCAAATTTTTCTTGCTATTTATTGATGATTTCAGTAGAATGACCTAGGTTTACTTTTTGAAAAAAAGTCAAAAGAATTTGAGAAATTTAAAATTTTTCGACAACTTGTTGAAAATGAAGCCAAAGAAAAGATAGGTACTCTGAGGACAGATAATGGGGGAGAATTCAACTCAAATGAATTCAAAACTTATTGCAATGAAAATGGCATCAGAAGGCATCTTACAAATGTTTACACTCCACAGCAAAATGGAGTCATAGAAAGGATGAATCGCACATTGTTAGGCATGGCAAGTTCCATGTTAACTTTCAAAGGGTTAAGTCCAACATATTGGGCAGAAGAAATCCATACAACTGTCTATCTAAGAAACAGATCTCCAACTTATTCGTTAGAAGGAATCACCCCTTATGAAGCTTGGTTTGGTTTCAAACCTAAAGTTAAACAACTTTGAGTTTTTGGATCCATCTGTTATGCCTTAGTTCCCAAAGAAAAGAGAAATAAGCTTGATTCAAGAAGTTTGAAATGCACCATGATTGGCTATTCAGATGAAAAGAAAGGGTATCGTCTTTTGACCAATGGAAAATTTATTGTGAGCAGGGATGTCATTTTTGATGAAACAGAGAGTAAGAGTGCTGAAGAAATCGAAAGTCTTCTTCACAAGTTAGAAACTAAGGACAGTAAAAGGAAAGGAAATATGCAAAGTCAACCAACTTCACCAAATTGGTATGAACTTGATTTTCCTTCCTCTGAAGATGAGTCATCTAATCCATCTATTTCAACACAATCATCTGGGTCTTCTAGCAGTTCATCAGCGTCTCCAATCAGTAGCAGTTCTTCTGACAGTCATTCTCCAGATTCACCTCCTGAACAACGAAAATCATTTTACATTAATCCCCTCTACAATGATGGAGACTTCTCATAACCTCAAACAAGTGAACAACAACTTCCAAAATGGGCAGTTCAACTCTTGAAAGATGTAAGGCCTAATGAACAAAACAAAACAAGAACAAGGGCATCAAAACGAAATGAAGGAAATTTTTCTTTGATAGCAAATGATTTTACTGAACCTTCTTCTTTTCAAGTGGCAGTAAAACATAAAGCATGGCAACAAGAAATGGTTGATGAATATCAGGCCGTTCAAGACAACAACACTTGGAAACTTGTTGATTGTCCTCAGCATGTTAAACCTATTGGATGCAAATGGGTTTATCGAATTAAGTACAAGAAAAATGGTGACATTGACAAGTATAAAGCATGTCTTGTTGCTAAAGGTTTTGCATAGAAGGAAGGGATCGATTATGAGGAGACCTTTGCTCCCACAGCCAAATGGAACACCATCCGCCTGACACTTTCCTTAGCAACTCAAAAAGGGTGGAAAGTTCATCAAATGGATGTCAAAAGCGCTTTTCTCAATGGGGACTTACAGGAAGATGTATACATGACACAACCACCAGGGTTTGAAGTTAAAGGGCAAGAACATAAAGTCTGCAAATTAATCAAGGCTTTATATGGATTAAAACAAGCTCCCCGTGCCTGGTATGCAAAAATGGATGAATACCTTCGCAAAGTTGGTTTTCATCGCAGTGAATCTAATGATACTTTGTATGTGCGCCAACAGGGAAAATATCTGGTCATTCTCATTATGTATGTTGATGATTTGATCATTACAGAAAACAATGATGATCACATTGAACAGGTGAAAAAAGAGTTGCATGCAGGTTTTAAGATGACAGATTTGGGACTACTTCACTACTATCTTGGAGTTGAAGTAATCCAACGTCCACATTAGATCTTCATTTCCCAGAATAAATATGCAACAAAAATTCTTCAGCGATTTGGAATGCAGGATTGTAAGCCTGTCCTTACCCCTATGGAACAAAACTTAAAACTTTCAAAATTTGAAGGGGGGGAAGAGTGGACAACACAACTTACAGACAGTTGATTGGCAGCTTGATTTACTTGACAACCACTCGTCCTAATCTATATTATGCAGTCAGTATTCTTTCACGTTTTATGCAGGAACCATTAGACAGCCACTAGAATGCAGCCAAAAATAGTTCTTCGATATATCCAAGGAACAAAATATTTTGGTCTTCTTTACAAAAAGACTAAAAATTTTGTACTTGGTGGATTTTTAGATGCCGAATTTGCTAGCAGTATTGATGACAGGGCATCAACCTCAGGTTACTTAATGAACATGGGGTCATCTGCAGTTTCCTGGAGTTGCAAGAAGTAAAGTACAGTGGCCACTTCTTTAGCAGAAGTAGAGTACGTTTCAGCATGGGAAGCAGCATGTGAGATTGTTTGGTTACGTCGAGTTTTACAGGACTTGGGGATTCCTCCAGCAGAAGCTACTTCATTATTCATTGATAATCAATCAGCAATAAAGCTTTCCAAGAATCCAATTTTCCATTCAAAGACAAATCATGTGGACACCAAGTATCATCATATCAGATCTCTCATTGCAAAGGATGTCATCAAGCCAGTGTTTTTCTCTTCAAAAGATCAGACCTCCGACATTTTCACAAAACCTCTTGGTAGAATAAACTTTACTACGTTCAGGGATGAACTTGGTATCTGTTGTAATGTGTCTTTGGATCATAGGGGGGAATGTTCGATGATCCAAAAATAATTTTTATCATAGGTTATAGTATTTGAATAAAATAATTATTAATTTAAGATATTAAATTAATAATTATTATTCTAGAATATTTAATATATTTTTGCGATATTTAGAATTAGAAATTTGTTATTAAAAAATAGGACTCTAGAAAAGAGTCATTTCCTAGGCTCTAAGTTAGGAGTGAAGTTAGTAGAGTGGTTAGAATCTCATTTATTGTAAATGGACACTTGTTTATTTTCCAAGTGATCCATAACTAGATTAAGTTAGAGCATAGAGCTTATAAATAGGTTAGTTTCCTATTTTCATTGGATGTGTAATGAGAGAATGTGAGAGTGAGTT
This sequence comes from Pinus albicaulis, assembly GCA_034641835.2. Classification (NCBI taxonomy): domain Eukaryota; kingdom Viridiplantae; phylum Streptophyta; class Pinopsida; order Pinales; family Pinaceae; genus Pinus; species Pinus albicaulis. Next base: position 445,998,776 of record CM076573.1, read on the forward strand.
TACGTGTGTAAACTCCTGCAATTTTCTATGTAATCTTTTTTCTTGATCAATAAAGTTGTGTGTTTGAGGACACTTCTGCACTTTCAGTCTCAGGGCTCAGCCCGAATTACTACAATATTTGATAAGTATCTGGGATGAGGACGAAGACAAGTTTAAACTTCGGGATCAAGTACTTGAAATTGAAGTGCCTGATGTCTATTTCATCACTGGATTGTCCCGCAGAGGTCCAGTTCCGCTTATGATAGGTACCAGGGCCTCTGGTGAAAAAATGGTAATGGTCATGCAGAGGGTGTGCCTGGGGGCACAAACCAAATTAGGTAGTGGCAAAGTCGACATCCATACTATTCCTGACCTAGCACTTAGAGTGGTGCAACATACCATTATGCAGGCTGTAGGGTTGCAGGCACTACGCGAGGTTACCAAAACACAGCTCCTCCTGGCGTCAGAGTGCATGAACCCAACAGTATTTGATTGGGCCACAGTCGTAACGATGAACATCAAACAACAATTGACCAAATGCAAAAAGGCCAAATGAAGTAGTTTGGGTACGGGTCAATCTTGGTATCGTTCTTCCTAGAACGACTACCTATCTTCCAGGGCCAGGGGGCAATAGTCCTAGATCCATCGTTGAGAGAGCCACAGATGGCTCGATGGGCATCATTAATGCCTAGAGTAAGGGGTGGCCAGCAAATGTCATGGCAGCCCGAGTTCTTTGGATGGTTGCGATGACAATTTATCGTCGTGGAGGACTGGCCCTATGTGGGCACTGATTTCACAAGAGACCCAGACCTTCCGCTCCCGGAAGGAGAGGACTGGGATGAGGAGCTTGGTAATAATATCTTTTATTTTTATGAATTTTACAATTTTTTGGTATACATGCATGTTCTAAAAATTGGTCCTATATGTATGCAGATGTTTTCCTCGAGAGGCCTGCTAGGATGTCACCAATAGGGAGGAGGACTCTGCTAGCTTAGGACCCTCAAGGTGAGGGGGGTGAGGGGGAGGAACTGGTACAAAAACTTGAGGGGATTGCTCGTGGGGTTCTGGACTATGCTTGCCTAGCAGATGTCCCTATGGCTTATCAGAGGCACACTGTAGGGGTGTCGAATCGCCTCCATCGCTTACTGAGGCGATTGGTGCGAGCAGGGACATGCTACCATGAGCACCATGCTGATTAGTCGCCTAGGCTTTTATTTGCATATTTTTGAGAGACATGTCGTCTCTGGATGTAATTAAAACAAACATGTATATTTTGGGATTTTATATGATGCACACGCTGCAAACATTTGCTATATATATATATATATATATATATATATATATATATATATATATATATATATATTTCTACATGGATCTTTATCACATATGATGATGTTCTTAGAAATTGCGTAAATGTCTATCTAATACCATGTTGGCTACTGCATCTGTTAATGTATTCATTCGTCTGGGTATATGCTGATATGTTATGTAATCAAAATTTCTTTCCAGTAAACGAATACGTAGATACAGTCTTAAAATACATGGGTTCCTAACTGAATAATGACCATTGAGATGCAACACTACAAGCTGTGAGTCCAGATATACAAGTAATGCACGAATACTGAGGTTAACGGCCTCGTTCAATAATTCCAAAACAACACTATATTCCGCAACATTATTTGTAGCAGGCCCTAGACAAACACCTTGTAAATTAACTAACTCACCAGCAGGATTGTAGATTACCCAAGCTGCCAAAGACAAATTCCTGGTACTGCGGGAGGCACCATCCACGAAACCGACATAAGGAGTAATAGACATCTGCACAATCAAGAAGACCTAATGAGTAGAAAAATGCTTACAAAGTACACCACACCACACATACACAAAAACGAAAAAAATCACCTATGTACATATAATACACAAGAATAATTCAAGCATAATATTTCTTCGGGTACAACCCATTTCTGGGCTATGCCAAAGGAAGACCTTCATAATCAATCAGCTCATAAGCCCCATTTTTCAATACGCGTTTAACGATATAGGGCCCATGCCACATAGGTTGGAATTTTCCTGCCCTGAGCTTGTCATGGGCTTGATCATATAAGAGGATTAGGTCCCCTTTGATAAAAGAGCGTGGAGAAACTGTTTGATCGAAATGAGCTTTAACCTGTTTTTTCTGTGCCTCGATAACCAAAGCAGCCAAGCAGCGAGTTTCATCCAATCTATCTAGATATAGGAGACGTTTTTCCTCCAGGGAAGTGTCGGGCAGTAATTCCATAGCCAATTTCAGTGAAGGGATCTCACATTGAACTGGAAGAGTAGCTTCCAGACCATACACCAAATGGAAAAGTGTGAATCTACTCGTGCTCTTCACCCACGTTCAGTAGGCCCAGAGAGCTGAGAACAATTGAAGATGCCAATTTTATTTGTGTATACCAATTGTTCGTTGAAGCATAGTGACAAGCACCTTGTTTACGGCTTCAACCTGGCCATTTGCCTGGGGGTAATATGGCGTCGAGCTATCGTGATGCAAGCCCAGCTTCGATGTCAGCTCTGCCATCATGTAGTCCCAAAAATGAGAGCCATGATCAGTGACGATGGCTTCAAGAACACCGAAACACATGATCACATGGTTGAAAATGAATTGAGCAGCTGTCTTACCGTCTACGGCCAATGTAGGCATCGCTTCGGCCCACTTGGTGAAGTAATCTACGGCAACAATGATATAACCATGTGCCCCCGCTGAGTGAGGGTTACATGTCATAAAATCAATGCCTCATTTGGCAAAAGGGCCCATGGTAATGACAAGATGTAATGGGAGGGGTGGCACACGCATCTTGCGTTGGAAGATCTGGCACGCATGACACTTTCGTACTGTAACAATATAGTCTTTAAATATAGACGGCTAGAAATAGCCCACACGCAGAATCTTCTGGGCGGTAGCATAACTGGACATGTGACTGCCACAGGCGCCACTATGACAATCGTTTAGAACTTTCTCAGCCTCTTCTAAGGTCAAACACCGGCGGAGTGCTGAATCGACTCTGACCCGATATAGGGTATCTCCGACAATGCAATATGGTTGTGACTAGTGTCGAACACGGTGTCGAGCATCCTTCGTTAACTCAGACCAGAAGGTAGATGTATGGAGATACATGATGATATCGCGATACCATGGATCAAGAGTGTTGATTAAGAAGAGCTTTTCACCCGGGATATTATCCTCGGATTGAAACGGAACAGAGTCAGTAGGGAGAGAGAAAATGAGATCAGCAAAAACCAGTGACTTCTTCGATTTGGAAGTAGTGAACTCCAAATCGAACTCTTGAAGGATCAAAATCCATTTGGAGTACTTGCCCCGCAGCAATTGTCGAGACAAAATGTAAGTCATTGAGTTGCAGTCGAAAATCACGGTTATCGTGCGCAATAGGATGTAATGGTGAAACCGCTGAATGTCCTAGACCGCAGTAAGCGCCAACTTCTCGACATGTGCATAACATGTTTCAGTGTTGAGCAGATTCTGAGACAGATAATAAACCACGTGTTCGTTTCTGTCATCGTCATCCTATACCAGAACCATGGAAATTGTGCTGAATGTGGCGACCAGGTAGAGGGTAAAGTCGCGATGATAGTTGGGAGGACGTATTAATGGAGCGTTGATGAGAAACGTCTTAAGGTTATCGAAGGATTGCTTAGCAATCTCATCCCAATGGAAGGGAACTTCCTATTTTAGAAGTCATGTAAACCCTTTGGCCACCTCTACATAGTTCGGGATAAAGTGATGTAAGAAATTCGCTTTCCCCTGAAGAATCTAAAGTTGATGCAACGAGGATGGGGAGGGGAGATTAAAAATAGCCTCAACCTTGAAAGGATCAAGGTGAATTCCATCCTTAGAGAAAATGAATCCTAAAAGACGACTAGAGTCAATGCAGAAGACGCACTTGTGAGGATTAAGCATGATGTTGTAACGTCTGCAGCAGATAAAAACCTGGCGGAGATGTTCTATATGGTCTTTGCGTAGAGCTGAATGAGCCAGAAGGTCATCCAGGTAAGGCTAAACAACATTATGTATGTCATGAAAGGCATAGGGCATGGCATGCTGGAAGGTAGCCCCACCATTTTTCAAGCCAAAAGGGAGCTTCTTGTAGGCGAACGTTCCCCACAGACAAATGAAGGTGGTCTTATGTCAATCAGATTGAAGGATATTAATTTGATTATAACCTGAGAAGCCATCCATAAGGGAAACGATCTCACTCCCCGCACAATCATCGATGATCTAATCTATAAAGGGGGTGGGATAGTTGTCCTTAGGGCAAGCCTGATTGATATCTCGATAGTCAACACAAACTCGAATTGTGCCCTGCTTCTTATCCATAGGGACAATATTGGAAACCCACTCTATTAGAGGGATCAGATATATGAAGCCCGTTTTAAGAATTTTCTCAACTTTAGCCTTTAAAGCAGTGGCTTTTCGAGGATTCACTGGGCGTAGACACTAGCGCACAGGCTTCGCACCAGGATAGGTAGGAATTTCGTGCATGACGATACTTGGATCGATCCCATGCATCTCTTCATAATACCATGTGAAAACATCACAGAATTCACAGAAAAGGCTAGTGTACACTTGAATCTCATCTGGAGAACAAGTGACTCCCACATGGATGTTCTCGATGACCCCCGGTTTAACGGAGATGTCGATAGGCATCATTTGGGTAATATTGCTCAGATTTCCTTCCAAAAATACTTCATGAGTCAATATTGGCATTTGGAGTGGCGGAGAGGAAACCTGATATGAAAAATGCTCCAGACAATTAGACATTTCCCCCAGGTCGGGCATGAACGAGGAACGATGATGTCCATCGCTCCATGGCAGATGTTCAAGAGACATAGTCTCCATGATAGCTTCGTCAGATGGAAAAACTTATCTCAAAGGATCGAGTGAATCTGCATCGCCAAGCCAAGGGGATTGAGAATAAACATCAAGAGCCATGCTCAAAGGAGAATTATTAGTAGGAGGAGGATCTGATGCAGCAACGATCTCGCAATAATTTATTTCAACTAGGGTTATAGGCATCGATTTTCCAAAAGAGGCAACCTGCTCAGGAGAAGGGATGATCCACGGGTCATCCTACATATAGATCATGTTGACTTGAATGGTGTTCGGTGGTGGAATGGGAAAAATACCCATGAGAACAGGGTCTTTGAAAAGACCAGGTCCTATACTGTCGAGGGGATTAGGAATTTGATCCACGTATGGCACGTTGTTCTCATAGGATGAGGTAAAGAAAGACAATTGATCAACAGTGATAATCTTGCCCTAATGTGGAAACTTCAAAAGTCAAAAGAGGGTGGACGGAATGCACAACATGGTGTGGGTCCAACTGCGACCAAGTAGAATATTGTAGTTGAGTTTGGAATCAACAACTTCCACTTCGACGTTGACTATCTTACCTTGCAATGTGATCAATAGACTCGTGAGAACACCCAAGGGTTTTGATTCCCTTCCATCGAATGCATCGAGGGCATTGGGAGATGAATTGAGGGCTGGAAAGCCGATGGCTTTCCAGCTATTGGGGTTCCTATGTTTTGGCAGATTTGGCAATACCAAAGGATAAGAAAACATCAAACCACTTTGGGACCTCAGGATCTAGCCCTCCTAGGTCCAGAGAGGGATCTCTCTATAAATACAAATAATGATATATCTTTGAAGCTCAAAATGAGGTATTAGGCTAGGTATGAAGCACAAAGGGGGTTTAAAATGATTTGGTTGGTTGTTGGGTTGGTCTAAGATCATCCGACTGAGAAGGTGATGGAAGGAAAGGAGCAGAGAAATAAGAAATTTCGGTAAAAGAGGATAGGTTAAGGTTGTGCCATCCATTGGGCTATGGAGTCATGAAAGGTAATTACATGCAAACAACTAGCCAAGGCTTTCATAGGGAAAGTCATCTATACTAAAGGATCTTCAAGATAGATGGTGAAATGGAACATTAAGGAGAGAAAGAGAGACACAAAGGGTAGCTTGAGATCATACTAGAGGTCATCTAACTCCAGATCTGCTTCGGCATACTCTAAAAGAGAAAACACTTTAAGATTTAAACGCAGAACTAGGCCTAAGGTTAGAGAAGGACTTTTAACATTCAATGCTTTCACACTAGCTCAAGGGATATTTGAAAGGAAAATCTGTTTGAAAAGGACCCTAGTGGATAGGGCTTACACTAAATCCCCAGTATCCCAATTCTTGCAGCTCAAACCCAACAAGAAAAAATAATCAGCAAACCCCGAATTCACACATCAGCTAGCAGTGAAAAGCAGCTACTACACTGGTTAAGTTGCATGAATTTGCTCTTAGATTCACTATCAGTGGAAAAAATCAAAGGTAGGGAGAGCAGAAACATAGGGTACCATGCAAGGGTATATTATATGATAGATTTCTAATGCATACCAGAAGACCAATGAACAACATGAAAAAATGTAATAAAACAATGTAATAAGAGAAACATCACCCGTAATAATAAACCAGGATCCTGTGAAATCTGCTTGATTAATTGATGCAAAACCAGTCACATACACTGAGCCCAATGGCTGATTACAGTCCAAAATTTCTTCTCCCACCCTACTACATTACAAACAACTCTTCTACTCTCTCCCAAAACTATTCTAACAGTAAAAAATGAATCCCTCTAACGACAACTACAACAACACAACCCTTTACAATGTGTTCTTCAGGGGTCATTATAGGAGAATGAATAATAGCAGAAGTATATGTGAATTTAATGGATTCATTAAGACAGAGTGGTGGAAGTGTCCACTCCCACTCTGCTTAATAGCTTTTTGCTGTACTCTGTGGTCTGGTTCGGAATTTGTCAGGTCAATATTGACCTGAGATGTTTCTCTGGAGTCCTTTCTGGCGGTAAGGCACTCTGTTCTGTCTTTTGAAGCAAGTAAGGTGACTAAAGGTCTTCTGGGCTTCCATACCTCCATTATTGCTGTCCTGACAGTATTTGGAAGCTTTCTATCAGAGAAATGGCCTTTGGGAGCTTGGGGATGCATGGAGACTTCTATCGGAGGTGTACTTTCTGAGCAAACGTACTGCTGATGCTGAAAGCAAATATGGCTTGTTTCATGTGCTCTTTAATCTTCGAACTGCGCCTTAATTCTTTGAATAAGGATTAAAAAATTTAATATTCAATTCAGGTTTTAACACCCTTAATCCCTGCTACTGATACACTGGCCGCTGCTGTAATGGCCTCTCTACGTTTCCGAGTAACTGTAACTGTGACTGTGGAGGCAGAGAGAAATTTCCTCTCTATAAACCCTGCACAATAAAATAAATCAATTAAAAAATTTAGGGAGGGGAAGAAGACTATTGTGGAGGCCTGGAGGAATGGTGGCGCAACTATGGATGCAATGGAAAGCAGTGGAAAAATGTAGTGAAACAGTGGAAAATTAATCTGATGAGGGCTGAGGTGAAAATGCAATGAACTTAAATGTAAAACATTAAAGTTTTAATATGAGTGGAATGATATAATGTTTAATGCAAAACATGAGGTTTGGTCCTTTGAATCGAAATAAAAAGGAAATACATGAAAAACATATGAAATGCTCGTGAATGGTGGCACACAATCATGGGCAGAGGGTGATTCAATTAGGACCGTCAAATCTCAGGAGGAGATTGACCGTTGTGGTGATCCGATGAAATGCCACGATCGCGCGATGGAAGATATGAAGGGAACGTGAGATGCAATATTGATTGTCAATTGGGGATCAGTGGAAAACTATGATCAAATATGGAGGTTGTGGGGACAGAGGAGGAAAATGGGTTTTGGGTGGTAAAACCATTGGTATCACGCGGCTCCAAGGAAGTTTAGAAAATAGCCCAAAATCACGCCATATACATGGCTGAGTGACACGTGGCTCTAGAAAACTGCTTATATCGTGTAAATTTTAGGCGTTAAACTTCAGACATGAAAATTGCACGATATTGACGATGGTATTTGGATCTAGGGCGGGAATATTGGACGGTGGGAGATGGAGCGCGATGAGGTGAGATGCGCGGTCATTTAAATGGTGAAAAGTCAAAGATGGGGTTGATCCTGACTGTCAGATCTGAAGCGATCAATGGCTCCGATTGGGTTGGGGATGACCAATCAGGAGGCACAGAGGCAGAGTGAGGGGTAATCTAGGCAGTTGGATCCAAAGCATTGGACGGTGGAGATCCAATCGGAGGGACAGCGATGGAGGGCAAAACTCAAATGGGTGATGGTTGCGATTGGCTCTGGACCGTTGGATTGGCTTCAGATCGATGGTGGCGATTGGATCGAAGGGTTACCAATCGGGAAATTGGGGCGGAGCAGGAAGAAATTTGGACCATAGGATGATATTGGGCGGATGGCACAGATTCAATCAGGGATCGACCAATCGAGGGATTGGGAGGGTGGCATAATGGACATTTCCGATTGGCGATGAAGGTGGTGTCGCGATGGTTGTTCGATCTAGAAACAGATCGACAGTTTAAACAAAATAAGAGGGGTGACATGAGAGAGGAAATGGGTGTGTGTGGATTTTAGCGCCGACCATCGGATATTTGAAAGATCGACAATTGAGAATGCACCCGCGGTCTGCAGTGTTAAAAGACCTCACATCGGGGAATAATAAGTTTTCAAAGGAATGTGCCCGATGTTTCTTCCGATTGCGATTAGCGCCCAGGCCTTAAGTGCTTGGTTCTGGGCATGGGTCATGTGGGGAAGTGGTTAAGGGGTCTGGCCGAAAAGGGGCTAAGCCTGTGTATGTAAAAAATGGGTTTTTTAGCCAAAATAGAGGGTTTTTCAGGCTGAAAGAGGGATTCGATAGAGGGAAAAAGGGACTATTATACCAAACAAAGGATATTTGAAGGCTTTAAAAGGGGAGTTAGGATGATTTAAAGGGTAAGTGGGGAATTTGGAGGACTTTGTAGAAGGGAAAAAGGTGATAAAAATAGAGGTTTAGTGCGAATGAAATAAGGGGGAAAGGGGCCTTTTTGGGCATTCTTCTTCAGGGAAACAGAGAGGCTTTATAATGGAAACAACACTGAGGATTCATCAAAGGGAAAAGGCATAAGGAGGCTTCAAGGATGATGTTTTTTCAGAGTAAATGCATTCCTTTAAGGCTCAAAAAACATTTCAGCCCCCTATTTTCTTGTCAAAAAATTCATAGGGGGCTAACACCAGCAAATAGATGACATAACGCAGGTAGAGGCACCATCATCCACAACGGCTCTATGAATATTGAGGCCATTGATGCTGACTTCTATAACAAGGGAAATCTGGTGCGGAAGTCGAGGGATGAAATTCTCTAGATGAAAGGTGAGAATGCTAGAATCAGTGGGGTCAATGTCGCCGATTGCAGATAACAGAGCTTTGCATTGAGATGGGCAACTTTGAAGCACTTCCAACGAAGACATTGTAGAGGACACCTGTGCCAAATCCTAAAGAATTTTGTAATGCTGACCAGCACGGATGTTTGGATTATAGGAAGATTTTTGGAGAACACCTTTGGAAGGTGGCTGTACAATGGGTTCAACACTGGCCTTCTCAATTTCAAGAGGACCAGAGGCAGGTGGGGGAGGAAGGCCATCAACGACTTCCTTCCCAGCTTCCTGACATGATCCAACATAATCCTTTGATCGAGTGGCAATAGAAACAGGTGCAGCACCATTCATCATGAAAACTTAAGACCCAAACGGTGCAGATGGTGAAGGCTTCTCGACCATCTGGGTCTGTTGAGATGGAAAAGGTTCCTTAAGAATTGTCGGAGTTCCCTTAGAGCCCTTAAGAATATGACTAACTTTGGATCGTCAGGGACAATATTTGGTGTAGTGGTCTTCATCACAGATCAAGCAAGGGTACTTCGGTTTTCATTGCGAACCATCATCAGCACATGGTTTGGAGGATTCTGGTTTCGGGGCATCAGATTTGGCTTTGCCTTTGCCCTTATTCTTCCCTTTGGAAGTCTTATCTGCAGGATTAGCCTGAACGACATTGACCTCCACAGTCTTACTAGAATCTGGAGTAGCTAGAGGAGCAGAATTGTTAGAAGAATTTGATTTCTGCTTCCCATTAGAAGACTTATGAGAAGTCTGAGAGACAGAACCAATAACACCGTCAACCGATGGGGTAGCTGGTGCTTTAGAGGTCCCTGGTCATGGGGCATCAGTTAATATATCTTATAACGTGCCAGACTGGGAGTACACTAAATCGAGGTATTGGGCACGTGCAATGGCTTGTTCCTCGGTTACACATGCCCCCATAGCAATGTCCTTCGTAATCTTGTTGACAAAGGAGGTAGTGAACCAGTGAGTTAGAAGTTGATCAGGAATTTCAAACTTGATCAGATGATGATGATGTCTCCACTCATGAATATGATCTGAAATATGAGTGGCTTTGTCCTGTTTCAGAGATGTCAGGAGATGCGTCCCAGCTTCATAATGAACCGATAACTGGAAATGTGTCAGGAATGCCATAGCTAGAGTACTAAAATCTTGAAAAATACCATGGGGTAGCTCTATGTACCATTTAGCAGCAGCGCCGATGAGAGTTTGTTGGAAAATATGTAGACAGATCAAGTCATCTATCCAAGAGTTCGAAGAAAACCACAAATGGTATGTCATGACATGTGCTTGGGGGTCTTCTCCAAATTTACCCTCAAATTTAGAACAATCACCAGGCACCTTCGTCGGAACCAGAGGCCAATATGGGTTGTGGAGAATCAGATCGTTGGTCAATTTGGATACGTTCGGTAATTCCAATGTGGCGAGAAAAGGAAATTGAGGGTTAAAAGGCATCCCAAGTCCCCGATAAGGACCTGTACCTGTACTCCAACCTGGTTGAGCATAAATCTGCCCCCATTGGTTCTGTCCCGGAGGATTTTGACCATAGGGGGTATAAGTCGTATAATTCGGTTGATATGGCAGCTAAAAACCAGGATACGGGGGTTGATAACCAGGGTACTGATCTTGATTATATGTGGGCCCCATTTGAGTAGTGTATGGATTTGACTATGGAGTATAAGTGTAGCCTAGTTGTTGAAGGTAATAACTAGAACCTTGGAGTGCATTGTAAACCGGTTGAGACTGACCTTGAAGAAGATAGCCGCCTTGGGGTCAAACGGGCTACTGGTAAGTGGGACCCTGCTGAGTCTGATAAGTGGGGAGCACAGGTGGATTTGGTTGTGGCATAGAATAGATTGACTGCTGAGAAAGGTTAACATGTTGTGCAGGTTGTCCTGGTTGAACAGGTTGACATGGTTGTGCAGGTTGCCCTGGTTGAACAGGTTGGCCTAGTTGAACAGGTTGTCTTGGTTGAACAAGTTGACCCGTTTGATGAAGGACACTAGGTTGGCCCAGCTGAGCAGGTTGGCCTAATGGCGGGAGAAGTCTAGGTTGTGCCTGATAACCAAGTTGACCTGTGACAATACCATAAGATGGCCCTGGCTGTGTAACATTTTGACCTATTCGAAAATGAGGTTGCTGAGGTTGCACCAATGGTTGAGAAGGATGGGTTTGCCCCCCAGGATCATACAATGATCTAGGTTGATACCCTGGTTGACCTGCCAGTCCTTGAGGTTTCCCTGGTTGGACCACAGGGTGAGACTGCAGAGGTTGACCTTGAGGATTGTAAGACTGCCCTTGCAGACCGTACAACAATCCCTGCTAGACCGAAGGTTGTCCCTGTAAGGGTTGTCCTTGTGGGTTGTACACATAACCTGGCTGGGCCAAAGGTTATCCCTAAAAGGGTTGTCCTTGTGGGCTAGAAGCATATCCTTGTTGAAATAAAGGTTGTCCCTGAAGGTTTTTCCCTTGTTGATTAAAAGGTTGCCCAGGTTGGGTAAACAGAAAACCGTTAATATACTTATAAGCCTCAGAAGTAGGAAAACGAAGGGGGTTTCCCTACTCATCATATTGATATGGAAATACGTAGATTGGGGAACCATCTGGTCCATAATGGGAAAATTAACGATGGTTAAGATCTTGAGAGAACTGACCAACCTCAGAGTTTGACGGCTGTAAAGAGAGTCGATACTCCTCGAGAGAAATATTCTCTGGAATAGCAGAAGCTATAGAAACGTCTTCAGGAACTGATGAGGTCCTAGCTGACTAAGTAGTGACAATAGGCGTAGATGCAGCCATGCAGACAGTAGGTCTAACAGGTGCCGATGTAACAAAAGGAGATGTCGTGAGAGGCGTCGATGGCGACATCCCCAACGTGGGAATGGTCGGCTTTGTGGATGGAGTTGACACTCCGATAGAGGCAATAGCGGCCATGGCCTGACTTAAAGACCTATATTCAGCTACGAGCGAAGGACCAGATGAGAACATAACATAAGGTTTGGGGATGTCTTCGGGAAAAAGCTGGTAGTCTTTACCAAAAGTAGGAATTCCCTCACTAGGAGAAGGACTGGATGAGTCCATATCTAACCCTACCGTAAGATCTTCTAAAAGATGACGGGGACTAGGAGGTATAATAGCAGCCAAGAAAGGTGATCCCCATGTAAGAGGAGGGAAGTGTTCCCCTACTCCAAATCCAAACCAAGCGTTGGACAAGGGCCAATTGAAGTCAACTGGTCCTCCAAAGGGAAGTTCAGATAGAAACGGTCCCCTGTCGGGAAACTCGCATACAATGGGTTGCTGATACTCAGCAGAGGACTGGGAGACCTCCGATGAATCGTCTGTGTAAGGAGTACCAGTAGACGAAACTGAGGGTTCCGCCAGTGTGAATATAAAGAAAAGAGGAAGAGATCAAAACAAAGACACATAGGCAAAAACCAAGGCAAACAAAAACAGGCCGAAAAATCAATTTCTAAATGGGCGTGTGATCGTAGGTGATTAATTTTACCACATTGAAACTGGAAATTTTCCTGTTTCATGTTTTAAGAGTATAGAAACAAGTAAAATATGACTCTATCACTTTCAATTTGGAAACAAGCATAAAAGGACAAGCACTTGATGATCTTTTCAATTTTAGTGAGTCTGTAAAGATCAAAATGTCTTCTCTGGTAATCTAGGCAAATGGGTGTAGCAGATATCCGTGAACTGCCATATACACCTTAGTAAAAATGAAATAGAAATCAACCAAGGACTTGACGTATGTGCAAGTAATCTCCTTGAATGATGTGTCCAGTGTATCACGGGTAAAAGGTGGTAGAATCAGCTTCCTACAGATAAAGGATTGCAACCTAATTGGGTCTCCCTTTATATATGTGACAGCACAGGGAGCACAAGTCTATACTAGCACTGTCTGTAGCCAGATGGCGAGTGACAGCTGCTAGGCTTAAAGACGCCAGAACACATCTCTACCTTAGACTACTAGATGTTCTGTTAATGTTTCAATGTTGCCTTGGGTTAATTAAGTAAATTTTAAAGTTGATCTTCAATTTACGTTTCAATTTCAAGGCCCTATCGAATGTTGGCTCTCATAAAACCTATAAATGCAAACTACATGCCACAAAATATCATTTTGTTCAATGAAGAGCTATCTACGGGAGAGTTGAGAGCTTTTCAAATGACAACAAAATGAACACACAAAAACATCCACTATTGTTTCCAATGCAAACTAACGAAACTAGAAAACTTCTCTCTAGAGTTATATAACACTAGAAATGTGAAAGAGCTTTCAATTTTCACTAGGCTAATCAAAATGAAAAGAAATTTGTTTTTGTATTTTTCAATATTTTAGAGAAAACACACTAAATGAATGAAAAACTAATGAAAACACCAATTCGAGAAATGACAAAGAGAGAGATGAAACAAAAAAGTTCACTCAATACAAACGCACACAATCAAGACTCAAACTGATGACAAAATCCGTGAAAGCGAAGAAGAATCTTGAAAGAGACTCAAACAAACCATGTAATATAGGCTTGGAGTACCACAAAGAGAAATCGAACGAAAGAACAGACAATCACTCAATTAACACAATGATTCAATGGGATTGAACAAGACGAATGTAGAGAAGCAAAAGAAAAATTGAGCGAGCAAGAAAAGACCCAAAACTCTCACGGGAGGCTCAACACACTGAAGCACCTAGAAGCCCTAGGGCTAGAATGAAAAACTGATAGTAAAGGGCAAAAAACCAGAGGACAAGAGCCAAACTCAATCAAAAATGACTCCAAGGCACTCAATCAATCAAAAAAATGACACCAGGACCAAAACTCAAGCTCAGAGAGTCCAAAAGCAAGGAAACCTTAACACCAAGCAGAGTTGGCGTGCCAGTTTGGCTGTAATATGTGCCAAAAAGGCATTGGCATGGGGGTCTAACTAGTAACAAGCGCCAGTTGGTGCGACTGTTAGGAGGAAAACTATGCCAATCGAGTTTACTCTAGAAAACTAATGAAAATGGACAAATGGAGACTGGATATGGTCTTCTAGGGGTTGAAAAGGGGTTTAACACCAAGGAAGGTGGACCAGAAAAGTGAATAAATCAATCAAAAGCCAAAAACAACCAAAAGAGGAAAGACTAACTCGAACTGAATCCCCGGTGGAGTTGCCAAATTGTTGAGGAGGTAAATCCCCTCTGCGGACAAAGGTGATCCCACTAGCCCTAGATTGGGTCTAGCAAAAATCGAATCATGCAATGATGTTGGTTCCTAGTTACAAGAAAGACAAAGACTGCGATAAGTAACCTACCTCAAATCCCACACTGCTGTTGTCGAAGAAGAAGCGGTGCTCGTCGTCCCTAGCCTGACAGATCACAATCCTTCCATTCGTCACGTCCGGACACCTGTGCACACATAGAGAAATGATGACATACAACATAATACTAAAAGCATGTAACTATATATCAGTCAGAGAGGATATAATTCATTGCATTACATGAAAGAGTAAACACAAGAATGGAACCAAAATCAGAGTCGCTTATATTATAAATGACAAAAAGGAGATTACAACCAAATGCTCTGACGCTATGATCTTCCTTCGGTGGGGCTTGCAGCGAAGCATGTCTCAACAAAGCTTGTTGGGAATCTGGACGAAGCTCTCTCTCTTATGGGATTCTCTTCAACTTAGCTCTCAATAGTTGCCCAACTATAGTTTCCTTCCTACAAGTTCAGCTAGCTTGCTAATGGAGAGGGCAAGCTTTTATAGATGGAGGAAAGGAATTTTGGATCCCTATAATCATGGGATAGGCCCTTCTCTTAGGAAGGTTCCATGATAGGTGGAAAACCACTTCCTATACATGGAGATCCAGAGCCAAACCACTCAACTCCTTTTGATGATTCATTCTAGAGTTTGTTAGAATCAAACTTCTGCCATTTATTTTTAAAAAACATCCCTTAATAAGCTTGGCACGAGTGAAACATAGGGACAGAGTGCCATTTGGCATGCCCTCTAGTGTGGATTTCCCCCATTGGCACGAGCAATGAACTGGCTAGTCAAGCCAAGGCTAAAACATCTGTTTTTAGGGTTTTTTAGAGGAAATGTTCTTCATGAGAATGTTTGTACTTATGCAAGAGGATGCCATGAAGGTGTTTTCAAGACATTTTACTATTCACAGGTCATGGGAATAGTCCTGCAATGTACGGGACGAGGGATTGTAGGGACGGTGACAAAATGTTGTGTAACACCAAGCCAAGGTTGAGGGTAGTGAAACATCATTTTTTCACCATGGCTTGACCAAATTATTAGTGTTGGAGAAATTAAAGAATTTAAACAGAGATTGAGCATCTCTTTCTTAGTGGATATGAATTAGATTTAGTGACACCTAAATATATTTCAAAGCCAAAGATCAATTCATCTCCAGCTGTGATAGAAGAAGTTAGTGAAGAAGGAGGACAACCTACTGTGGAACCAATGGATATTAAAGATTAACCCATACCATAGATAGTTATCTTACATCCATCACCTACAAGTAAAAAATATAAAATTAGCAAACACTGTAACAGGAGGATAACAAGGAACCAAACCTTTGCCATAGGAAATATTGAAGACATCCTCAAGGCAATAGACATTGGAGAATATCTAATTGTCCAAGAAGAATTCATTGAAGGGGATAGAAGGAAGAAGCAAAAAGGTAAGCCTGTAAAAAAGTTAGATTTTGCAGGAGAAGATGTTGGTTTCATTTTCTAGCCAAGGAAACTAATGACTAGGTCACAACTTGCAAAGGGTGCCATGGAGAGTAAGAAAGAAAAAAATATTGATGAAGGCAAGCAATCAAAGAAAATTATATACCTATCTCTAGTAACAGAAGAGGTCTTTCTGCAAAGAAAAGGAAAGGAGAAAGTTGAGGAAAAGACTAAAGTACAAATATTGAAGGAGAAATTAAGAGATGTCAAGGAAGAAGTGATTGAAGTCAATTTGGAACTTCAAGTGGCCAAGGTATACAGACAACTAATGGAAAAATTTGAAAAGGAAATGAAAGACTAGCTAGACACATATGCCAAAAAATTATCAAATGCCAAAAAACTCTTAAAGAGAACTCTTCCTATGAGGAACGTGGTGAAGAACGCAAGAAAAAGAAATCTATGGTTGTAGTCTGAGAGAAAAAGGCTCAAAGGGAAGGTTAAGGAGATGGAATAACAAACGGAGATGATCCAAGAATAATTGAAGAAAAGAGGGCTGAAAATTATAGTGATAAATGAACTTGAAGAAGTACAGACTACTGAAGCTAAGGATGAAATGATGAAATTTTGAGGGGTTGGTCTATCTAAACATTTTTTGTAAATTTTAAAGCATGCAGGAGACATCAATTTTGGTTTAGAAGCTAAATTTTTGAAGATAAATGACAAATCTGTGTTTTGATGGAGATATAAGGAGGGAAAGTGATGATATTTAGACCATATGACCTAACAAACATATCTTGATTAGCAGAGGAGGCAAAAAATGAGGTTGGATGGCTAAAGTAAATGTGCTACTAAATTATGCTACGAAACTGCCTAAGGGTACTTTGTTTTTGCATCGAAGTGTTTTTAATGGATTTTGGAGGTTTGAAAAGAGTTTTGAAGAACAACCAGACACATAGAGACATCCAAGATGACACTAGGCCATCCTAGCAAATATTCATTACTCGACAGGAATGTCACTTGTCCAGCTCAACATGAAGACAATGATTACAATTTTGTTTATCTTTTCCTAAAAAATAGGATTTTGTTTTCTAAATCTAGTGGGTACATTAATGTCTTAGTGATGGTGAATGCCACTCGAGCATCTGATCCTTATCAATGTAATTGTCCCACTACTAAGCCTTAATATAAGTATAAGTCTTTAGAGACTAGGTTTCATTTTAAGTTCGAAGAATGTAGTTTATAGTTATGATATGTGTCAAGGTTATGGTTAGATGATCTAGCCACCTGGGAAGATCCTATGTGTTAGAACTGGTTTTAATTTCTTTGAAAATTTCCCTCTTTGTCATTTTATTTTGCCTCTAGCTCCTTATGCTTCATTTTTCCAAATGCTAAATTCCAACACAAAAGTGAACCCACCCCCCACAACAAACCATTAATATATATATATATATATATATATATATATATATATATCATATATTAAAAATATGATATCATATATTTTTCACACCTAACCGTATTGAAACGCTTACCTTTTTATCGCAATTCGCTTATCACATGTCCAAACTTCATTTACAAAACAATTTCCATATATTATATTACATATGATATATGTAATATCATTACCACACACCCATATCACTTTTCGACAATCAAACTCTTTCCTTTTAGCACTTCAGCGCACATCGCAAAACATACTACTTCACAGATCAGTGAATATAGCATTTTTCACTTTGCCAACCTTCAATCCTTGTGATCGCCGCATATCTTATCACATGTGGTGTGCGATATTTATCACATCGCACAGATTTAAAATTATCGCTCTTTGCAATCGCATTCCCTCTTGCTTATGTCTTATGCTTCAACACTTTCTTTCCCCCAATTGTGATATAGTGTGACCCTTCCCGCCACATCACCTCTGTTCTCGTCGTACATTGCACTTCACGAGTTTTAGCCTTTAACTCCCTTCCCTCATAACATAAACCTTAAAACTTGCGATGTGCGATATTGACGTGGATGCAATGAAGTTAAAATATGAGAGCCTAAAGGATATAAAGTCCGGGTGTATGAGGTTTTTATGTTGTTTTATGAAAAAATGGCTAAACACGATAGAATGACCTGGGTAGGATAAGACCCGACAGCTAGAAAAGGGCATGGTAATGTTGAACATCATGGTAATAAGGAGATAGACACCATGGGTCAAGTCGGGAAAAGGGAATTCATACAGAACTATGATAATATAACACCAATAATGGAAAAGAGGAGTAAACGCGGCTAGCGCAACAATCAAATCTATTGAATCTGCCAGTGCAACACTAAATTTAACTATCCAGTTGTGGTTTTATGAGGAAATAGGGCCACATGTCAGATTTATTCTATCATAGCCTCTTTGTGATCCCGAAAGGAAAGGAATGGTGGCATAGTTTATCTGAAACATATTCTACCAGTACTCTCAGCACCAACATGTTTCTGTGAGGCATGAGGTAGTATTTAAGCAACAACCACACATCACTTTCACTATTGTCTACACTTTTTTTGGAGTTGGTTGCACCAGAATAGAGGAGGTGTCTTCCTATAGACTACCACATTAAACAACCACTTCAGATTGCTAGCCTTGATGTTGTTTATTTTGACTATGTAATAGCACTTTGTATTAAAGTTTAAGGATAAGCCTCATCTCTTTCATGATATCATAATAACTTTTGGGAATAGGTTTACTCCTTTTGTGGGGATGCTAGTTTTATATTTTTGTATATATGTGAAAAAATGCTATGAGACAAAAGGGAAATGGTTGGTGGCATAGGGCCTAGTGCCCTGGCCCTGTTGCTGATCCTCGTGATATTCTTAAAGATCTGTATTGTTGAACACATAAATATTCCAGTTACACTCTTGAGGATTCACAAAATCATTTGATGTCTGTATTGTTTTCCCTTCTATTTTTACATACTTTATCATCCTTTCAAGGTTTATCATAAAAGTTATATTTTATGTTTTTATAAGTCTTGTGAACCTGCAAGTCATATGGATCTGTTTTTGTAAGTCTTGATTCCACGTTTTCCTGATTCAATATGAATTGAATATTGTTCATACACATTCCTTGAGGTGGAATTAAACCTTGTTTCATGGTTTTATAAGTCTTTTGACATAGCATGCATGTTAATCTATTTTTGTCAGTCTTGATTCACCAAGCATTCATGATTCATGAGGTCATGTTAGTCAGAAGAATTCCTTGTAATGGGATTATTTAAACGTAAAGTGAGATTCTTGTAAGTGTTTTAAAAGAATTCTTTCACTATACATTTCAGATCTAGAATTTGTGTTTCCTCCCAGCAGTGGATTTTTGTCCTACAGACCCACTGTCTTTCTTCCATTCTTCTAACCATCAGGCTACAAACTTAATTTTTCTACCACATCATACACTAGTGCCCTCATATGTGTTAGAGCTTTTTTATATATTCAACATTCCTTTCAGAGTGCTTGAGATCCAACCACTTTTCAAAAAACCCAATCAAATCATAAGAATAGCCCTCAATCTTAAGATGTGTCTGGTCAGGCGCTTGATGCAATACAAGTGTTGATTCCATCACCAATATATTTTGGTGCGTCTGCCGAGAGATGAAAGCCTTGAAACGAAGTATTCTCCCGAGTCTCTTGTTTTAATTGTTGAAGATCAATTCTTGATGGTGAACAAGAATTGGTGACTTGAAGAGGACTTCAGTTTTTTCACCTAGCGACTCCATTGTTCCGGACCTAGTAGCAACTTCACGGGGATGAAGAGATCATATTTTTAGTGGAAGTTTTGGATAAAAAAATACACCTTTCAGAATTCGGAAAGGGAAATCATTGCAGAGGTAGCATTTAATGTTTTTCCTCATTCAGTAGTTGATGATTTGGAGTCTTCTTATAGTGCATACATTCAATGCTATATGAGTATCCCGTGTTCTAATTATTCTCATCATGAGCTGCACTATGTTAGGGTATGTATTATTTCAATTTTACTCTTAAGATTCAGAATCCATATGAGGTTTTTTAAGCTATTTGAATGGTTGTACGAAAAATTCCATATTGCATGATTTTTTCCATTCAAATCAGGTTAGAAGTAGAAGAATGAATAAGCTCATTGTTTTGAGAATTTTTTTAGAGAGGCGGATTTCAATTTTTAGATTGAATCCAACTTTAGTTTGGAGAAATAATTTGCAGAATTGAAATGATGGTTTTTGAATCCATTACCCAATGGCTAGGCATGCTAGTTTTTTGAGTTAATAAGCAAGATCACTATTTGTAGAAATAAGATCTGGATAAGGCACTGGAAATACGGTTCTTGATAGCCCGGAGGGGGCATATCTTCCCCAATTAGAGCCACTGTTAGCACTAGTTTTGATTTCTTTGAAAATTGCCCTCTCTGTCATTTTATTTGGCCTCTAGCTCCTTATGCTTCATTTTTCCAAATTATAAATTCCAACGCAAAAGAAACCCCGCCCCCCACAAAAAAACTTTAATTTATATATCATATACTACAAATATGATATCATATATTTGCGCACCTAACCGCATTGACACCCTTACCTTTTTATCGCAATTCGATTATCGTAGGTCCAAACTTCATTTACAAAACAATTACCATGTCCCACAAATATTTCCATATATTATATTACATCTGATATATGTAATATCCTTACTACACACCCATATCACTTTTCAAAAATAAAACTCTTTCCCTTTACCGCTTCAACATGCATCACAAAACATACTACTTTGCAGATCGACGAATATAGCATTTCACACTTCGCCAACCTTTAATCCTTGCTATCGCCACATATCATATCACATGCGATGTGCGATATTTATCGCATCACACAAATTTAAAATTATCACTCTTCACAATCGCATCCCATCTTGCTTATGTCTTATGCTTCAACACGTTATTTTCCCTGATTGCGATATAGTGGGACCCTTCCCGCCATGTCACCTATGTTCTCGTTGCACGTCGCACTTCGCGAGTTTTAGCCTTTAACTTCCATCCCTCATAAAATAAACCTTAAAACTTGCGATGTTCGATATTGACCTGGATACGATGAAGTTAAAATTTGAGAGCCTAAAGGATTTCAAGTCTGGGTGTATGAGGTTTTTACGTTGTTTTATGAAGAAAGGGCTAAGAGTGGCAGAATGACTCGGGTAGGATCAGACCTGACAAAGAGAAAAGGTCATAATAATCTTGAATGTCGCGGTAATAAGGAGATTGACACCATGGGTCAAGTCGGGCAAAGGAAATTCATATAGAACTATGATGATATAACAATAAGAACGAAAAATAGCAGTAAACACAGCCATCACAACAATCAGATCTGTTTAATCAGCTAGCACAGCACCAGATTTAATTATCCAATAGTGGTTTCCTGAAGAAGCAGGGCCAAATGTCATATTTATTCTATCATAGACTCTTCATGATCCCAAAAGGAAAGGAATAATGGCAGATTTTATCTGAAACAAATTTCTACCAGTACTCTCAGCACCAGCATGTTTCCGCGACACATCAGGCAACATTCAAGGAACAACCACAAATCACTTTCACTGTTTTTTACACTTTTTGTGGATTTGGTTGCACAAGAATAGAGGAGGAGTCTTCCCATATACTGCCACATTAAATAACCACTTCATATTGTTAGCCTTGATTATTTTTATTTTGTTTATGTCATAGAACTTTGTATTAGAGTTTTAGGACAAGCCTCATCTCTTGTACAAGATCGTAATAAATTTTGGGAACAGGTTTACTCCCTCTGTGGGGATGAAAGTTTTGTATTTTTGTATATATGTGACAAACCTCTATGAGAAAAAAGGGAGATGGTTGGTGGCACAAGGCCTAGTGCCCTGGCTCTGTCGCTAATCCTCATGCTATTCCTAAAGCTGTGTATTTTTGAAGACATAAAATATTCAAGTTACACTTTTGAGGATTCAAAAAATAATATGATGTGTGTATTGTTTTCCCTTCTATTTTTACATAGTTTATCTGCCTCTCAAGGTTTATCATAAAAGTTCTATCTTATGTTTTTACAAGTCTTTTGAAACTCCAAGTCATATGGATATGTTTTTGTATGTCTTGATTCTAAGCTACCCTGATTCAGTATGAATTGAAGATTGTTCATAAACATTCCTTGAGGTGGAATTAAACCTTGTTTCGTGTTTTTATAAGTCTTTTGACCTAGCATGTATGTTAATATGTTTTTGTTAGTCTTGATTCACCAAGCATTCCCGATTCATGACGTCATTTTATTCAGAATCATTCCTTGTAATGGGATTCTTTAAATGTAAAGTGAGATTCTTGTAAGTCTTTTAAAAGCATTCTTCCACTATACATTTCAGAACTGGAATTTGTGTCCTTTTTCCTCCCTACAATGGATTTTTATCCTACAGATCCACTGTCTTTCTTCCATTCTTCTAACCATCAGGCTATAAACTCAATTTTTCTACCACATCATACACTAGTTCCCTCATATGTGTTAGAGATTTTTTATATTTTTAACATTCCTTTTAGAGTGCTTGATATCCAACCACTTTCCAAAAAACCCAATAAAATCATAAGAATATCCCTCAAACTTAAGATGTGCCTAGTAAGGTGCTTGATGCTTTCCAAGTGCAGATTCTAGTGCCAATATCTTTTGGTGCATCTGCTGGGAGACGAAGGCCTTGCAACGAAGTATTCTCCCAAGTCTCTTGTTTTAATTACTGAAGATCAATTCTTGATGGTGAACAAGAATTGGAAACTTGAAGAGGACTATAGTTTTTTCACCTGGCGACTCCGTTATTTCGGATCCAGTAGTGACTTCACAGGGATAGAAAGATCATATTTTCAGTGGAAGTTTGGATAAACAACTACACCTTTCAAAAATTTGAAAGGGACATCATTGCAGAGGTATCATTTAATTTTTTTCCTCGTTCACTAGTTGAAGATTTGGAGTCTTATTATAGTGCAGAAATTCAATGATTTATGAGTATACCACATTGTGATTATTATCATCATTAGCTACACTATGTTATGATATTGATTCTTTAAATTTTACTCGTAAGATTCAGAATCCATATGAGGTTTTTTCAGCTATTTAAATGGTTGTACGAAAAATTCCGTATTGCATGAAGATTTCCATTCAAATTAGATTAGAAGTAGAAGAGTGAATAAGCTCTTTTTTTTGAGCATTTTTTAGAAATATAGATTTTCGTTTTTAGTTTGAATCCAGCTTTAGTTTGGAGAAATAAGTTGCAGAATTGAAATGATGCTTCTTGACTCTATTACCCAATGGCTAGGCATGCTGGATTTTTTATTTAATAATTAGGATCGCTGGTTGTAGAAATAAGAGCTAGATATGGCACTGGAACTAAGGTTCTTTATAGCTCAGAGGGGGCATATCATCCCCAATTAGAGCCATTGTTAGCACTGGTTTTTATTTCTTTGAAAATTTCCCTCTCCGTCATTTTATTTGGCCTCTAGCTCCTTATGCTTCATGTTTCCAAATGCTAAATTCTAACGCAAAAGAAACCTCACCCCCGACAGCAAACCTTTATTATATATATCATATATTACAAATATTATACCATATATTTTGCGCACCTAACCATATTGAAACCCTTACCTTTTTATCGCAATTCACTTATCGCAGGTCCAAAAATCATTTACAAAACAATTATCGTATCCCACAAATATTTCCATATATTATATTACATATGATATATGTAATGTCATTACCACACACCCATATCACTTTTCGCAAATCAAACTCTTTCTGTTGGAATAGGGTCTCCTACAAAAGCTGCGAATCTAGTCCATTTTTGTATATTTTTTATTATATTTAGTCTAATGCAAGGGTTTTGGGGTGGGTCAAAGCCCCTAGTGCATTGTAAATGGGTCAAGGGTAGACCAAGAGTCTGCAAACCATGGTTTTTGGACCATTGGATGCGTAGGCTAATTTTGTATAAGTAATTGAAATTTTTTGAGTTGTAAGGCAGATGTTGAACTAAGATTTGCGCGAATTGAGAATTAGTAGATATGTTTTGGGTTTTCGGGGAAAGGACTCCTGCTGGATATGTGCGCAAAGATCCTCAGTCCTACTGTGTGCGGATCATGCTGTTGTGTGCGCAGGTTAGGTTTTGAGTATTGTAAAAGGATCTGAAGGATTAATGAATGCGGAAGGCTATTGAATATCTGAAACTATTGGACTTATGAATCTGTGATATCTGATGATGTTTGCTGTGTGTCATCGATTTAAGCTGTGAAAGTACTTGTTTTACTTGTTTATACTGCAATCTGGATCTATTATGTTATACATAAGACTATATTGAGCTCCGCCAGTAACTTTGTTAAGTACTTATGCTGTGTTGACAAGTGATCTGAATCTATTTATTAGACTTTAGGCAAGAGTAGTTGTGATAGTTACTTTAATGTCCTGTATCTGTTATTTATTGTGGTTATATATGGTATTGCGCATGTGGATGCGAAGGGACTGATAGATTTGGGTTTTGTACTATGCAATATGATATTTTTGAAGTCGAACGCAGCTCTACCTCACTTGCCCGCCCTCTCCCAGGGCGCAGAAACCTGATTCTAGCACCCTCCCATACTACTTCGGGTGAGATTTTGGCTTGTGCAAGAATGTCACTGCCGAAAGGGCTAGTAGTATAGCGGTGTGTTGACAAACCTTCACCTCCAAACCTGGGTCAAAACCCTCCGAGCCAACAAATGGTTCCATTGTCGTGACCGAGAGCATTTTGAAGGACAGATCAGGTAACGCCAAGGCCGTACTGGAAACCTGAAAGAAAAGAAATTGATGAATGGTTTGAATAACAAGTTCAGGAATTCATAGTAAAAGAAAACCACAGTAAGAGGTTGACCACCGAAGAGTGGAAAAATAAGTATATTTTTACAGAGATCTACAAGATCTTCTTTGTAACCATTGTGATCAAGCTCCTGGAGTGGCTCGCAAGGTTGGTTGAATTTCAAGAGTGTTGGAAGGACGAACAGGTCACACAGTGGACCCCAGAATTGATCCAACAATTAGAGGAGGGTGATACCACCATCACTTGCACATTAGACCACTCGGTGGACAACGTGCTAGGAGGATTCATGACAGGATTTTCCATCAATCAGTTCCTCTCCTACTCTGAAGCAGAGCGAAGATTCTTCAAAGGATTTAGGGGTAAGTTTCTAAAGACTTTACCATTGTTGATTAAGATATTATTGTGCGAAAAGAAGTTTTCTGTGTAGCCACACTAAATGAATGACCTCTGATAACACTGTTACCGATGAAATAGGTAACCGCACTGTTACCTACTTTTTTTGGTAGCATAAAAAGCACCCGATTTTGAAAAGTGGTGATGGAGAATCACCTTTTTTTTTGGAGCACATTTTTGACACTCTAATATTTTTATTTATGAAGTATGAATATTTTTTTTAAATGTTATTGATTTTCATGCTAATTTTGAAACATATCGATGCAGCATCAATTTTTTTTTTTTTGAGCGGTGATTTTCGTGCTAATTTTGAAACGTATTGATGCAGCATCAACCTTTTTTTTTTAGAGTGGTGATTTTCATGTTGGTAATAAAACACAAAACTTAGATTAAAATATATATATAAAAACAATAAAAAAAAACCAGTAAAAATGTAAAAAAAAAAACAAAATTAACTCGTAAAAATAAAAAATTTAAACAAAAATAAATAAAATAAAATAAAAATATTCGAAAATTATATCAAACGAAATGACAAAATTTGAAAAAAAAACACATAATTTAAAGAAAAAAAACAAAAATTAACCAAAAAAATTAAAAAAAAAAAAACATCAAAAACATTTTTTTCCAAGTTATTAAAAAAAACCATATAATTAAAAAAAAAATTTAAATAGAAAATTTAAAAATAATTTAAATTACAAAATTAAAATTTAGATAAAAAAAATAAAATACAAAAAAGAAAAAATTAAATTAGAAAAATAAGAAGAAGAAGAAAAAAAATACAAATTTTAAAATTAACAACAAAAAAAAAAAAAAAAAAATTGAAAAAGAAAATTAAAAGAAAAGAATTAAAAGAAAAAAAACTATCATCAAAAAATAAAAAAAATGAAAAAAACCACGTGCAAATAATTAAAAAACAAATATCTATAAATTTAATGTTTTTTTTTAAATGAAACAATTTATAAATTTTAAAAATGAAAAACTAAGTAAACTAAAAGATTAAAAAAAATAAAAAAATTAAAATTTAATCAATTTAATAAATAAATTTTAAATTTTAAAAAATAATTAATCTAAAACATTAAATTTGAAAACATAATTTAAAAAAAAAAAACAAAAAAAATTAAAACAAATTAAATTTAAAATAAAAAATTTGTATTAAAAAAAAATAATTTCAAATTTTTTGAATTTAAAAAAAAAAATCAAATTAAAAAAAAAAATATTAAAAATTAAAAAAAATAAAAAAAAAAGATTTTTTTTATCGTGGTGGCGCCACCAATCGGCCTCCCGCCCATGTGGCAACGGAGGCCGGTGGATGGGCGGGCAGGGAGGCTGCACGCAGCCCCCCGCTCGCCCAGTGACCGGCTTCCGCCACCACCTGGGTGGGAGGCCGATTCCGGGAATCGTCCTCCTGCGGCAAGAGGGAAATTCTCGGAATCGGCCTAAGAGCGATTCCTGGAATCACCCTCCCACGGCGAAAGGGTGATTCCTGGAATCAACCTAAGGGCGATTCCTGGAATCGGCCTAAGGGCGAACCCAGGAATCGGCCTCCCGCGGCGGGAGGGTGATTCCCGGAATCAGCCTCCCGCCGCGGGAGCCCGGAATCGGCCTCAGGGCGATTCTCGGAATCGGCCTCCCGCCGCGGGTGGCCGATTCCAGGAATCACCCTCCCGTCGCGGGAGGGCGATTCCCGGAATCGGCCTCCTGCCGTGGGAGGGCGATTCTTGGAATCGGCCTCCCGCCCAGCGGCTAGCCTCCGCCGCCACCTGGGCAGGAGGCCGATTGGCGGCGCCACCATGATAAAAAAATTCTTTTTATTTTTTAATTTTTTAAATTTTTAATATATATTTTTTTTAATTTGATTTTTTTTAATTTTTTTTAAATTCAAAAAATGTAATTTTTTTTTTTTAAATTTAATTTTTATATTTGAAATTTAATTTGTTTTAATTTTTTTTTATAAATTTTGTTAATAATTTTTATTAAATTTTGTATTTTTTTTTATTTAATTGATTTTTTTTTTCATATTTTCTTTTTTAATTAAATTTTGTGTTTAGTTTTTTCATTTAATTTTTTAAAATTTAGTAAATTTTGTATTTTTTTTTTAATTTATTTGAATTTAATACTTTTTTTTATTTTTTACTTTTTTATTATTATTTTTTTAATTACATAAAATTGTTATATTTTTTTTATTTCAATTAAAATTGTGTATTTAAAATTAGATTTTTTTTTTTAATCAAACTTAATATTTTCAAATTAATTTGTTTTTCATTTTATTTTCTATTTAATATTTTTTTTAATTTTTAAATTTTAATTGATTTTTAAAGTTTTTTAACTTTTTATTTTGACAATGTTTTTTTTTTCTTTATATTTAAAATTTATTTTTTATTTCAAAATTTATTTGTTTATTCATTTATTTATTAAAATTTAATATATTTTTTTAAATTTAATTTGTTATTTTAATATTAACATTTTTTTTCTAATTTAATAAAATCTAATATATATATTTTTAATTTAACTTCATTCATATATATATATATATATATAATTTAAATTTAATTTATTTTTAAAAATCTATTTGTTTTTTAATATATATATTTTTAAATTTAATATTTTTATTGTATTTAATTTTTCATTTTTAATTAATTTTTCATTTTTTTACTTTTAATTTCAATAATGTTTTTTTTTTTTTAAGTTTTAAATTTATTAAAATTTAATATATTTCTTTAAGTTTAATTTTTTATTTTAAAATTTAACCCTTTTTTTTAATTTAATAAACATTTTCTTTTTCTTTTTTAAATTTAATTTCTATATTTTATTTTTTATAATTTCTTTCTTTTTTTAACTTGTTTTTTTTTAATTTAATATTTTTATTTTATTTTTATTTTTATTTTTTTATTTCTATATATTTTGAAATTTTAATCTTTATTTATTTTTTTTCTTAAATTTTAAGTTTTTTTTAATGTTTGAATTAAAAATTTTATTTTCTTTTTATTTTTATTTTTTTATTCCTATATATTTTTAAATTTTAAGCTTTAAAATGTTTTTATTTTTAAAATTTTTTTTTTTTCTTAAATTTTAGGTTTTTTTTAATGTTTGAATTTTAAAAATTAAAAAATGTTATTTCTATTTTTTTAAATGTCAAAAATATGACACAATTTTTTTTTTTGTTATTCCAGCATCAACTGGTTTTGTTTTGAGGGTGTTTTTTCAATCCCTTTTTCAAGAAACAATTTTGTTTTTAGCATAATTTTATAAAATGTTGAAATTTGACCTTAAAAAAAAACCAAGTGCGTTCTGGAATACACTTTTTTTGTTTTTGGGGTGTTTTTTCATGTTTTTTGAGTCTTTTTGGGCTAGAGTTCCCGTTTTGAGGTCAGGTTACCTATTTCATCGGTAACAGTGTTTGATCTGGACGAGAGTACGATGCAAAGTGGAAAATACTATCGGATCAACTTAGAAGGAGGTAGATTTGTCTACAACCCAGTAAGAGAAACAGCTACGCAGAGTCCTCCAGCCGCACCACTTTCAAACCTGCATAGGGATAAGAATTCAACTACATCTCCACCACCAAAAGACGACATGGTTGCGCACATGAAGTTTCCTACCTTTAAGGGTGTGGGAGATGAAGACATGGAGCAGTTCTGGTTTGTCCCATAATCGGTATGGACTGCACAGAACATAGCTATTGATGTAGTGAAGAGGGCACACCTGTCCCTTGCCTTTGAAGGAAGAGCTTTGGATTGGTACATGGGATACATCGAACAACATGCAAACTTAACCATTGATGAGATCAAGAACATCTCAAAACAACAGGTCAAGCAGCCTAAGTCCTATTCTCAAATAGTGGTCGATCTAAAGGATTTCAAGCAAGGGTCTTTTGAATCTGTGTGGGAGGGAAATCAATGACATAAGAAGGTGATTAGAGAAGGATTATTTCAATATGATGACGGACATCACATGGAATGGTTCATTGCTATGTTGCTACCTCACTTGCACATACCTATCAGTCACCAAAATTTCGAATCACCAGAAAAATCCCTAGAGGTCGCTATGAAGTTAGAAGTTGTGCCCAAAGATGACACCCAGCTAGGCGTCCAGCAAATCCAAGGACAACTGGAGGTGATGCACATGGAGATCTAGAACCTGTGAAAGGAGCGAGGCGCAGAGTCTAGCCCTGAAATATGGTGCATACAATGTAGGACGAATGGTCACACTAAGGTTAACTTACCTCTGTTAACAGATACATGCAAGCCGGGGGACCTAGTCTGTTGCCCCCTAGGGAAGTCGCAGGACAAAGTGGGCCAGCACTATGGTGTGATGATTGCCACGTTGCAAGGTTGCACGACACAAACCACTATCACTGCCTTGCTATGTACATCCAAGAAGTAAAATAGAAATGGTGTAGGTTCTATAGGTCGATAGGACATGATGAACAGAACTACCGAACATATGATTTGATGATCAATTGAGGGAATATCTATAGGGTGCAATCGGATCCATCCTCACCAAGATCCCTCTTGGGCACAGGGGGCTCCCCAGCAAGGGGTAAGGGAGGTAGAAGAGGTGGGAACACAGGTTGGGGACGTGGGAAACTAGTCTGTTATAACTGTGGGGAGGTAGGGCACTTTTCCAGGGACTGTCCAAACCCTACAAGACAGTCCTGCTAGTATTGCAGGTAGTTGGACCATGTGATTGAAGACTATCCAGTATTGATAGCAAATATGCAAGAAAATCAGTCGAAACCTACGCAGAATGTGCAGAGGGTTAAGGCCGAGCTATGAGACAAAGATCCAAGTGTGAATGTTGTAATGTGCAGTGGGATGGCCACTGGGGGACCTAGGGACGAAAATGCAACCGAGCCTCGGATCCGACCAACAGCTATCAAACAGGAAGGTTTGGATCTAAAAAAGGAGAAAGAAACATTTGTTGCAGCTCGCAAAGACTTTGCTGAAGCAGAGGCATCTACTTCGCAGCCGCCTGAAGACCTCAAGGTAGATGAGGAGGTCAAACCCTTTTTACAGGTATGTATGAAGCTTCTGTGCAACCCAAGGGCTATGGAAAATCTTCAAGCATTGATAGGTAGCTGCATAACATGACATGTCCTCCCTTTGGAAGTCAAGGACGTACACAAACTCTATAGGTATTAGAAACACGCTAATACAAAGATGTGGTTGATTGCGTAGATCGGTGATTACGAGATGGATCAGGTTATTCTGGACCTAGGGTCAGATGCGAATGTATTACCTAAACAGATTTGGCAACAAATGGGGGAACCTAAGTTGGAATGGTCCATTATCCAGCTGCGTCTGGCCAATCAACAGAATATCATACCGTTGGGAAGACTATCGAAGATTGTGGTGGATATCGCAGGGGTTAAGGTTTGGGCTGACTTTGAATTAATTCAGATTGTCGAAGATACATACCCCTACCCTGCGCTCCTAGGCTTGGATTGGGCCATCAATATGGGGGGTATCATTAACCTAAAGAAGAGATGCATGTTATTCAAGAATAACAACACAAGGGTAATAGTACCATTAGATCCCGCGGAAGGCGAATGATACACAGAACGAGTACATGATGAAGAGGATGTGGATCACATCTAAAAATTGACTGCACGAGATGAAGATTGGATCAACCCCATGGCGGAGGGGGTACTTTGGTGGAAAAAGGATAGTGAATGTTTCTCTGACTCTGATGGGGAGATAGAGAATTGGAAAAACCGGTTACATGATGTCTCTGCGCTGTGATGTCTACGGATCACGAAGAATTTCCGCTGCATCTCCTCAGAAGTAAGAGATCTACCTTATTTTGATCGTTCTAGTAATGTTAGGGACTTTTTGCGGGTATTTGAAGCCGAGGTTCCCCAAGAATGACAGCTATGGGCCTATAAGATGGCCATGCATGGATCACCTGCCCAATGGTGGGCAACGCATGAGGAGGCATTCCAATATTTGGAGGAGTGTCGGAATATGATGATCCTACGATTTGAGGCCCCAGCTGATGTGTGAATCAAAACGTTCCTTGGACCTGAAGATCCACGCGAATATCTATTTGCTTGGATGAAACAATCGTGCGATAGAACTGCCTAGGAGTGGGTTCATCTCCTTATTCATGCCTTGGGACCACTTCCCATTACATGGTACTTAGATGCAGAGCTCCATCGGCGCACCCGCCACTAGGATACTTTGAGGGATGAATTTCTGGGAACATTTGGATTAATAGGTGGGACAGAGGCACTTGACGCAGCTCTGCAGAACATTGGCACTGTAGAATGGGGTGAATCACACCTCTGTGTCACACCTAAGCTGCCCAATTGGGATCTGTGGACACCAAGCATGGTCAAATACTGCAGCCTAGCCCTAAAAGAAGGTAAGAATGATCCATGAGGGGGTCCTGACTCAGAGTTCACCAGGGTGCGCACGGTTACCTAACCACTCGGGCTATGAATAGATAGCATTGACACACACCCCATGTTGGTGAAAATTGGGGATGTGAATATTACATATTCACCAGCTCCCGCAACAAAGAGGAAGTTGTTCTCACTTCTTGGCAACGTAGGTTATTACAGAAAGTTTGTTTGGAAATATGCAGTGATCATAGCACCTCTAAATGATTTTCTCACGAAGGTGGCCACGTTCTGTTGCGATGACACAAGACGAGCGAACATATCTTTGGGTTTGAATTCCTTAGGGCTTAAGCCTATGTTGGGGGGAGATGCGCTGAAGGCACATGTGTTAAGCCAATTGTAGCAGGAGCGCTAAGCGCACAGGAGGTGCGAAAACTAGCCGTTGGCACAGTAACATCTGGTAAAAGAAAAATTTACCGTTAAAAGAAGCGGGCCACTGGCCTTTAATGGGGTAGATTTTGGGGATTTTTTACCATTTACCTGATGGTAAGTTCCAAGTCAAGTTTATCCTATTGTTGGATGCCTGCAGGTGCTATAAAAAGGGTCGGATAGCTCAAACAAGGGTTTCGTCTCACTTGCATAACTTGTACTTATCCTCTTTATCTTGCACGAGCTTGAGCTGTAAGATTTTGCAATTTTATATGGATCACAGAAGCATAGATTCTAAAAAAGATTTTTCTAGTCTGCATTGTCCCTCTCATGTCAGATCAACCTCCCCCTGCTGACAATAGTCACCCAGAGTTGGCATTCATTTTCCGCACTAGGAAGACAGCCACCAACCCAGTTGATCCCTCAGCACCTATTGACCCAGAAGTTGAGGAAGTAACAGAGATTGGGTCTGAGGATGAAGAAGTTCCCTCAACGCCAGTCACAAGGAAGGGAAAAGAGCAGGCAGAGGGCTTCGGGAAGCCCCCCAAAGCTATGAAATGGGCTTCAAGGAAGCCTAGGACCTCCCCAAGGCATACCAAGTCCCTACGAGCAATGCCTCAGGCTCAGGCTATGCAGGAGGAAGCCTTGCCTGCCAATTCGATCAACTGGTTACCTCCCTTCATCCGACTAGGTAGGCCCTCGACGCGCACACCAAAGAAATGTGATGGCCTGGTTACCTATCTGTAGACATCGCTAACCTCGGGAGAAGTCCCTATCCTAAGTGACCCATGCAGGAAGCTCCATGAAGTTAAATTCAACGATCACGACTTGGCAAATTACGAAGCCTTCCCCGAGCTGACCCTCATGCTGTACTTAAACACAATTTACACGGATGATGGGGTCACAGTCGGGACTCAGCGCTGGGTAAGTGGATTAATCGGATTCGAGCTCTTGAACTTGCTGTGTATGCCCCACTTTGGCCATTATAACATCACAGATCTACTGGCCCGACAGCTTCTCGCCCTAATTCACAATGGCTGCTTATGCATTCGAGATAGGGTCCCCATATATACTGCATTGGGCCATAGAATCACGGGACTTCCCATGAATGGGCCACACCCTTTGGAGCGTGTGGGCAAGAAATATGAAGGGGACATAATTGAATATGTGCGTAGGACCTACCATGTGGAAAGGAATATGCAGGGCTTCTTCATAAAATCCATCAGCGACCCGGCTACATAGATGGGAACCATATTACTAGCTTGAAATCTAATGCACAAGTGTCAGGTTGTAACTGTCCTTGCCTATGTCATTCGGCTAGCGGGTCAGTGTGCGAAGGGGGTCTACCTTAATTGGGCCCAATACTTATGTGATGAGTTGTTAGCCAATGTTCACGAATCACAGGAGTAGGGAAAAGCCTTCTATTATTCCTGGCTACTATTTCTTATAGCCCTCATTACCTTGGAAACCCTTGCAGAGTCAATCCTCCCCAAGCTCACTCTAGATATGTGCGAAGGGGCCCAGTATGCCGATTTGTGGGATTCCAAGGATGTGCAGCGCATAGAAGATAGCCAAGTCTTTTGGGTCCTCTTCTAGAGTAGCGTGGCCGTAGCCATCAATTCTTGACCTCGGCTATCCCCAACAGTATATGACAAATACTAGAGTATCGCAGCATTCCACGTTACCACGAACAAGATTCAGCTCTTTAGCCACAAGGATAAAACCTGGACGTCACTGCCTTATATGGTAGTAGACGAGGAAATTGACAATGTGATTGCATTATGGCCTCCCGCCTAGAAAATAGGCTTCAAAACCAACACAAGGGGCACTTCCGGTACTAGCACGGCGCAGGTACTCCCACATGTTATCACCTAGGAGACTAGAAGCATAGGGAAAGACTTAGGTGCAGCCTTGAAAAATGACACACAGCCGAAGCAGACCACCATAATGAACACCGAGGCTGAAACCCAGGGCGATTCACAGCTAGGCATAGAGGAAGTAAACATTGGAGGTACGAAGGAGACAAGCGAGCCTATCAAGGGAACCTGAAAGAAGCAGCACACCTAGCAAAAGGAATGATATGAGACAGTTGCATTTATGGACGGAGATCTCGAACAAATTTCAGATGTCGTCACACTAGCCACTGAAGAAAAGTGGGTAGCTTTAGAGGAACACCAGAAGGTTGCAATCAACGCCATCCAGGAAGAGCTTCGAACCTTGCAGCTAAAGACAGAAACGATACAGACCATCATGGCTCAGGGATGAATTCCCTTGGCATCTAGCAGTCAAGAGCTAGCCACAGAAGAACGTCGTCTCTATCCCTTACCTAGTGCCGCCCTTGTGATCGGTTCGTCAGACTAGGAGATCCATCTCCAAGCAGGTGCAGGGGTGCAGTTGAATCTTGCCAAGCTACCCCATGAAGCATTACAGGGTCTCCACACCGTGGTGTTTTAGGAGATTCACCATCGAGACCAGCAAGTACACCAAAAACTTGGAATGGCCAAACAAACCATCGCACAGCAGAACGTAGAAGTATTCTTTACTGTCGCACAACAAGCAGAGCTCAAAACTCTGATCCACCAGCTCTGCACAGAGGTTACAAAAGATATCCTAGATGTAGCCACCCTTGGGCTAAAGTGGAAGGATTGGTCACAGCATTGAAGGCTTCCAGGACGGAGATGTAGGTCATTAAGACACATTTGGAGCATCAAATCTCTGACTTACAGGCCAAACTGTAGCCCAAGACACCCCCAGAGGTACAAGCCCAGTGCACCGCGCTAATAACCATGGCTACAAACACCATTACAGGACAGATTGCTCAAGGAGCCCAGTTACTCGAGGATGCCATACAGCTCTGGACCAAGGTCCACTGCGATTCGGTCCTCTGGAGAATAAATCAGGACTTGAGATAGAAGGAGGAAGCTTTTGAGCAGATCAAGGCTACATTACATACCTTGGTCCCTAAAGAGCATTTAGCACAATTAAGGACCAGCGACACCCTCCAAGCTGAGATCGAGGGACTCTTCCAGAAGAAGAATATTATCGGAGAACGGCTGCTGCAGCCCTCCAGCTCTAACTGGATGTTGATGGTGTCATGAAATGACTAAACCATACATTGGAGAGTGTCACGACTGCGACAAAGGGACCGACATCAAAAAATCTTATCGATATTGCCCAAAGCACTGCTGCTCAGAGTCAGGAAGTGCTACCCCCATTGGTCGTAGCTGTCAATGCACTATGCATGCAGGTGGAGACCCCACCACCATAGTGACTCGAGAC
Organism: Pinus albicaulis; assembly: GCA_034641835.2. Classification (NCBI taxonomy): domain Eukaryota; kingdom Viridiplantae; phylum Streptophyta; class Pinopsida; order Pinales; family Pinaceae; genus Pinus; species Pinus albicaulis. The sequence goes on from CM076573.1 coordinate 446,034,057, forward strand.
GAGTCACAAGATTGTGTTGGGGGACTATTGGAACAGGGTCTCCTACAAAAGATGCAAATCTGGTCCATTTTTGTATATTTTTTTTATTATATTTAGTCTAACGTAGGGGTTTTAGGGTGGGTAAAAGCCCCTAATGCATTCTAAATGTGTCAAGGGTTTACCAGGAGTCCACAAACCATGGTTTGCAGACCAATGGATGTGTAGGCTAAAGTAGTATATGCAATTGAATCTTTTTGAGTTGTAAGGCAGATGTTGAACTAAGATTGGTGCAAATTGAGAATTAGTAGATTTGTTTTGGGTTTTTGGGGAAAGGACTCCTGCTAGCTGTGTGCGCGGAGATTCTCATTCCTGCTGTGTGTGGACCCTGCTAATGTATGCACAGGTTGGGTTTTGGGTATTGTAAAAGGATCTGAAGGATTAATGAATGCGGAAGGCTGTTGAATATCTAAATCTATTGGACTTATGAATCTATGATATCTGATGATCTATGCTCTGTGTCATTGATTTAAGCTGTGAAAGTACTTGTGTTACTTTTTTATACTACGATCTGGATGTGTTATGTTATGCATAAGACTATATTGACCTCCGTTAGTAACTTTGTTAAGTACTTATGCTACATTGACAATTGATCTGAATCTGTTTATTAGACTTTAGGCAAGAGTAGCTGCGATAGTTACTTTATTGTCCTGTATCTATTGTTTATTGTGGTTATATATGGTATTGCACATGTGGATGTGAAGGGATTGATAGATATGGGCTCTGTAATATGCGATCTGATATTTGTGACATCGAATGCAACTCTGCCTGACTTACCTGCCCTTTCCCAGGGTGTAGAAACCTAGTTCAAGCACCCTCCCATACTACTTCAGGTGAGACTTTTACCTGCGCAAGCAGCTCACTGCTGAAAGGGCCAGTAGTATAGGGGTTTGTTGGCAAACCTTCACCTCCGAACCTGGGTCAGGACCCCCCGAGCCAAAATTTTCCTTTTAGCGCTTCAACGCGCATCACAAAACATACTACTTCACAGATTGATGAATATAGCTTTTTGCACTTCGCCAACCTTTAATCCTTGCGATTGCCGCATATCTTATCACATGTGATGCACTATATTTATCGCATCACATAGATTTAAAATTATTTCTCTTCGCAATCGCATCCCCTCCCGCTTGTGTCTTATGCTACAATTCTTTCTTTTCCCTGATTACGATATAGTGTGACCCTTCCTTCCACGTTACCTTTGTTTTCGTCACACATCGCACTTCGCTGTTTTTAGCCTTTAAATCCCATCCCTCATAACATAAAACTTAAAGCTTGACATGCACGATATTGATGTGGATGCGATGAAGTTTAAATATGAAAGCCTAAGGGATTTCAATTCTAGGTGTATGATGTTTTTGCATTGTTTTATGAAGAAAGGGCTAAAGACAAAAAAATGACTAGGGTAGGATAAGACCTGACAAAGTGAAATGGGCATGGTAATGCTAAACGTTGAGGTAATAAGGAGATAGAAACCACGGGTCAAGTTGGGCAAAGGGCGTTCATACAGAACTATGATGATATAACAGCAAGAACGGAAAAGAGCAGTAAACACGGCAAGCACAACAATCAAATCTATTGAATCATCCAAGGCAGCACCAGATTTAATTATCCAACAGTGGTTCTCTAAAGAAGCAGGGCTAGATGTTAGATTTATTCTATCGTAGCCTCTTTGTGATCCAAAAAGGAAATGAATAGAGATAGGTTTTATTTGAAAAAAATTTCTACCAGTACTCTCAACACCAACACATTTCCGCGAGGCGTTAGGAAACATTCAAGGAACAACCACACGTCACTTGCATTGCAGTTTACATTTTTTGTGGTGTTGGTTGCACCAGAACAGAGGAGGAGTCTTCCTATAGACTTCCACATTTAACAACCACTTTGGATTGTTAGCCTTGATTCTATCTTTTTTTATGTCATAGAAATTTGTATTAAAGTTTTATAATAAGCCTCATCTCTTGCACAAGTTCGTCATAACTTTTGGGAACAGGTTTACTCCTTTTGTGGGGATGACAGTTTTATATTTTTTTATATATGTGAAAAATTTCTATGAGACAAACGGGAGATGGTTGGTAGCACAGGGCCTAGTGCCCTGACCCTATTTTTGATCCTCATGCTATTCCTGAATCTATGTATTATTGAACACAAAATATTCCAGTTACACTCTTGAGGATTCACAAAATCATATGTTGTGTGTATTGTTTTCCCTTTTGTTTTTACATACTTTATCTACCTTTCGAGGTTTATCATACAAGTTCTATCTTATGTTTTTATAAGTCTTGTGAACCTCAAGTCATATGGATCTGTTTTTGTAAGTCTTGATTACAAGATTTCTTGATTCAATATGAATTAAAGATTGTTCATGAGCATTCCTTGAGGTGGAATTAAACCCTGTTTCATGTTTTTATAAGTCTTTTGACCTAGCATGCATGTTAATATGTTTTTGTCAGTCTTGATTCACTAAGCATTCATGATTCATGAATTCATGTTATTCAGAAGCATTCCTTGCAATGGGATTCTTTAAATGTAAAGTGAGATTCTTGTAAGTCTTTTAAAAGCATTCTTTCACTATACATTTTAGATCTTGAATTTGTGTCCTTTTTCCTCCCAAGAGTGGATTTATGTCTTACAGACCCACTGTCTTACTTCCATTCTTCTACCACATCAATTTTTATACAACATCATACAATAGTGTCCCCATATGTGTCGAAACTTTTTTATTTGTTCAAAATTCCTTTCAGAGTGCTTGAGTTCCAACCACTTTCCAAAAAACCCAATAAAATCATAATAATAGCCCTCGAGCTTAAGATGTGTTTGGTCATGCACTTGATGAAGTCCAAGTGCCGATTCCAGTGCCAACATCTTTTGGTGCATCTGCCGGAAGATGAATGCCTTGAAACGAAGTATTCTCCCGAGTCTATTATTTTAAATGATGAAGATCAATTCTTGATGTTGAAAAAGAATTGGTGGCTTGAAGAGGACTGGAGTTTTTTCACTTGGCGACTCCATCGTTCCAGATCTAGTGGTGACTTCACAAGGATGCAAAGATTAGATTTTCAGTGGAAGTTATGGATAAACAACTACACCTTTCAGAATTCTGAAAGGGACATCTTTGTAGAGGTAGCATTTAATGTTTTTCCTCATTCATTAGCTGATGATTTAGAGTCTTCCTATAGTGCAGGCATTCAATGCTTTATGATTATCTTGCGTTGTGATTATTTTCATCATGAACTGCACTATGTTATGATAAGGATTCTTTCAATTTTACTCTTAAGATTCAAAATCCATATGAGGATTTTTCAGCTATTTGAATGGTTGTACGAAAAATTTCATATTGCATGAAAATTGCCATTCAAATTAGATTAGAAGTAGAATAATGAATAAGCTCATTGTTTTGAGCATTTTTTTTGAAATTTAGATTTCAGTTTTCAGTTTGAATCCAACATTAGTTTGGAGAAATAAGTTGCATAATTCAAATGGTTCTTTTTGACTCCATTACCCAATGACTAGCCATGCTAGTTTTTTGAGTTAATAAGCAGGATCGTTGGTTGTATAAATAAGAACTGGAGAAGGTACTGAAATTTTAGTTCTTGATAGCCCGCAAGGGGCATATCATCCCCAATTAGAGCCACTGTTAGCACTGGTTTTGATTTCTTTGAAAATTTCCCTCTCCGTCCTTTTATTCGGCCTCTAGCTCCTTATGCTTCATTTTTCAAAATGCTAAATTCCAACGCAAAAGAAACCCCACCCACCATAGCAAACCTTTAATATATATATCATATATTACAACTATGATATCATATATATTATGCACCTAACCGCATTGAAACCCTTACCTTTTTATTGCAATTCTCTTATTGCAGGTCCAAACTTCATTTACAAAACAATTGCCATATCCCAAAAATATTTCCATATATTATATTACATATGATATATGTAATACCATTACCACACACCCATATCAATTTTCACAAATCAAAATCTTTGCTTTTAGCGCTTCAGCGTGCATCACAAAAAATACTACTTCACAGATCGACGAATATAGAATTTCACACTTCGCCAACCTTTAATCCTTGCGATTGTCGTATATCTTATCAGATGCGATGTGCGATATTTATCACATCGCACAGATTTAAAATTATCTCTCTTTGCAATCGCATCCCCTCCCGCTTATGTCTTATCCTTCAAAGCTTTCTTTTCCCTGATTGCGATGTAGTGGGACCCTTTCCACCACGTCACCTCTGTTCTCGTTGCACATCACACTTCGCAAGTTTTAGCCTTTAACTCCCATCCTTCATAACATAAACCTTAAAACTTTCCATGTGATATATTGACATGGATGAGATGAATTTCAAAGACGAAAGCCTAAAGGATTTCAAGTCCTGGTGTATGAGTTTTTTATGCTATTTTCTGAAGAAAGGGCAAAACACGGTAGAATGACTCAGGTAGGACAAGACCCGACAAAGAGTAAATGGGATAGTAATGTTGAACATCTCGGTAATAAGGAAATAGACACCAAGGGTCAAGTCGGGAAAAGGGAATTCATACAGAACTATGATCATATAACAACAAGAATGGAAAAGAGTAGTAAATGCGGCCAGCACAACAATCAGATCTGTTGAATCAGCCAGTGCAACACCAGATTTAATTATCCAACAATGGTTTTCTGAAGAAGCAGGGCCAGATGTCAGATTTATTCTATCATAGCCTCTTCATGATTCTATAAGGAAAGGAATAGCGTCAAATTTTCTCTAAAACATATTTTTACTAGTACTCTCAACACCAGCATGTTTCTGCGAGGCATCAGGTAGCATTCCAGGAACAACCACACGTCACTTTTGTTGTTGTTTACACATTTTGTGGAGTTGGTTGTAGCAAAACAGAGGAGGAGTGTTCCTATATATTGCCACATTAAATAACCACTTCAGATTGCTATCCTTGATTCTGTTTATTTTATTTATTTCGTAGCACTTTGTATTAAAGTTTTAGGATAAGCCTCAAATTTTGCAAGACATCGTAATAAATTTTTGGAACAAGTTTAATTCTTTGTGGGGATGAAACTTTTATATTTTTGCATATATGTGAAAGATTGCTATGAGACAAAAGGGATATGGTTGGTGGCATAGGTCCTAGTGCCCTTCCCCTGTTGTTGTTCCTCATGCTATTCCTGAAGTTGTGTATTGTTGAACACATAACATATTCCACTTACACTCTTGAGGATTCACAAAATCATATGGTGTGTGTGTTGTTTTCCCTTATATTTTTACATACTTTATCTACCTTTCCAGGTTTATCATAAAAGTTCTATCTTATTTTTTTATAAGTCTTGTGAACCTCCAAGTCATATGGATCTATTTTTGTAAGTCTTGATTCAAAGATTTCCTTATTCAGTATGAATTGAAGTTTGTTCATAAGCATTCCTTGAGGTGGAATTAAACCTATGTTTCATGTTTTTATAAGTCTTTTGACCTAGCATGCATGTTAATCAGTATTTGTCAGTCTTGTTTCAACAAGCATTCCTGATTCATAAGGTCATGTTAGTTAGAAGCATTCATTTTAATGTGATTCTTTAAATGTAAAGTGAGATTGTTGTATGTCTTTTAAAATAATTCTTTCACTATAAATTTCAGATCTGGAATTTGTGTTATTTTTCCTCCCAGGAGTGGATTTATGTCTGACATACCCACTTCCATTCTTCTAACCATGAGGCTACAAACTCAATTTTTCTACCACATCATACACTAGTGCCCTCATATATGTCAGATATTTTTTATCTGTTCAACATTCCTTTCAGAGTGCTTGAGATCCAACCACTTTCCAAAAACCCAATCAAATCATAATAATATCCCTCGAGCTTAAGATGTGTCTGGTCAGGTGCTTGATGCTTCCAAGTGTTGATTCCAGTGCCAACACTATGTAAGAAATAAAGGTCTATTTATAGACAAGAAATCAAATCAGAAAGGGTGGGAGAATGCCACTTTGAGACTACTATTATTGTAAATGTTGGAATATCAGTAATATAGAGCGATGAGTTTATGTCTTATGTTTCCTTAATATATTGTCTCAATATCTTGATGTTAAATTACTCATACTTCATGCCCTCATGCTCTAACTTCCTTTTGACATTAAGTTATTCAATATTTTTTGTGTGTTAGTATCATTTTTTTTCATTGAAACAGTAAAATCCTCAGCTTCGACAAGGAGAATAATTTGTCACTAGATACCTTCATACTGACTCCGTGAGCCCAATGGTAGTGAAATCTATCCCATTTTTCACCTACAATAAAATACACTAAGACAATTACCACAGAGTTAGCCATTTGATTTAACACCTAATTGAGAAAATCATTAGATAAATTGAGAGATCCCTATCAGGTTGAAGACGCTAATCCTCAGTCAAAAGGTGGTTTTAAAGAGTTACTCTAAGTTGTCTGGTGGAGCAGCCCATTAGTACCAATTTAGAGAACATTTTTTTGCGTCTGCCGAGATCTTGAAGACATATTTCCTGAAGTTTGTGCTCAAACTTTTAAAGTTGAACTCTTGGACGTAGAAAGAGCTCAGAACATTTCAAGGTTGTAGAAACTACCTTGGTGACTCCACTAAAAATATTCATGCTTAAAGGTGGATTCGAGAAAGAGATACACAAGGATAAATCCATACCCTAACCCACCTACAATTGTGGATAATCTAGGGAGGATTCTCAGAGGCATTGGAAGAAACTCTTCAAAATCAAGTATTCGATCACATTCAAGAGCTTTGTTCTCTGAAATTATTCGAAGTCCTGAAGATAGGAAATTTGATGATAAAATTGAAGAAGTATTGTTTAGGTCTAAGACTGAAAATGAACTAACTAATATAATAATAGATCTAAAAGGACTAGGTATTGACACATCATCCCTAGTGTCTAAAGAAGAAAAAGAATAATTTAGGAAAACAGTAACATCATAATTTTTGTTAGAGTGGGAGTCTTTTGAAAATTTAAAAGAGTTAGATCCATTTGAGTTTTTGTTGAAAATAAAATCTGGTATACCTTTGCCTGAGTGGAGTTCATTCTTATCTAGACTTCAAATATCATCTACACCACCTCCTAACAACTCATCTTCACCTATTGTTTTCACAAAAAATCAAAATTAATCTCATTTGTTGTCCTTCCACATACCACAATTCTTGTCATCATGGCTGGAATTGTCCCTCTCCCTCCTCCTGTTGGACCTGAAAGGTATGCTCCACTTGTCCTCCCTACTGTTCTTCATGACCTCAATTATGGATACTCAACTAGAATAAAAATATTTGGGAGTGAAGAGGACATATCAGCTGAGGAACATATGGACCAATTTAATGATTTCATTCATAGATAGGAGGTATACCATAAATATGTAAAAATGATATTATTTTCCCAAAGTTTCACTGGTGAAGTAAGAAAATGGTTTAAGGCCCTAGCTCCAACAAGTTGGCAGAATTGGGACCAGCTAGAAGATAGTGTTTTGACCAAGTGGGGAAGTAAGTTGAATCTAGTGCAAGCCTTGATAGAATACAATAATTTGAAAATATCCTTAGATGAATATGTCCAAGACTTCTCTAAGATATTTAATAAAGTCTATAAATCCATACCTGCTCATATTAAACCTCCTCCGGGATCTACTCAATTACACTATGCAGAGGCATTTGATTATGATTTTTCCATCTTGCTTAGGGAAAGAGAGCCTGCTTCTCTCGTAGAAATGTAGAATGATGTAGTAAAAGTGGAAGTAAACATGGTAGCTGCCAAGAGGTCTACGATGGGTGAAACAAAATCAAAATAAGAGGAAAATCCCTCATCCTCGGATGCTAAGTTTTACTCTATGTTGAAGACTATGGAAAAAATCATGGATAGACTTGTTCTTGGAGCCACTCCCTTACCTCATGCACAACAAGATCCATAGATCAGAAATCCACAATTTAGGAGGCCTCGAAATCAGCAAAGACAAAGAGAAAATAGAAATAAGCCTGACCCACAAGTGAGGCCTCCCTTTCAACAAAATTTTCTTGATGAAGAGGAATCTCAACCTGAGTTTCAAGAGGATATTATCCATTTTCTAGATGAATATATGTCTGGGATGTTTATAAATAGGGAAGAGCATGATGAGTCTGGTCATGACTTGAAAAATGTGAGGGAAAATATGATTACCTAACAGGTTATCAACATGCCATATTTGAAATGAAGAAAAAAAACAATTTAAGAAACAAAAATGTTCCCATTATGACAAACAAAGCTTAGGAAAATAAGGATGTCCTAAAACAGCTGAGCCAAAGAAAGACCCACCACCTCCACCTCCTGTGGCAAAGAAGTTGAAAAAAACACATCTACTTTTAGTCTAGAGAATGACATCTCTAAAATTAAATTTTCTGTCCCCTTTGGATAAATTATCAAGGTCACTAAATATAGAAGAAAAAATGTCAAGATGTTGAATTCCCAACCAGGACCATCAGATATCCTAAATCTGCAAGAAGATCATCCTACCATTTTCCTAGGACCAAGGGTAGAAGACGAACAGAATGAAGAGGTCCCTCCCTTTTATGTCAATATAAATATTCATGATATAACTTTTCACATTTCCATGTTGGACTCAAGGGCTTCCCACAACCTTATGCCTAAATTAATCATGGGGAGGATGGGTTTAGAAATCACTATACCCTATAAAGATATGTTTTCTTTTGACTCCAAGAGAGGTCAATGCATAGGTCTTATCAAAGATGTTGTGGTTGGCTTAATACAAGTGCCTACCAAAACAATGGTGATGTACATAGTAGTAGCTGACATTCCTCCAAAATTTGGTATGCTCTTATCTAGATCTTGGGTAGCTAAAATCAAAGGAGCTACGCAAATGAATTTGACATATGCCACCATTTCTGTTTTTGGTGAGCAAAGAAGGTTGTATAGGGAAAGTAGGATGACCTACATGGTGAGAAGTAAAGGTAAGCCTCAAACATTTTTGATTTATGTTGTTGAAACCAAATTAGGATCATCAATTATATTCAATGAACTCACTGATGAAGCATAAATTAAAGGAAAAGCAGAAAATCAGGAAGGTGTTGAGGAAAAAGCAGAAGGTTGGTCGCTTTTGCACTTTGATGGCTATGCTAGAAGAGAGGGGACTGGAGCAGGCATCTGGATCACTACTCTTGATGATGAAAGTAATTTTTACTCTTTTAAGATTGACTTTGATTTCACGAACAATATGGCTGAATATGAATCATTGTTTTTGGGTTTAGAAATTTTGAAGAAACTAGGTGCCAAGAAGATATCAATGTGTGGTGATTTAGAGTTAGTGATCAGAAAAGTTGAAGAATCATACCAAACCAAAGATGTAATAATGCGGGCTTATAGAAATATTATCATGGAAATGCTTGAAAATTTTCAGGAATATGCCTTCATTGTGAAAACTAGAGACCAAAATTTAGTAGTTGATTCTCTAGATGTCTCTGCAAGTTTATTTGCCATCCCTACACATTATACTAATAAGTATGAGCTTGGGGTCAGACATAGGCCAACAATTGCTGATAATATCATTCATTGGCAAGTGTTTTAGGATGATCAGCAAGTCTGAAATTTCCCTCAATTAAAGGAGGAGTTTGAAAACATACAAGTGGATCAACAAAATATGTTTTTTGAAACCAAGGATAATTTTGAAGTCCTGCAGCTGAAAAAAATTGTATACTAAAGGGCCTTATTCCTCTTGAAATTTTTTTATTATCAAAATGATGTTTTTAAAACTCCTATAATGCAGGTTGATGATGAGGAGGTAGAGACTTGAAATATTGGTACAGCAGCAGTGCCTAAAATGGTGAAACTTTCTAAGTTTCTTTCTAAGGAGATGAGACAGAAGTATGTGTATATGATGAAGAAATATATTGATGTTTTTGCATGGAGCTATTCTGGTCTGAAAAGCTATGATCCTAGCATTATACATCATACTATTCCTATTAAAGAGAATGAGAAACATTTCAAACTGAAATTGAGAAGAATTAATGCTTTTCTCATGCCTTTGATTGAGAAAAAGATTAAGAAAATTTTTGATGCAAATATCATTGTTCCTATAAGGTTTTAAAAATTGCTTGCTAATATGGTACCTATCAGAACGAAGAGTGGTGAGATCAGAATCTGTATTGACTTTAGAAATATGAAACAGGCTTCTTTGAAGGACAACTATCCTCTTCCCAAGATAGATCAGATTTTGCAGAATATTTTTGGCTCTCAAATAATGTCCATGCTAGATTAATTTTCAGGGTACAACTAGATATTGGTACATCCAGAATATTAGGAGAAGACCGCCTTTACCATGGCATGGGGAACATTCATATATGCCAGGATCGAATTTTCAAAGTGAAATGGATATTGCCTTTGTTGAGGAGAAACAAAAATCATTTGTGTGTTGGGAAAAATACTGAGAGGGGGGGGAGGGGGGCGATGAATCAGTATTTAGTGTAGACAATAAAAATTTGATATTTTCTTTCTTAAAAACCCATATGCTACTTTCCTGAATTAAAATCGCGTATATACGTAGATATCCTTTACATAAATCGCGTATATCCAGTGAATTAATTATGCATTTAATTCATGAATTAGATCATTGCATTACTCATTTATCAGATGTTCAGAAAATAGTAAATAGGTGCAGAAAGAACAGAGTAATCATCACACACAAGTAATCACACATGAACACCAGGATTTTTAGGTGGAAACCCAATTCGGGAGAAAACCACCACTGCTGTCGTCTCAGTCTTCAAACTTTATTATTAAGAAAAAATCTTACAACATGTACTGGCACAGACTCATACCAGCACGCAGGCACCCACCTACAGAAGGCTACAACCTTCTCTCGTTTAGCAGCCCTTCCTGGAAGGGAGCAACAACCCCCTACTCTCGTTTACCAGCCTCTCCTGGAAGGGAGCTACTACCCCCTGATATTAACACCAGCCTCTCCTGGCAGAAAAGATTCTTCTTTCAGACTGAAGGCTTCAACCCTTAGATCCACTGCAGACCACGTTTCATCAATTTTCAAACTGGATCAAACAGCTTCAACACAATCCTTCACTTATCAGCAAACATCCTTTGCCCAATGCATCACAGAATAGTTAAACCACTGTAACCAGAATATCAGAGATAACCCAGACTTCAGAATAGATATGCAGAATCTCAATTAGCTTTGAGCAACCATTAGTTCAAATTACATATGCTCTTTTCTTCAAACAGACTCGCGTATATGCACGCTTTTAATAAAGACAACCCGCGTATACATCTGTGCACTTCTCAGAAAAACCCTAACAGTCCCTACACTCCTTTGTTTAAACAGATCTGCGTATATATGCGCTTTTCATGAAACGAACATGCGTATAGATCTATAAAATATAAAATTTGCAGAACAGATCAGATCTATGGACTTACCCATATTTATTCAATATCTTCAATAGATTTGCGCCAGGTCTTCAATACTTCTTTTTAGATCATCCTAGAGATTCATCATTTCCAGATCTAGAGATTCTGAACCTTCATCATATTCATGGGTGCATCACAGATTCAGATCTATCGATTAAGAACAGAGTTCAATCATACAGATAAACTTCAGAGTGAAGTATTCATTTAAAGCCCAGACACATACACACCCTTGCACACAGATTTTCTTCTCCTTATATAGGTTTATCCTTTTTCAATACCATGAGCCAAAACCACATCACTTCCGATGGTATTCCTGGATGGGATCAAATAGACAACCCAGCACTCAATACAATGGGTCAATACCATGGTAGTAACCCCTGGTTTTACATATTTAGAGCGCAATTGACCATACGCGACTTGTCATGTACTTTTCTGCGTACACATGCGACTTCCCTTTACTCAACTCGCATATGCCTTGTGATATACACTTTTCATCATTGTTCTGGCCCATTCTGGAAATTATTTCTTCTGCACCTTCATCATTAACAAGCTCATCAAGTCAAGAACAACTTCATCAAGTAGGTTGCCATCATCTTCATCAAGTGGGTTACCATCAAGGACAACACTCTGCATCATATTGCCAACAATCTCCCCCTTTGGACTTGATGGCAACCACGATGGTGTTTGATCACCACAACAGATAGATACATTGATTATAATCATTACATAATAACCATGTTACTCTCCCCTTATTCAAACACCATGTCACTATGTCACTCTCCCCCTTTGACATCAAGGGCAAAGGGCGGATCAAAACCAACACAAGGTTTTTCTCCTCATGTAGAAAGAAGAGCATTGTAGATCTGATGGACACTGAAGTTACCATGCTGAAAGTTCAAACATATGAAAGTTCAAACATATTTTTCAATGAAGTACATGACTCTATGACCAAGGACTCATACTTACATCAAAGATCCAACCAAGTGGATTTACATATGATACTCAAATACCCAACCAAGTGGGCTTACACATTTGATCAAGTCCTTACATGACTCAATAGTACAATTTTTCATCATAGGTCTTAAACATGACATTTTCATCAAATTAAAAATATGACCTATTATGACCAATACCAAAAGGATCTCAAGAGAGAGATCATATTACAAAACCATCATAATGCCAACAATGTATTATACTCAGCAAGGCTAATGCTCCCCCTGAAAATGTGCATCCAAGCATCTTTTCTATATGACCAAAGCTCCCCCTTTGCTTGTGCATCCTGAACACTTTCAACAGCAAATCATCAAGGCATCTTCACCCAAAAGCAGAGAATGAAACAAAAATATAAGAGTTTAAATACCACCAGTGACTCCAAATAGCATCAGAGATACCAAACAGCACTGCAGCTGTGCTGAAAAATGCTGACCCCAAACAAAATTTGCCATCAACCAACCATATGCAATTTTCTGTGTTTAAACTCGTGTATATACGTGACTTTCTTTCAGGAAATCCGCGTATCCAATTTAATCTTCTGAATTTAATCAGATCTGATATTCTGGGAGGCAGAGACAACACCCAACTTCTGTCTGAGATATTCGAACGCTTCCCTGGGCAGAGGTTTGGTAAATATATCAGCAATTTGTTCCTTGGAGGGAGCATACTCCAACTTCACCTTTTGTTCAAGCACTTTTTCACGTAGGAAGTGATACTTGATGGGAATGTGCTTGGTCTTCGAATGCGTAACATGATTCTTTGAGATACTGATGGCACTTGTATTATCACAAATAATGGAGATAGGAGGTGAACATTTGATTTGAAAATCTTGCAACGTTTGCATCATCCAAAGGAGTTGAGTGCAACAAGATGCGGCAGCCACATATTCTGCTTCTGCTGTAGATAAAGCAATAGAATTTTGCTTCTTGCTGAACCAAGATACTAATCGGGGCCCCATATAGAATGCACCACCACTAGTGATTTTTTGATCATCAATATTTCCAGCCCAATCTGCATCAGTGTAAGCATGAAGAGTAAGATCAACATTCTTTGGATACCATAGTCCAAAATCTTGAGTTCCTTGTAGATATTTGAATATTCTTTTGACAGCCTGAAGGTGAGACTCTTTTGGATTAGCTTGGAATCATCCGACAATCCCAACAACATGCATAATGTCCGGTCTAGTCCCAGTGAGATAAAGTAGACTTCCTATCATTGATCTCTATTCTAGTTGATTCACCGTGGGAGAATCATCATGAGAACTGAGATTGCATCCGGTTATCATTGGTGTACTTACATGTTTGCATTCTTCAATGCCATACTTCTTCAGAATTTTCTTAAGATATTTTGCTTGTGATAGGAGTATACCATCTATAGTTTGATGCACTTGTAAGCCAAGAAAGAATGTTAGTTCCCCAAGTAAGGACATTTCAAATTCCTGCTGCATGACAGAAGCAAATTTCTGACTCATAGATTCTTCATTACTCCCAAAAATGATATCATCAACATAAACCACCACAATCAATAGTTTATTATTTTCAATTTTTGTGTATAAGTTGTTATCAGCAGATCCCTTTGAAAATCCTTGTTGATGAAGATATTTGTCAAGACGATAATACCATGCCCTTGGAGCTTGTTTGAGACCATATAGAGCCTTTTTAAGTCTACAAACAAGATTTTCATCATTTCCCAAAATGAATCCTTCTGGTTGTTCTATATAAACTTATTATTCTAGATCACCATTGAGGAATGCAGATTTGACATCCATTTGATAAACTTTGATTTGTTGAAATCTTGAAAAAGCAAGAAACATTCTTATGGCTTCAAGTCTAGCTACAGGAGAAAAAGTTTCTTCAAAGTCTATACCTTTTTGTTGAGTATACCCTTTGCCAACCAGTCTAGCTTTGTTTCTTATAACGTCCCCATTCTCATTTAACTTCTTCTTGAATATCCATTTGGTTCCAATGACATTTTTGTCATGTGGTCTTGGTACCAATTCCCAAGTGTGATTCTTTTCAATTTGATCAAGCTCTTCATTCATTGCTTGAATCCAACATTCATCTTTGCTAGCTTGATTGACATTGTTTGGTTCAATCGTGGATAGAAAGGCCAGATAGCTAGAAGATCCCACAAGAGTCCTTCTTGTTTGAACACCTGATTCCTTGTCTCCCAAAATTTGAGATTCAGGATGATTATTTTGAACATATCTGGATGGAGCCTTTCTAGATAAATCATCTTCAGGTTCTTCATTGGATCCACTGTCTATATCATTTCTGTTTGATGTAGAAGGACAAAAGTCACCATCATCTTCTTCTGTTGTTTGTCTTTCTTCTTTAGGGGCTGCAGGAGACTCATCAATAACAACATCAATACATTCAACAATCTTTCGAAGCCTTTTATTGTAACATTTGTATGCTCTGCCCGTAGATGAGTAACCAAGAAGTATTCCTTCATCTGATCTAGGTTCAAACTTGCCAAGTTTTTCATCATTATTTTTGATAAAGAATTTACTTCCAAAAACTCTAAAATGCTTCACAGAGGGAGAATTACCATACCAGAGTTCATATGGAGTTTTGTCACTATTTACCCGAACATGTGCTTTGTTGAGAATTTTTACTGCTGTATGTGCTGCTTCTCCCCAAAAAGTGTCAGGTGTTCTATAATCATCAAGCATAGCTCTAGCCATTTGTTGAAATGTTCTATTCATTCTTTCTGCTACGCCATTTTGTTGTGGAGTGCCAGCTACAAAGAACTGTCTTTTTATGCCATGTTGTTCACAAAATTCAACGAATTCATTTGATGTATATTCTCCTTCTCGATCAGATCTAAGACACTTGATTTTTAGATCTAATTCATTCTCCACCAGTGCTTTGAAGATCTGAAATTTTTCAAATGCTTCATCTTTGTGTTTAATCAACCCAATCCAACACATTCTAGAGAAATCATCAATAAATTAGATATAGTATTCTTCACCACGTGGTGAATTTTTCCTCATAGGTCCACATATGTCAGTATGAACGAGTTCAAGAGGCCTACTTGATGAACCTTCCTTGGCATTAAAATGTACTCTGGTCTGTTTACCGAATTGGAAATATTTGCATATGATACTCTCTGGTAGAGTAATATTGGGAAGACCACGAACAGCTTTAAGTCTGCTTGTTTTATTGATTTGAGAGAAGCTCAGATGCCCCAACCTTCTATGCCATAGCCAGTTTTCTGAATATTTACTCAAGTAGCATTGTTCTTTGCAGTTATTCAATACATATAGGTTGCTTGGAGTTCTTTTCCTTTTATGATTGTTTTACCTGTATCAAGATCACGAACCACACATTTTTTTGAACTGAAGACAACTTCAGTTCCTTGACCACACATTTGACTTACACTCAACAGGTTATGCCTTAATCCATCCACATACATGACATCATTAGCCTTCACCTTTTCTTTTAGAAACACAGACCCTTTTCCTTTAATTACAGCAGGAGTATCATTTCCAAAAGTAACTTTCTTTTCCTTTTCTAGAGCACTATATGCAAGAAGTTTGTGTTTGTCACCTGTCATGTGTCTTGAGCATCCACTATCAATGTACCATTGATTTTATTCACCTTCTGCACATAACGCTATGCCACAATTTTCAACCTGTAGTTCCTTCTTTTTCCATACTTTGGAACTTGAAGGAAAATGCTCTTTTGGCTGAACTTTGCTCCTGCATTCAGATTCTTCATGCCCAAAGTTATTGCAATATGCACATTCAACTTCCTTTAGAAGAGGAGAAAATTTGTTATAGATATTCTTCTTTATTTCAACATCAATCCTTTTCTTTCTTGCTTCTCTAGTCATGATGGTTTTATATGCAACACATTGAACAGCTTTATGACCAAAATTGTGACATCAGAAACATTGTCCATTGAAGAAGAAATTTCTATGATCATGAAATCTTCTACTTGAATTTACCTGTTGATTGGTGTGTCTTTGAGAAATATTCCTGTTAGTGTTCTTTGAATTGAGATGATCATGCTTTACCTGTAATGAATCTTTCTGAGTGGCAGAATGTAGTAGAGCAGTTGTAGTTGCTTTTAGATAATTTGGAGTTGAAGTCTGTGAAGATTCTGCAGTATATCCAAGACCCGTCTTTCTAAGAGGAGAATGTTGTACCTTGATAATCTCATCTAAAGTTTCAGATCCTTTAGTAAATCTAAGATTCAGAGTCTTTACTTTCTCAATTTATTTTCTTTGACTTACCACTTCACATTCTAATTTCTCAATGTGTTTCTTCGCTTCTTCAACCTATTTTTCTAGAGTCTCTATGGTTATTTTCTTTTCTTCTAAGAGAATTTTACATTCTTCTAAGCGAATTTTGAGTTGATTGTTTTCTTCAAGAAAAGCATTATCCTCTAGAGCATCCACAAAATTATCCTTTTCATCTTTAGATTCAAATGCTATGAGAAGTCTAAGATCTTGTTCACATTCTTCCTCACTATCAGAGAACCCATCACTGTCTTCATGAGTGTAGTAACTTTTCCTAGTGCTAGACCGATGCTTATTCCTTTTTGCTACTTCCTTCCCTTTTACAGATGTTTCTTTATAAGGACACTTAGCAGCATAATGACCAAATATTCCACAATCAAAACATTTGAAAGGAAGCTTACCTTTGAACCGTCCTATGTCGAGTTGAAGTTTCTTTACAAAATTTACTTCATCTTCTTCTGAGATATATCTTGATCCTTCTGCTTCTTGTACTTCTTTCCCTTTTGTAGAAGCTCTAAAGATGGCTTCTTTGACTTTAGATGATCCTCCTCTTCTCATTTCATAAGCAGTTAGTATGCCATGGAGTTTTACGACAGTAATATTTTGAAGATCCTATTTTTCTTCAAGAGCAGAAACTTTTGACTCAAATTTTGTTGTTAGTGATCTTAAGATTTTCTCAACCAAAGTAGATTCTGTTATTGTTTCTCCCATGTTTCTCATATGATTTACAATATCATCAAGACGTAAAAAGAAACTAGCAACACTCTCATCATTATGCATCTTCAAATTTTCATATTCAATTCTGAGAGTTTGGAGTTTTGCACTTTTTACCTTTCCATCTCCTTCATAACCTAGGATGATTTTGTCCCATATTTCCTTCGCTATATTCAGCTGCATAACCTTGACAAATTTTGATTCAGTTAGACTTCCCAATAGTGCATTGACTGCCTTTGTATTTGTTTCATAATTCTTCTTTTCCGTCGGATCTGTTGGTACAGCGGCTGGATATTGATATCCTTGTTCAACAATGGCCCATACATCTGCTCCCATAGACTGAAGATAGGATCTCATCCTTATTTTCCAGAAGATTAAATTTCTTCCATTAAAGAGTGGAGGCTTGATAGATGTTGTTCCATCTTGATTGCTCATCTTGCTTGATCTTCCTTCTAGCGACTAAGCTTTTTCAGAAGGAATCGCTCTAATACCAATTGTTGGGAAAAATACTGAGAGGGGGGGGAGGGGGTGAATCAATATTTAGTGCAGACAATAAAAATTTGATATTTTATTTCTTAAAAACCCATACGCTACTTTCCTGAATTAAAATCGTGTATATACGCGTATATCCAGTGAATTAATTATGCATTTAATTCATGACTTAGATCATTGCATTACTCATTTATCAGATGTTCAGAAAACAGTAAACAGGTGCAGAAAGAACAGAGTAATCATCACACACAAGTAATCACACATGAACACCAGGATTTTTAGGTGGAAACCCAATTCGGGAGAAAACCACCACTGCTGTCGTATCAGTCTTCAAACTTTATTATTAAGAAAACTTCTTACAAAATGTACTGGCGCAGACTCATACCAGCATGTAGGCACCCACCTGCAGAAGGCTACAACCTTCTCTTGTTTACCAGCCCTTCCTGGAAGGGAGAAAAAACCCCATGCTCTCATTTACCAGCCTCTCCTGGAAGCGAGCTACTACCCCCTGATATTAACACCAGCCTCTCCTAGCAGAAAAGCTTCTTCTTTCAGACTGAAGGCTTCAACCCTCAGATCCACTGTAGACCACGTTTCATCAATTTTCAAACTGGATCAAACAGCTTCAACACAATCCTTCACTTATTAGCAAACATCCTTTGCCCAATGCATCACAAAACAGTCAAACCACTATAACCAGAATGTCAAAGATAACCCAAACTTCAGAATAGATATGCATAATCTCAATCAGCTTTGAGCAACCATTAGTTCAAATTACATATGCTCTTTTCTTCAAGCAGACTCGCGTATATACACGCTTTTAATAAATACAACCCGCGTATACATCTGTGCACTTCTCAGAAAAACCCTAACAGTCCATACGCTCCTTTGTTTAAACAGATCCGTGTATATACGCGCTTTTCATGAAATGAACATGCGTATAGATCTATAAAAGATAAACTTTTCAGAACAGATCAGATCTATGGACTTACCCAGATTTCTTCAATATCTTCAATAGATTTGCGCTAGGTCTTCAATACTTCTTTTCAGATCATACTAGAGATACATCATTTCCAGATCTAGAGATTCTGAACCTTCATCATATTCATGGGTGCATCACAGATTCAGATCTATCGATTAAGAACAGAGTTCAACCATACAGATAAACTTCAGAGTGAAGTATTCATTTAAAGCCCAGACACATGCACACCCTTGCACAAAGATTTTCTTCTCCTTATATAGGTTTATCCCTTTTCAATACCATGAGCCAAAACCACATCACTTCCGATGGTATTCCTGGACGGGATCAAATAGACAACCCAGCGCTCAATACAATGGGTCAATATCATGGTAGTAACCCCTGGTTTTACATATTTAGAGCGAAATTGACCATACGCGACTTGTCACGTACTTTTCCGCGTACATACGCAACTTCCATTTACTCAACTCGCGTATGCCTTGTGATATACACTTTTCATCATTGGTCTGGCCCATTCTGGAAATTCTTTCTTCTGCACCTTCATCATTAACAAGCTCATCAAGTCAAGAACAACTTCATCAAGTAGGTTGCCATCATCTTCATCAAGTGGGTTGCCATCAAGGACAACACTCTACATCATATTGCCAACATTGTGGTATATTTGGATGACATAACTGTGTGTTTAAGAAAGGAGGAGGATCACTTGAAACATTTGGATAAAACTATGTAGAAATGAAAAAAATTCGGTATCTCTTAATCCCAGTAAAAGTATTTTTTCTCTAACTTCTGGAAAATTTCTTGGACATATCATATGTATGGATGGGATAAATATTGATTCTAATAGAGTCATTTCAATACAAAAGGTAGACCTGCCAAGGAATAAGAAGGAGATTTAGACTTTACTTGGAAAGCTAAATTTTGTTAGAAGGTTCATCCCAAACTTTGCTGAGATTGACAAAGACATTACCAAGATGTTAAAGAAAGGATCTAATATTAAGTGGAATTTTCAATCTAAGAAATCATTTGAAGATATAAATAAAGTCCTTACTCAATCCCTAGTGCTTATTAGTCCATATTTCTCAAGTGAATTTATGGTTTTCACATTTTCTTTTGAAAATACAATTGCTAGAGTTTTATTGCAAAAAGGAAAGCAAGGTATTGAACAACCTATTTCATTTCTTAGTAGGACTCTTCAACTCTGAATTGAAGTATAATTTTTTTGAAAAATAGGCATATTGTTTGGTCAAAGCTCTTAAAGACTTCATAATTTATACTTTGCATTTTCATGTCATTGCATTTGTGCCTAACACTTTGGTTAAAGATATTTTGACACAAGTTGATCCCGAGGGAAAAAGAGGGAAATGGATAGCTACTTTGTTTTAATATGACATATAAATCAAGTCTACTAATTTGGTGAAGGGACAGGGGTTAGAAAAACTAATGGAACAATAAAACTTTGAGTGTCTTGACATGAAATTCATTGCAGAAATTTCAGAGATGACAGAAGAAGAACAAGAGTTGGTCCATGTTGAAGAGAAATGCATCTTGTCTGAATGGTACATACATGTCATCTTTTTCCTACATCATCACAAAGCTCCTCCAGAGTTGACAAAGTTCAAATTAAGGTTTGTAAAGATGAAATCATTAGGATAGTGTATTGTGAATAATAAATTGTATTGGAAAGATACCGGTGGGATTATTTTGAATTGTTTGTTGGAATATGATGTTGAAAACGCCATTGAATAGTTACATAAGGGGTATTGTGGAGGAAACCATTACTGCAAAGCCACAACCATCAAAATACTCAAGGCAGGCTACTATTTTCCTACTATGTTTAAGGATATCTACAAGATGATCGTTGCATGCCATGAATGTCATGTTTTTGATGGTAACAGGAAGCTGATTCCTTTACCTTTGATGCCAATATATGTTGAACCACCTTTCCAACAATGGAAGTTGGATTTCATTGGTGAAATACACCAATCATTCTCAGGATAGTGTTAGAGTCAGCCTTTGCAGCCTTCCTCCAGTGATCAAACATGCTCTTTCAAAGTGATTTCAAAGTGTCAAGGTCAAATTTTGTCATTTCAATGAGTCTTCAAGCAAAATTTGATCACTAGGCATTAGGTCTAGGGTTGGTTTTCACTCTTTTCAAATTTGTCCAAATGTCAGTCCATGTCACCATTCAGCTGAGTGTATCATCATTCAGGGGGTTGCCATCATCATGTCAAATTCCAAAGAGTCATTTTACACATTGTTCATGCTTCAGTTGTGCCTTGGTAAGGTCCATTTCCCTCACCTAGGGTTTTGGAGGTAATTTCTCTTGGATGATCAAATCGTCGGAAAAACTTGTATCCTGATGTTCACACACCTTCCCCTATATTTAATTCACCTTATTAAACACTTCCCATCACTGAGATCCCCCAAATTCCTCATTTTTGCACAAACCCTAGTTTCTAGCCACAACTTGGCAATTTTCTAGGCTAGGCCTGTGTTTCGCCCTTTTGGACCCCTTCCCCTCACTCAATCTCTGTGATTCAACTTCCCCCTGCCTCCTAACATCCCTCCCTACTTCCAAAAATTTCCCCAAGAATTTAGAAGCCCCTTACCCCCTTCGTTTCGCTTCATTTCGACAAAATTCCTTGTTTCACACATCGGGGTAAGTTTCACTCAAAAGATGTTTCAGAGCAATCAAAGATGAATTTTGGAAAACTGAGAGAGGTTGTTGTCCACAACATCCCAAGGAAGAAAAACCTCCTTCACTTTTTACACAGGTATCATGGTTTTAGAGAAATGTCAAAACTATCGTTGCCTCAGGAGAATTGAATGCACCTCTGTAGTGACCTTGGGAAAATCAAGTTTTCTCCTAGCATGTTTGGCAAAATGACTTGCTTGATGAGTCAAATGATAAATAGAGAGAAAGAAATTTCCAATGAGCTATCATGAGCTCAATTTGGAGTTGAGGAAGACCTTCAAAAGTTGATTGCAACAGCGCTCTGCTTTGAGGCAGCCTCATTCTGCTCATTTTGACTAGTGTTGGGAGATTTGATTTTTGACAGGGTAAATGGAATCCAAATTGCATAATTCCACTTGTGTTGGAAAGTATACTCCAATAGCTTTCCAACTAGCTATCACACGCCCGATTTGGACACCGGGAAGGCCTCGAAAAGCTTCCCGAAAAATGCACTATGTGGCAAGAGGGAAGAGCGACCCACGCAGAGGCCGAGCGACCCACCTGGGCAGAGCGACCCACGCAGACCCTTTCAGCAGTGTGAAATTACAAGGGGCGCGACCCACCTGGGCCGAGCGACCCACACAGGAGCAGCGTGACCCACACAGACACAGGGTTTCGAAATTCATTCTGAGCGCCCAGTTTTGCTTGGAATCGACTCAACTTGCCTTCAAACAGGTTTCTATTAATTGCTTGATGTTTTTAGTGCGTTGGTGGCATCATTGGTGGTGTCAAATATTTCAAACGGAGGATTTAAAGCCCCACAGTCATACCATTATTGTTTTCAGGGTTTTAAAATGAAATTGAATGGTTGAAAGAGTTTGTTTGCTATCTTATGGCAGTGATACATCCAGCTTTGCATATAATATCAAAACCATATTTCTCTCATGCCCATTATGCCATTGCAACCATTGCTATTGTTATACCATGTTTAAACCCTTTGTTCCATGGTGACTGTGTTTGTAATGAGTCTCACTGCCCAATGTAAAAACATGCTCATGACTTTGTTTCAAACTGCCCATTGAGACCTTTGTGGTTATTATTCATAAACAAACACATTCTATTAATGCCATGCCCTCCCTTTGACTAAGACTTGTGCAATATTTTGAAGGTTGCCTGCTCCCTTTTGGTCAAAATTTCACTTGCATTCAAAACAGAGATTGTGCCTTTTCCAATCCATTTAAAGCTGAGATTTTATCATGATTTGATTCCTTGATGGTGTTTTGACGGTGGGAATATTGGTTGGGTGTTGAAACATACATCCTAACTTTGTTTGCACTGCTTTCATATCAGTATACACATTGCCAAAAGCTTGGTCAGACCCATGTCAGAGACAGAGTCAGTGTATGAGCAGGAGTCGAACAGTGACTCAATCGTTGAGGTTGATGCACTGAGATGGAGCATAGCAGTGCACCAGTAGTGGTAGCATATCAGAGAGGCCACAGAGCTTTGTTTGCAGCATCACGACGAGTACTATCTCCACATGGGGTGGAAGGGGTCTCGTTGACTTCATCAGCAACGCGAGTACTATCTCCACGTGAGGTGGAAGGGGTCTCGCCTTCTTCATCAGCGTAGGTACATTCACAGGATCATGATGGAGACAAAGACACCAAGGTCCCATTTCTCATTTTCAACAGGCTGAACATACACATTGCTACATCATGACTGACAACAACACATCATACAACCGAGACAGTATTTTCACCACAGGAACTGCATGCACCAGGAGAGCACTAAAATGGCGGAAAAGGCCTGATCCACTCCGGATTTTGGCCGAGGCTTCATTTACTGAGCAAGATACATGATGGAGGGTCTTCGCTCCGAATTTGAGCAAATTCGGAGAAAATTTTGTCATTTTGAAATTTTTTGGTCTAAAAACAGGGTTTTCAGTTACGTGGGTCGCGCGCTCATGTGCTCACTTTTTTTTGGGACACTTGCTGGAGGAAATTTTTACATTTTTAGATTTTTCATGGTTAATTATGCATCCTCTGAAGTCAACTTAGCATTTCATCGAAATCTGGATGGTCAAAAAGCTCAAAAACACCATGAAAACCACCTTGCTGCCACCTTTTGCACCAGCAGGGAGTACCTCTGGGAGAATGAGGTTTTGGAGGGTCAAATCAACTACAAATTCAGAAATTCCACTTGGGTTGGAAAGTAGACATCCAGGGCTTTCCAACGAGTTATCATGAGCTCAATTTGGATGCTGGGAAGTACTTCAAATTCAGCCTGGAACATGAGCGACCCACACAGCTCAGGAGCGACCCACCTGGAATTTTTCCTGAATTTTCAGCTGCCAGCTCAGTTTTTCGCCTAGTATGGACCAGTTTTGCTTATGGATAGAATTTTTGGGTTTTTATGATGTAAATTCATGTTTGGTATGTAACTTTGGCTTGTTTTTATCTCTTCTAGAAGATTCACTCTCAAATGAGTAAAAAATCATGTAATGGATCAGTTTCCACTCTTTTAGAGGCAAGTTGTTAGCTGCCTAGATTGTAGTTCCATGATTAGAATTAGTTGAAACTGATCCCTGAAGAGGGAATTCGACCCCTAGAGGTGGGGAAAGGTGTTAGAGTGATCTATATATTGTAATTTCTCAATCATTTTCAGAGGTTGGAGAGGTTGGACTCTTGGGATACTTTTGATACCATTGTACATATTTTTCATATTTTGGCTAAGGAAAGATCAAGGGTTTTGCGGCACTTGTTGGGATCCTTGTGGTGTTCTGTTCTTGATGGTGTTTCTTCTTTGTTTACTGTAAGTTTCTTCATGTTTAATGTATGCCATCCTTTCATATGCTTCTGAACTAAATTGAATGAGTGAATAAGGTTGAATCCATCGTTTACAGTGCTTGGCCTTTGAATTCAGTTAGTTCTATATGTTTTCAGCTGTTTGGAGAGGATCCAAGTTCTTCTTTGCCCTCTTCAGCTCCTCGTCGGTCTAATCTATCCATATATCCAATTCAAAGCATCAATATCATCACCTACCTCGCCCCAGCTTGAACTCTGCAAAGGTCTGACCTTATCCCCGGACCCAAAATTTGTTTTCCCATTTCTCCAGCGAAAACCCAAAAAACCAAAAATCAAATAAACCTATCTCTTTACTAGCCTAAAATCAGTTCTTATTGTAAGTCATCTCGCATTCTATTGCTCATTTTCTCGAGATTGACGGAGAGAGCCCTCTCCTGTCCTCGTAGGGCTAGCTACGAGGCTGAGCGTGGTTTGATGTAGCCTTGAGTTTTACTTCATTTCAGCCCGAGGTAGATTTGAGTGCTAACATAGTGGCGACCATACTGGAGAAAATGGTTTGCTTGTTACTGTCATTTGCTATAGACGGAGTCTGAAGTCACGCCAGGTAGCCTTCGAAACGCTGTTGCTATGCATCAGCGAAGTAGATAAACGCTGCTTCAGTCGATCTCCGGTATAACTTGTAATCGTAGTATTTAACTTGTAAATTGCCCCAGTATGTGTATCAAGTTCAGATCTGATGGTTGATGGTGGACAACGATCAGACATAAGAAGGCTGAAATCATTCACCTGGTGACTCCAATTCAAAGTCTGGAGGACTGACTCTTTCTCTGAGAAAATGGAAGGATCTTACACAAAGTTCAGGTATCTAAAGTGGAATGGTATTCGGGATCTAATCTGCTTTCTTGTAAATTACTTCTTTGCTGGTCTTGAAGCTGTCTTGAAAGTTTTTCAAAGTTTGTTGTATGAGAAAGGTCATCAAAATCTTCACTCGACCTATTCAAAGAGTGTAAATGTTGAGTTTCCCTTTGATCCTGGCCTCCTCACTTTTCCCACATCTTATGATGAATCTCTACAGAGTGATGAGCAAGAAAATCAAGCTGATCCCACAGCACTTGTACATGCCCCTACACCTTGTAAAATTCCAGATCGGTATAAACCTCTTGTTTTGCCTTCTGTTCTTCATACTTTTCCTGCAAATTATGACCTATATCTGCCAAGATTTGACGGTGAATGTAACAATGTCAATGCTGAGCAACATGTGCAGAATGTTGAGACTTTTCTAGATCTTTTTGAAGTTGATGATGAAGATGTTAGTATTAGGCTTTTTGCTCTTTCTTTGCAAGGCCAAGTGAAGAGTTGGTTTAAAGCCCTGCTTGATGCGAGCATTTCAGATTTCCAGCAGTTTGTCAAAGTTTTCCTTGACGGGTGGATGATCGGAAAGAACTTTTTGTTGATTGTAGAGGAGTATAACCAGCTGAAAAGACTGCCAGGTGAGACAGTACAACAATTTTCTGCTAGATTTAACCAAGTTTATTATTCGATGCCAGTTGATATAAGACCTTCTCCTAGATCTACTCTCTTGCACTACCCAGGTGCCTTTGATCCGGAAATGGAGTTTCAGTTGAGAGAAAAGAATATTGCAACACTTCACGAGATGCAGAACAAGGCAGTGAATGTAGAGGCTCATTTGCTGATCTTGAGGGCAAGGTTGAAGGAAGAAGAAAAGAAGAATGTTTCAGAGCAGCTGACACTTTCAGAGGAAAATCTTGATCTTTTTGTAAATGCAGTAGAAGAGATGGTGCGGAAAATGACTGTAAAAAATGAAAATGACATTCAAGAACAAGTTGCTGATCCAAAACATTTTGTTTCTGATCCCAGTAGTCATAGTGATTGTTTTATAGATCATTGTGAAGAAGAGAGAGCTGTTGATATGATGTGTATGTTTGATGATGAATTGCCTCAGTTTGATCGGTATGATGATGATTATGTTCTCCAAACAGAAGCTAATCTTGCAGACAAATCAGTAGCTAGTTTGTGCGAGGAGGAAGTTCACTTTCAGCAGCTCGAGTACAGTGATCAACCGATGCATATCAGCTATGGCAATGATGAGGAAAGTGCAGAAAATTTTGATGTAAGTGAAGGATCTTTGCCTTTGTGTTTTGATTCGTTTCAGTTCATTAGAGATAACTTCCATGCAATCAGAAATCCAACGTCAACAAGTCTTGATCTGGATCGTCTTGAGGGCAACGAAAACTTCTCATATTCAGATTTGCAGCCCCCAAAAGTCATTGATTGTCAAGTTGCAGCTGAAGATTTGGAAGTGGGCACACATGATTTAATGATTCAAGGTGACTCCGTACCTTTTATGTTTTGAATCATTTCAATTTTTGAGAGAAAAATTGCATGGTAAATCTTCAAATGAGCAGCTTGTAACATCAGATTTGCAGCCATCCAATGCAATTGAAGATCAGATTACAGATGAAGTTGTGGAAGATGAAATACATAATTTGATGATGCAGGAAGATTCTATACCCTTTTGTTTTGAAGCATTTCAGTTTATAAGGAAGAATCTTCATAATATATCTCAAGGAAAAGATGAACAGCCAGAAGGAGGTCATACAGTTTCAATGGATACATTACAGCACTCTTCTCAAATTTTTGATGATCCCATTGCTCATGTGTTAGATGATGTTTGTTATAAAAATTCTGCTTCATTAGCTAACCATGTGCCCGAAAAGAATCTTGATGATAATCTTGTTCAAAGGTCACCTTCATTGTCTTGTTTAACAGATTGTTCATTGCATAACACATGTCAAGATTTCCATTCATATGAGGAGATTGATAAAGGAGGCTTTTGTTCAGTCTGGAATCAGCAACAGAGTTTCATTTTTCATGAATTTCAGGATCCTTTTGACAGCTTGCTGCAATCACCAAAGAAAAGCACCGTAGATGTGTGGAAAAGTTTAAGATCAAGGTATGGATATTATCTGGACCAGAGCTATGTTTATGAAGATCCATTCGCAATATTCTTGCAGTCATCCAGTCAATTTATGCTTTGCAAGTTTATCAGCAGTCCACTTGGTTCAAAGTTTCCATGGGAGTTGCCTTTTAGTAGTTATTTCTCGTTGTTCATAAGCAAGCATTTGGGAAGAAATCAAACAGCAGCCAGCATGCTTACATGGTTGCATTGGCTGTTCCATTACACTTGATCGGGTGGTGTAAAGCACAATTAGAGTAGGTTGTATTGAATAAGCTCTACTTTGAGCATATTTCCAGTTTGTCGGTTGTGTTTAAATATCGAGTTAGTTTTTAGTTGAGAGTGAGAGTCAATTTGTGTCGTCAAGTCATCAGTTTTCAGTCATGCATTTCAGTTTGAGTTAATGATTCCATCGCCCAATGGATGAAGGCACTGGTCTGCTCTCCCAAAGATCTGCCGTTCTTGGCACCTCCAAGGAGCTACCATCCCCATTGGAGCCAATGTTAGAGTCAGCCTTTGCAGCCTTCCTCCAGTGATCAAACATGCTCTTTCAAAGTGATTTCAAAGTATCAAGGTCAAATTTTGTCATTTCAAAGAATCTTCAAGCAAAATTTGATCACTAGGCATTAGGTCTAGGGTTGGTTTTCACTCTTTTCAAATTTGTCCAAATGTCAGTCCATGTCACCATTCAGCTGAGTGTACCATCATTCAAAGGGTTTTTATCATCTTTTCAAGCTCCATCGAGTCATTTTACACCTTGTTCATGCTTCAGTTGTGCCTAGGTAAGGTCCATTTCCCTCTCCTAGGGTTTTGGAGGTAATTTCTCTTGGATGGTCAAATCATCGAAAAAACTTGTATCCCGATGTTCACACACCTTCCCCTATCCTTAATATACCTTATTAAACACTTCCCATCACTGAGATCCCCCAAATTCCTCATTTTTCCACAAACCCTAGTTTCTAGCCACAACTTGGCAATTTTCTAGGCTAGGCCTGTGTTTTGCCCTTTTGGACCCCTTCCCCTCACTCAATCTCTGTGATTCCACTTCCCCCTGCTTCCTAACATCCCTCCCTACTTCCAAAAATTTCCCCAAGAATTTAGAAGCCCCCTATCCCCTTCATTTCACTTCATTTCGACAAAATCCCTTGTTCCACACATCGGGATCGGTTTCACTCAAAAGATGTTTCAGAGCAATAAAAGATGAATTTTGGAAAACTGAGAGAGTTTTTTGTCCACAACATCCCAAGGAAGAAAAACCTCCTTCACTTTTTACACAGGTATCATGGTTTTAGATAAATGTCAAAAATATCGTTGCCTCAGGAGAATTGAATGCACCTCTGAAGTGACCTTGGGAAAATCAAGTTTTCTCCTAGCATGTTTGGAAAAATGACTTGCTTGATGAGTCAAATGATAAATAGAGAGAAATACCTTTCCAATGAGCTATCATGAGCTCAATTTGGAGTTGAGGAAGACCTTCAAAAGTTGATTGCAACAGCGCTCTGCCTTGAGGCAGCCTCATTCTGCTCATTTTGACTAATGTTGGGAGATTTGATTTTTTACAGGGTAAATGGAATCCAAATTGCATAATTCCACTTTTGTTGGAAAGTAGACTCCAATATCTTTCCAACGAGCTATCACACGCCCGATTTGGACACCGGGAAGGCCTCCAAAAGCTTCCTGCAAGAGAAACGCGACCCACCTGGGGCCCGAGCGACCCACCTGGGCAGAGCGACCCACGCAGGTCAGTTCAGCAGTGTAAGTTTGCAAGGGGCGCGACCCACCTGGGCTGAGCGACCCACGCAGAGGCTGCGCAACCCACGCAGACACAGGGTTTCGAAATTTAGTTTGAGCGCCCAGTTTTGCTTGGAATCGACTCAACTTGCCTTCAAACAGGTTTCTATCAATTGCTTGATGTTTTTGAACGCACTTGTGGCATCATTGGTGGTTTCAAATGTTCAAACGGAGGATTTAAAACCCCACAGTCATAGCATTATTGTTTTCAGGGTTTTAAAATGAAAATGAATGGTTGAATGAGTTTGTTTGCTATCTTATGGCAGTGATACATCCAGCTTTGCATATAATATCAAAACCATATTGCTCTCATGCCCATTATGCCATTGCAACCATTGCTATTGTTATACCATGTTTAAACCCTTTGTTCCATGGTGACTGTGTTTGTAATGAGTCTCACTGCCCAATGTAAAAACATGCTCATGGCTTTGTTTCAAACTGCCCATTGAGACCTTTGTGGTTATTATTCATAAACAAACACATTCTATCGATGCCATGCCCTCCCTTTGACTAGACTTGTGCAATATTTTGAAGGTTGCCTGCTCCCTTTTGGTCAAAATTTCACTTGCATTCAAACAGAGATTGTGCCTTTTCCAATCCATTTAAAGCTGAGATTTTATCATGATTTGATTCCTTGATGGTGTTTTGACGGTGGGAATATTGGTTGGGTGTTGAAACATACATCCTAACTTTGTTTGCACTGCTTTCATATCAGTATACACATTGCACATATCTTGTTCGCAGCCATGTCAGAGATAGAGTCAGAATATGAGCAGGAGTCGGACAGTGACTCAATCGTTGAGGTTGATGTACTGAGATGGAGCATAGCAGTGCGCCAGTAGTGGTATCATATCAGAGAGGCCACAGAGCTTTGTTTTCAGCATCACGAAGAGTACTATCTCCACATGGGGTGGAAGGGGTCTCGTTGACTTCAACAGCAGCGCGAGTACTATCTCCACATGGCGTGGAAGGGGTCTCGCCTTCTTCATCAGCGTAGGTACATTCACAGGATCATGATGGAGACAAAGACACCAAGGTCCCATTTCTCATTTTCAACAGGTTGAACATACACATTGCTACATCATGACTGACAACAACACATCATACAACCGAGACAGTGTTTTCACCACAGGGGCTGCATGCACCAGGAAAGCACTAAAATGGCGGAAAAGGCCTGATCCACTATGGATTTTGGCCGAGGCTTCATTTACTGAGCAAGATACATGATGGAGGGTCTTCGCTCCGAATTCGAGCAAATTCGGAGAAAATTTTGTCATTTTGAAATTTTTTGGTCTAAAAACAGGGTTTTCAGTTACGTGGGTCGCGCGCTCATGCGCTCACTTTTTTTTGGGACACTTGCTGGAGGAAATTTTTACATTTTTGGATTTTTCATGGTTAATTATGCATCCTCTGAAGTCAACTTAGCATTTCATCAAAATCTGGATGGTCAAAAAACTCAAAAACACCATGAAACCCACCTTGCTGCCACCTTTTGCACCAGCAGGGAGTACCTCTGGGAGAATGAGGTTTTGGAGGGTCAAATAAACTCCAAATTCAGAAATTCCACTTGGGTTGGAAATTAGACATCTAGGGCTTTCCAACGAGCTATCATGAGCTCAATTTGGATGCCGGGAAGTACCTCAAATTCAGCCTGGAACATGAGCGACCCACACGGCTCAGGAGCGACCCACTTGAAATTTTTCCTGAATTTTCAGCTGCCAGCTCAGTATTTCGCCTAGTATGGACCAGTTTTGCTTGTGGATAGAATTTTTGGGTTTTTATGATGCAAATTCATATTTTACATGTAACTTTGGCTTATTTTTATATCTTCTAGAAGATTCACTCTCAAAAGGGTAAAAAATCATGTAATGGATCAGTTTCCACTCTTTTAGAGGCAAGTTGTTAGCTGCCTAGATTGTAGTTCCATGATTAGAATTGGTTGAAACTGATCCCCGAAGAGGGAATTCGACCCCTAGAGGTGGGGAAAGGGGTTAGAGTGATCTATATATTGTAATTTCTGAGGCATTCTACAGGTTGGACTCTTGGGATACTTTTGATACTATTGTACATACTTTTCATATTTGGCTAAGGAAAGATCAGGGGTTTTGCGGCACTTGTTGGGATCCTTGTGGTGTTCTGTTCTTGATGATGTTTCTTCTTTGTTTACTGTAAGTTTCTTCATGTTTAATGTATGCCATCCTTTCATTATACTTCTGAACTAAATTGAATGAGTGAATAAGGTTGAATCCATTGTTTACAGTGCTTGGCCTTTGAATTCAGTTAGTTCTATATGTTTTCAGCTGTTTGGAGAGGATCCAAGTTCTTCTTTGCCCTCTTCAGCTCCTCGTCGGTCTAATCTGTCCATATATCCAATCAAAAGCATCAAGACCATCACCTACCTCGCCCCAACTTGAAATCCGCAAAGGTCTGACCTTATCCCCGGACCCAAAATCTGTTTTCCCATTTCTCCAGCGAAAACCCAAAAACCAAAAAATCAAACATTCCTATATTTTTACTAGCCTAAAATCAGTTCTTACTTTAAGTCATCTCGCATTCTATTGCTCATTTTCTCGAGATTGACGGAGAGAGCCCTCTCCTGTCCTCGTAGGGCTAGCTACGAGGCTGAGCGTGGTTTGATGTAGCCTTGAGTTTACTTCATTTCAGCCTGAGGTAGATTTGAGCGCTAACAGATAGCATCACTGGATTTTGATAGTGACAGATTATTTTACTAAATGGATTGAAGAAATCCAAACAAGGCAGGCCACTGATTCTGTCATCATTCATTTTTTGGAGAAAAATATTTTGTCCAGGTTTGGTTGTCCTATGAACATTATTATCGATAATGAAAAATATTTTAAATCCAAAAATTTAATTAGTTTTTGACATCAGTATCACATTACATTTAGACATTCAACACCCTATTACCCTCAAGGTAATGGCCTTACAGAGTCATCCAACAAAAGTATATTGAGGATCATCAAAAAGGTGTTGCATGAAAGCAAGAGATCATGGCATATAAAGTTAAATTTGTCTCTCTAGGCTGAAAGAATTTGCACAAAGAGATCCATTGGTACATCTCCTTGTGAATTAGTGTATGGAGCTAAAGTTATTTTTCCCATTTCTTTCGAAGTTTCGGTATTGAAGCTATTGGAAGGACTTGAAGAGGAGAAAAATGCTATCCAGAGGAGGATAAACTAGCTTATAGCTATGCAAGAAAAAAGAGAAGAGTTATATAACAATCATCAATGATAAAAAACAGAGTGAAGAAAACATTTGACAGAAAAAGTTAAAGAGGAAAATTTCCAGCTTCAAGATGCAGTTTTTGAAATGGGAAGGTAGAATTGAAGAAAACTGAAAGCATGGAAATTTTCAGAATATCTCGAAGGGGCCATTTGTGATAGCTGCATATCATGGAAATAAAAATTATCTGCTTTAGGAAATATATGGACATCTGTGTGTAGGAGCACCTGTCAATGGAAGGATTCTGAAACACTACTCCTAAGTATTTTTACTTAATTTCACTCCATTGTATATATTTCCTTTTTTGTTATGATTTTTTGCTAATAAATATAACCTCATCATCAATATTGAGCCTGAGGAGAATGCCATAAGAGCTTGAGGAACTCTTTGTGAATTTCAGAAGGTTTTGTTCTCATTAAAACAAGGCACTGGAACTACACGTTCTTTATTGTACCACAAGCACACACCATCCTTAGTGGAGCCACTGTTATGAATCATAAGTTTTTAAAATTTCATTGATAGGGTATTGCACATCATTCACCTATGTTACATTTTGTTTTCATAGTTGGATTCATGAAATTTATGAAAAAACACATGCAATAAAATTTATCCAAGTCTAAAAACCCACCATGAGTCATTTCATGTGAGTTAAATCCACTCCATGTTATTTAGTTTTCATACCCATGCCTTAAAATAAAAAAATAAGCCATGTGTCCCTTTCTTCACCATTTTGTATCGAATACAATGGAAAAATAGCAGATTTCGCTACAGAATCACCTGACAATTTCATAGCGGATCTGTCAAGATTTTAACTATTTTTGTTACAAAACTGTGTTTTTCTGCAGAAAAGACAGAGAAGAGTGAGGTGTCAAGTTTTTGTTGGGAAAAATACTGAGAGGGTGGGGTGAATCAGTATTTACTACATATTCAAAACTTTTTACTTTTTCACTCTCTAAAACCCATACGCGACTTTCCTTTAGTAAACTCGCGTATACACGCGGATATCCTTCATACAACTCGCGTATTAGCAGAGATCTAAATATGCAGATATTTATTGACTTAGTTCTTTGCAATATTCATTCATCTGATGTTAAGTTAATAGTAAACATGTGTAGTAACAACAGAATAAACCATCACACAAAGCATCACACATGAACACCAGGATTTTTAGGTGGAAACCCAAGTCGGGAGAAAACCACCGTTGCAGTTGCTCAGCCTTCAATATTTTATTATAGAGAAAACATCTTACAACATATGTGCTGGCGCAGACTTGACCAGCACGCAGGCACCCACCCGCGCTCGTTTACCAGCCTCTCCTGGAAGGGAGCTCCAACCCCCTGACTCGTTTACCAGCCTCTCCTGGAAGGGAGCTACGACCCCCTGATCTCGTTTACCAGCCTCACCTGGAAGGGAGCTACAACCCCCTCACTGAAGGCTACAACCCTCAGCACCTCTATGGACCACGTTTCATCAATTTTCACACTAGACCCACTCCATAATTTTAAGCACAGTCAACCATGAAACATAAACATATAACTCACTGACAGATATCAGTAAACCAGCAGAACATATCAGAAATTTCTTACCACAGACTTCAGCAAACCCTAGTTTACATATGCGCTTTCCTTTCTCTGATGTTGCGTATATACGCGCTTCCGTTCACATAAAACAGCGTATACTTCTGTACAAATTACAGAGCTAATTTTATTGTGCATACGCGCTTTCTCTTCAGTGAAGCCGTGTATATACCCGCTTCCTCTTTGGCGAACTAGCATATGGATCTTCAGAGTTTTATGTCATTGCAATTCTTCAAAACAGATACATCACTTCATATTTTACCCTTTACCTCAGACATATGTTCACCTCATCACAGATCTAGATCCCCTTCTTCATCATTGGTGCATCATACATTCAGATATATCATTCAACTGTAACCCTTTCCATTCAGATATCCTTCAGAGAGAAGTATTCATTCAAGCTCATACATCTTGCACCCACACTCATGATTTGCACAATGAATTTCTTCTCCTTATATAGGTTTACCCTTTTTCAATACCATGAGCCAAAACCACATTACTTCCGATGGTATTCCTGGACGGGGTCATTTAGACGAATCATTACCTAATACAATGGGTCAATACCATGGTGGTTACCCCTGGTTTTGCACTTTATGAGCGCTTTTTCCCATTCGCGACTTGTCACGTTGTTTTCCGCGTGCATACGCGACTTCTCCTAGACAAATCCGCGTATGCCTTGAGACATACTCTTTTCATCATAGATCTGACACATACTGGATTTCTTTCTTCATTCCCTTCTGTACTCACTGTAGATATATCAGATTTACTTCATCAAGAACATATTCTATCAAGCACAACTTCATCAAGTAAGTTGCCATCATCTTAATCAAGTGGGTTGCCATTCAAGGACAACACTCAGCATCATATTGCTAACTAACATCTTTTCACATCAGATTTACATCATTTACCAAGTCCATTAGGTAAAGAATAACTTCATCAGGTGGATTTCCATCAAGGAAAACACATGCCAACAATCTCATGTCTTCATCTTCATTAAGTGAGTTGCCATCAAGGACAACACTCTGCATCATATTGCCAACAATCTCCCCCTTTGGACTTGATGGCAACCACAATGGTGTTTGATCACCACAACAGATAGGTATATTAATAATACAATGACACCATGTCACTCTCCCCATTCTTTGACACCATTATCTTCATTCAAACACCATGTCACTCTCCCCCTTTGACATCAAGGGAAAAGGGCGGATCAATACCAACACACTCTCCCCCTTTTATCCTCATGTAGAAGAAGCGTTCTGCAGATCTGATGTATACTGAAATGATCAAGCTCCCCCTGAGTTCATGCTGAATTTTCAAACATATTTTTCAATGAAGTACATGACTCTATGAAATTCCTATCACAAAAGACTCATACTTACATCAAAGATCCAACCAAGTGGATTTACATATGAGACCCAAGTACCCAACCAAGTAGGTTTACACATTTCAACTCAGCTACCCAACCAAGTGGGTTTACAAAAATGACAAGTCCTTACATGACTGAATATTACAATTTTACATCATGGGTCTCGACAAGACCTTTTCATAAAATTACAAATATGATCATTTATGACCAACACCAGAAAGTCCTCAATAAAGAGAACATATTTCAGAACCATCATAATGCCAACAATGCATTATAATCAACAAAGCCAATTCTCCCCCTAGATCTGTGCATCCAAGCATCCTTTCCATATGACTAAGGCTCCCCCTTAGTTTGTGCATCCTGAACATTTTCACCAACAAATAATCAAGGCATCTTTATCAAAACATTAGAAATAGAATTATGAGAACTGGAACACCACCAGAGATACCAAACAGTATCAGAGATACCAAACAGCACTGCAGCTGTGCTTAAGAGAGTTGAACCCAAACAGAAATTTGTCAGCAATCAGACATACGCGGTTTTCCGTGCATGAACTCACGTATATACATGACTGTGATTCAGTAAATCCGCATATCCAATGACATCTTCTAAATTTATGCAGATTTGTTCTTTTGACAGGCAGAGAACACTCCCAGCTTTTGTCTTAGATACTCGAACGCTTCCCTGGGCAGAGGTTTGGTAAAGATATCAGCAACTTGTTCTTTGGAGGGAACATACTCCAACTTCACCTTTTTCTCAAGCACTTGTTCACGTAAGAAGTGATACTTGATGGGAATGTGCTTGGTCTTCGAATGCATAACATGATTCTTTGAAATACTGATGGCACTTGTATTGTCACACTTAATGGGGACAGGGGGTGTACATTTGATTTGAAAATCTTGTAAGGTTTGCATCATCCAAAGGAGTTGAGTGCAACAAGATGCGGCAGCCACATATTCTGCTTCTGCTGTAGATAAGGCAATAGAATTTTGCTTCTTGCTGAACCAAGATACTAACCGGGGTCCCATATAGAATGCACTACCACTAGTGATTTTCCGATCATCAACACTTCCAGCCCAATCTGCATCAGTGTAAGCATGAAGAGTAAGATCAGCATTCTTTGGATACCATAGACCAAAGTCTTGAGTTCCTTGTAGATATTTGAAAATTCTTTTCACAGCCTGAAGGTGAGACTCTTTTGGATTAGCTTGGAATCTTCCAACAATCCCAACTGCATGCATAATGTCTGGTCTAGTCCCAGTGAGATAAAGTAGACTTCCTATCATTGATCTGTATTCTGGTTGATTCACTGTGGGAGAATCATCATAAGAACTGAGATTGCATCCGGTTATCATTGGTGTACTTACAGGTTTGCATTCTTCCTTGCCATACTTCTTCAGAATTTGCTTAAGATATTTCGCTTGTGATAGGAATATACCATCTGCAGTTTGATGCACTTGTAAGCCAAGAAAGAATGTTAGTTCCCCAAGTAAGGACATTTCAAATTCTTGCTGCATGACAGAAGAAATTTTTTGACTCATAGATTCTTCGTTACTCCCAAAAATGATATCATCAACATATACAACCACAATCAATAGTTTATCATTTTCAACTTTTGTGTATAAGTTTCTATCAGCAGACCCCTTTGAAAATCCTTGTTGATGAAGATATTTGTCAAGACGATAATACCATGCCCTTGGAGCTTGTTTGAGACCATATAGAGCCTTTTAAGTCTACAAACAATATTTTCATCATTTCCCAAAATGAATCCTTCCGGTTGTTCTATATATACTTCTTCTTCTAGATCACCATTAAGAAACGCAGATTTAACATCCATTTGATAAACTTTGATTTGTTGATAACTTGAAAAAGAAAGAAACATTCTTATGGCTTCAAGTCTAGCTACAGGAGAAAAAGTTTCTTCAAAGTCTATACCTTCTTGTTGAGTATACTCTTTGCAACCAGTCTAGCTTTGTTTCTTACAACATCCCCATTCTCATTTAACTTGTTCCTGAAAATCCATTTAGTTCCAATGACATTTTTATCATGAGGTCTTGGTACCAATTCCCAAGTGTCATTCTTTTCAATTTGATCGAGCTCTTTATCCATGGCTTGCTTCCAAAATTCATCTTTGCTAGCTTTATTGACATTGTGTGTTTCAATTGTGGATAGAAGTGCCAGATGACGAGAAGATCCCACCAGAGTTCTCCTCGTTCGTACACCCGATTCCTTGTCTACAAAGTGGGAATTGGGATGATTATTTTGAACATATCTGGATGGAGCTTTTTCAGATAGATCATTTTCAGGTTCTTCATTGGATCCACTGTCTATATCATTTCTATTTGGTGTAGAAGGCCATAAGTCACCATCATCTTCTTTTGTTGTTTGTTTTTCTTCTTTAGGAGTTGCAGGAGACTCATCAATAACAACATCAATACATTCAACAATCTTTCGAAGCCTTTTATTGTAACATGTGTATGCTTTGCTTGAAGTTGAGTAACCAAGAAATATCCCTTCATCTAAGTCTGGATTCAAACTTGCCAGCTTTTCATCATTCATTTTGATAAATTGCCAAAAACTCTAAAATGCTTCTGGTGAGGAAGATACCATACCGGAAGTTCATATGGAGTTTTGTCACTATTTACCCGAACATGTGCCTTGTTAAGAATATTTTCTGTTGTGTGAGCTGCTTCTCCCCAAAAAATGTCAGGTGTTTCGGAATCATCAAGCATAGCTCTAGCCATTTGTTGAATTGTTCTATTCATTCTTTCTACTACGCCATTTTGTTGTGGAGTGCCTGCTACAGAAAAATGTCTTTTTATGCCATGTTGTTCACAAAATTCAAAGAATTCATTTAATGTATATTCTCCTCCTCGATCAGATCTAAGACACTTGATTTTTAGATCTAATTCATTTTCAACTAATGCTTTGAAGATCTGAAATCTTTTCAAATGCTTCATCTTTGTGTTTAATGAGCCCGATCCAACACATTCTAGAGTAGTCATCAATAAATAAGATATAGTATTCTTCCCCACGTAGTGACTTTTTCCTCATAGGTCCACATATGTCATTATGAATGAGTTCAAGAGGCTTACTTGAAGATCCTTCTTTGGCATTAAATCTTACTCTGGTTTGCTTACCGAATTGACAAGATTTGCATATGATACTTTCTGGTAGATTAATATTGGGAAGATCGCGAACAGCTTGAAGTCTGTTTGCTTTGTTGATTTGAGAGAAGCTCAGATGCTGACCTTCTATGCCATATTAATTTTAAGAAGACTTCTCAAGTAACATTGATCTTTGATTCAGTCCTCCGGGTTAGCATGATTTCTTTTCCCTTTTATAATATTCACATGTAGAGATCAGACACATGTACTTGAACTAAAGACAACAGTTCCTGATCACATTTGACTTAGACTCAGCATGATTATGCCTTAGTCCATCCACATACATGACATCTTTAGCCTTCACCTTTTCTTTTAGAAATACAGACCCTTTTCCTTTAATTACGGCAGGAGTATCATTTCCAAATGTAACTTTCTTTTCCTTTTCTAGAGCATTATAAGTATGAAGTTTGCTTTTGTCACCTGTCATGTGTCTTGAGCACCCCCTATCAATGTACCATTGATTTTCTTCTATACCAAATAACGCTATTCCACACAATTTCTCACAGAGAATGTTATTTCTTTCACTTTGGAAAGCTGAGGGAACACATGTTCTTTTGGTGGATCTTGCTCACGCATTGTTGTTCTTCATGACCAAAGTTATGTTGCAATAAGTACATTCAACTTCGTTTTGAAGAGGAGAAAAGTTGTTATAGGTGTTCTTCTTTGGTTCAATATTCATATTTTTCTTTCTTGCTTCTCTTGTCATGATGGTTTTATATGCAACACATTGAACGACTTTATGACCAAAGTTTTGACACCCAGAAACATTTCATTCGTGAGTAGAAATTTACCAATCACGAGATCTTCTTGATATTTTACTGGTGGTTGCTTCCCTTGAAAGATCTCCTGTTAGTGTTCATGAATTGAGATAATCATGCTTTACCTGTAAAGATCCTTTGTTCCCTTGCTGAGTGGCTGAATGTAGAGAACTAGCTGTGGCTATTTTTAGAGAATTTGGTGCTGAAGTCTGGGAAGATTCCCCAATATATCCAAGACCTGTTTTTATTAGAGGGGACCGCTGAACCTTGATAATCTCTTCTAAGGTTTCTGAACCTTTAGCAAATCTAATATTGAGAGATTTCACTTTCTCATTATCTTTTCTTAGACTTACTACTTCACACTCCAATTCCTCAATGTGTTTTTCATTTGATTCAAGCTGATTTTCTTGAGTCTCTATGATTATGTTCTTTTCTTCTAGGCTTACCTTGAGTTGAGTGTTTTCTTCAAGAAGATTATTGTCTTCTAGAGAATCCACAAAAATACCCTTTTCTTCTCTAAATTCTTTTGCCATGAGCGAGTTTAATATCATGGTTAGAATCTTCTTCATCTTCACTGGATACTTCATCATCATCTTCATTTGCATAATAACTCTTCCTCTTTTCAAATTGTTTCCCTTTACCATGTTTTTCTCGATAAGGACATTTAGCAGCATAGTGACCAACTTTTCCACAATCAAAACATTTGAAGGGAAGTTTACCTTTGAATCTTCCAGTACCGAGTTGGAGTTTTCTCACAAAATTTGCTTCTTCTTCTTCAGATATATAGTTGGATTCTTTGACAACTTCCTTTTCTTTTCCTCTTACGAGTGCAGTTAAAGCGGCTTCTGATTTGGATAGGACCTCCTTGTCTCCATTTCTAGCGACGAATACCATGTAATTGAACAATAGTAGGTTTGCTGAGATCTTGCTCTTCAATATTTTGAAACTTTTTGAGGTCAATTTTGAAGTCCAAGGATCTTGATTTTTCCCACAGAGTAGTATCGGTTATGGTTTCTCCCATGTTTCTCATACGATTTACAATATCATCAAGATGTAAAAAGAAACTAGCAACACTCTCATCATTATGCATCTTCAAATTTTCATATTCAATCCTGAGAGTTTGGAGTTTTTCACTTTTGACCTTTGCATCTCCTTCATAACTTAGGATTATTTTGTCCCATATTTCCTTTTCGAATGTAGCTGCATCACTTTAGCAAATTCTGATTCAGACATACTTCCTAATAAGACATTCATTGCTTTGGCATTGATTTCATACTTCTTCCTTTCTGCTGCATCAGTAGGAATACTTGCCGGGTATTGATAACCTTCTTCCACGATTGCCCATACGTTTGCACCAAGACTTTGCAGATATGATTTTGTTCGTACCTTCCAGAATATCAGATTGCTTCCATTGAATAGAGGTGGCTTTATAGACATTACTCCTTCCTGACTTCCCATTGCGACGGATCTCCTTCAAGCGATCAAGCTTCTGCAGAAGGACCTCCTCTGATACCAATTGTTGGGAAAAATACTGAGAGGGGGGGGTGAATCAGTATTTACTGCATATTCAAAATTTTTTACTTTTTCACTCTCTAAAACCCATACATGACTTTCCTTTAGTAAACTCGCGTATACACGCGGATATCCTTCATACAACTCGCGTATTAGCAGAGAGCTAAATATGCAGATATTTATTGACTTAGTTCTTTGCAATATTCATTCATCTGATGTTAAGTTAACAGTAAACATGTGTAGTAACAACAGAATAAAATATCACACAAAGCATCACACATGAACACCAGGATTTTTAGGTGGAAACTCAAGTCGGGAGAAAACCACCGTTGCAGTTGGCATAACGATCGTGCCTATCAATACCATCGAAAACATCTTACAACATATGTCTTTAGTGCGGACTCTACCGACACGCGAGCACCCACACAAGCTCGTTCCCGGCCCTCTCCTGAAGGAGCTCCAACCCCACGACTCGTTTACCGACCTCTCACAGAGGAAATACGACCAGTCTCGTTTACAGCCTCACCTGGAAGAGAGGCTGCAACCCACAGTAAGCTACAACCCTCAGCACCTCTGGACACTGGCCCACCATCAAATTTCCTAACGGACCCACTCCATAATTTCGCTTATGATCAACCATGAAACATATACATATAACTCACTGACAGATATCAGTAAACCAGCAGAACAGATCAGAAATTTCTTACCACAGACTTCAGCAAACCCTAGTTTGCATACGCACTTTCCTTTCTCTGATGTCGCGTATATACGCGCTTTTGTTCACATAAAACAGCGTATACTTCTGTACAAATTACAGAGCTAATTTTATTGTGCATATGCGCTTTCTCTTCAGCGAAGCCGCGTATATACGTGCTTCCTCTTCGGCGAACTAGCGTATGGATCTTCAGACTTTTATGTCATTGCAATTCTTCACAACAGATACATCACTTCAGATTTTACCCTTTACCTCAGACAGATGTTCGCCTCATCACAGATCTAATCATTTCATAAACAGATCTAGCAAATATAAGTACATTTCAGATCTAGATCCCCTTCTTCATCATTGGTGCATCATACATTCATATCTATCATTCAACTGTAACCCTTTCCATTCAGATATCCTTCAGAGAGAAGTATTCATTCAAGCTCAGACATCTTGCACCCACACTCATGATTTGCACAATGAATTTCTTCTCTTTATATAGGTTTACCCTTTTTCAATACCATGAGCCAAAACAATACCATGAGCCCAAAAATACATTACTTCCGATGGTATTCCTGGACGGGGTCATTTAGACGAATCATTACCCAATACAATGGGTCAATACCATGGTGGTTACCCCTGGTTTTGCACTTTATGAGCGCTTTTTCCCATACGCGACTTGTCACGTTGTTTTTCGCGTGCATACGCGACTTCTCCTAGACAAATCCGCGTATGCCTTGAGACATACTCTTTTCATCATAGATCTGACACATACTGGATTTCTTTCTTCATTCCCTTCTGTACTCACTGTAGATATATCAGATTTACTTCATCAAGAACATATTCTATCAAGCACAACTTCATCAAGTAAGTTGCCATCATCTTCATCAAGTGGGTTGCCATTCAAGGACATCACTCAGCATCATATTGATAACTAACATATTTTCACATCATATTTACATCATTTACCAAGTCCATTAGGTCAAGAATAACTTCATCAGGTGGA
The DNA here is from genome assembly GCA_034641835.2 of Pinus albicaulis. NCBI lineage: Eukaryota > Viridiplantae > Streptophyta > Pinopsida > Pinales > Pinaceae > Pinus > Pinus albicaulis. The sequence continues at coordinate 446,076,516 of CM076573.1, forward strand.
TTACCATCAAGGACAACACATGCCAACAATCTCATGTCTTCATCTTCATTAAGTGAGTTGCCATCAAGGACAACACTCTGCATCATATTGCCAATAGTTTTTGATGGCCAAGGGTAAAGGTGAGGTCAGCAAATTAGTTACCATGATAATCAAGCACGAAATATTGTGATTTCACTCATCATTGCTTTTTGTGGTCACATTTGTCATTTTCTCCCTTAAATTATAGAATTGCATTTTAAATTTTGCCCCTAATCACCTCTTTGTCATTCATTGTTAAATGTATTTCATGTAGCATCACAGTGTCATCCTTGAAGAGCTGATTAACAGTGCAAACAACTTTCTTTCTAGGTTTTCTCATCTGCAGGTGTCACAGCTAAGAAGCAGCGAGGGCATAAAGGAGCAATGGCAGTGAAGAATAAAGTGAATAAAGAAGGTTATTGTGTGAGATATGAGCCTATGGATTTAAAACTATTTAATGAAGATCCTAGTTTCATGGATTATTTCAGGAATGTTGGTTGTCTACAGTTCTATCAAAAGATCTAGGGTTTTCATGCTTGGATATCCAAATACTTTGCAGCTAATTTCACATAGACAACCTCAAAGATAGGAGTATAGAATTTCATAGTATCACCAGATACTATCTCTCAGGCTACATAAATAACCAGCCGAGGTCAAGAATCATTCAAAGGTACAGAATTCAAAATGTAGAGTTGTGACGAATTTGTCAAACAAGAGCACATCGGAGCTGACATGGAAAGTGGCATCCCTAGGAGTTATATGAAAGAAAATTATTCAAAGTTGTTGTTTGTAGACTAGAAGTATTTTACCCACGAGGGGAGGTTTCACATGGTCTACTTATATCATTTCAAGCTCCTTTTGCATTTCATTGGTAAGCAACCCCTTGATTTGCCTTTCTTTTTCTTTCGAATTTTGGGGAAGATTTCTAATAAAGTCCAAGCCAAGGTTGAGGGTAGTGAAACATCATTTTTTCACCATGGCCTGATCAAATTAATAGTGCTGGAGGAATTAAAGAAGTTAAATAGAGATTGGGCATCTTTTCTCTTTCTTAGTGGATATGAAGTAGATTCATTGACACCTAAAAAGATTTCAAAGCCAAAGATCATTTCATCTCCAGCCATGATAAAAGAATTTAATGAATAAGGAAAACCTATTGCGGAACTGATCCGGATTTATGCAGGAACGCAACAGAATAAACACATAACCATAAATACAGAGATGCAGCGGAAATAACACTTCATTTCATTAATATCAAATATCAGAAAGATGCTTACAGACATAATGGAAAAATAAAATACTTCAAAGATCTTTGTGCTTGAATCTACGAGAAGAGATGTGGCGGCTACAGGCCTCTGAACTGCGTTACAATGAGGCTCGAGAGCCTATTTATTATTGAGAAACAATGGAGAACCCTAAACATCCCAAAAACCTAACCCTAGGAGATGAAGCGCCAAAACTATGGGCCCCGGTTGGGTAAATTGGTGTTTCAACTTCCCAGGGACGTAACTTTGGCATACTATCTCCGTTTGACGCATATGATACATCATTAGAAAGCTCTATCCGAGGACTACAGCTGTCGGGACGAATTTTATCAGAAAATTCGCTGGCGCTTTCATACCCAAAAAACGTCGTTTAGGGCCTCAAAACGGCTCTGGAAGTTCAGGGCCCGAAAAACTGCTAAAAATAGTAAGTTATGCCGAAACTGAAAAACTGAAAGAGACAATGGTGGGGGGCCAAGTGGAATAGGTGGGTGGCCACCAATATCCACCTGGATCGTTCCTCCCCCCTTAGGAAGCAATGGTCCCCATTGCGTTAAGTTCCTCCATGAGATGAGGAAATTTCTGCTGAACTTGGTCCCTGGTGAACCACTTTCCTTGGTGCAGGAGTTGGCCAGCTTTGACCTGATCCAAGAAGAAATGAATAAAAGAGGGCTGAAAGTTAAAGTGATAAATGAACATGAAGAAGTAGAGCCTGCTGAAGCTAAGGATGAAATGACCAAAGTTTGAGGGGTTGGTCTATCTAAACATTTTTGGTAAATTTTACAGCATGCAAGAGACGTCAATTTTAGTTTAGAAGCAGAAGTTTTGAAGAAAAATGACAAATATGTGTTTTCAGCCAAATTAGGCAATTTTGTAGCGAAGTCAGGCTTGAAGGCTGAATTTCGCTACGATATCCTTGTAGGATGTGCTTTACCCCAAAATCTAGTTTTCATGGAGTTATAAGGAGGGAAAGTGATGGTATTTAGGCCATACAACCTAAGAAACAAATATTGATCAGCAGAGGAGGAAAAAAAAGAGGTTGGATGGCGAAGCTAAATGTGCTACTAAATTACGTTACAAAACTGCCTAAGGGTACTCTGTTTTTCCAGCGAAGTGTTTTTAATGGATTTTGGAGGTTTGAAAAGTGTTTTGAATTAATACACAACCATGTGGAGACATCAAAGATGATAGTGGGCCATCCTAGAAAATATTCACTACTCGACAAGAATTTCACCTATCCAGCTCAACATGAAGACAAGGATTAAAATTGTGTTTATATTTTCTTAAAAAATAGGACTGTTGTTTTCTAAATATACTCTGTAAATTAATGTCTTAGTGATGGTGAATGCGACTCAAGCATCTAACCCTTATCAATTTAATTTTCCCACTACTAAAGAAATGAATGTAATAAATGTATAGCAGAGTCCTATTAGAAGTATAAGTCTTTAAAGACTAGGTGTCTTTTTCAGTTCCAAGAATGTAGTTTATAGTTAGGATAGGTGTCAAGGTTATGGTTTGATGATCTAGCCAGCTGGGCAGGTCCTATGTAACCAACAATGGTCTAGTTATAGACAAGAAATTGAATCAGAAAGGGTGGGAGAATGTCACTTTGAGACTACTATTATTGTAAATTTTGGAATATCAGTAAAATACAATGATGGTGTTTTATGCTTAACCTAAGATTCTTTGAATGTTGTAATGAGTTTATGTATTATGTTTCCTTCATATAATTTCTCAATATCTTGATGTTAAATTACTCATAATTCATGCCCTTGTGCTTTGACTTCCTTTTGACATTAAGTTATTGAATATTTTATGTGTGTTAGTATCAGATTTTTTCATTGAAACAGTACAAGCCTCAGCTTCCACGAGGAGAATCATTTGTCAGTAGATACCTTCGTACTGATTCCATGAGCCCAATGGTAGTGAAATCTATTCCACTTTTCACTTGCAATCAAATACACTAAGACACTTACCACCATCTGATTTAAGACCTAATTGAGAAAATCATTAGATAAATTGAGAGAGCCCTCTTAGGCTTAAGAGGCTAATACTCAGTCAAAATTTGGTTTGAAAGAGTTACTCTAAGTTTTCTGGTGGAGCAGCCCATCAGTACCAAGTTAGAGATAAAACCAATGATAATAAAATAACTAAACACCAACATGCACATATTATGCATGCCAAAACTAGCTAGGAAAGAATACATGCAACTTGTTACCTGGATGTATTCCCATTGAATCTATTTGATCCAACCTTTCCTTTCTTATTCAGTTCTCTCCTTTTCCTTGTCCTTCATTTTCTTTCCTTGTCCTTCCTTTTATTTCTTTGCTTTCTTTCTCTTCTTGTTTCTCTTCTCCTATCTGAAACCAATTCTAAAACTAAACTAAGAAAAGGCATCCACTGATGCTCTGATGTATTTTTATTGTTGATGCCTCTAATTTCTTCATCTTCCCTCTATTTTCCATCAATTTTATCCTCACATGCAACATGTGACCTTTCACTTTCCTTTTCCCCTAATTTCCTTTATTTTCATAAATAAAATACTAACAATACTTTTTTTCCATTGAAAGCCTTTGCCATTGCATTTTCCACTTTCCCCTTAGCTATAATAAACAAAAAGTGATTCCCACTAGGATATTCCTCCCAACATTCCACTTGGAATACATGTGTGATGACTTTGGTTTTATTTTTCCTTTATTAAGTTTATTACATGAACTTTTAACCCAAGGCTCTTACAATAACATTATTGGACTAATGAAATTTAAATAGATAGAACTCAAAGTGTGAGAGATGGGTATTATTAAATGATACACATATAAATACATCATATTATGAATCTTTCTTTGATATTACAAAAGGTCTCTTAGACTCCTCTTCACTCTATATATTTACTTGTGGCATTTTAGCTTCCACAAAATTGAATATTAAAATTTACATCATCCCGTAAGGATTAAATTTCCAACACATCCAAACAAAAAATAATAAACAAATCTTAATATGGGCGCAATATATCATTCATTAATATCATGAATGTAGCGAGTGCATTGCATAAACCAAATGGAATGACTAACTACTCATATAAACCTTGTCTAGTTTTGATGGTATTTTTTTAGGTATATAATTCTCTAACTTCTATTTGGTGATACCCTATGATCTGAATCTAAATGTTAGTTTTGTTGTGCTAATTTCATCTTCAGAATTATAAACAATTGCTGATCATTTTCTTCATGTGTATAAATTTCTTTGTGGCATTTTTTATTGTTAAAGAGTTAATTGTGTCAAGTTTTATGTTAAATTCATGAGCATTTTAACATTAAAACAAAGTATTGAACAAAAGAAATAAAATGTACAACAAACCACCAAATGATCCATTAACCAAATATTTTTATAAAGGAGTTCACTCCTCATCGGTTTCATCTCCTTGGTCCATATTCCATGGCTTAGGCCTATGTATTAGCTCAAAATGGAAAAAAGTGTTGTTTACAATCCTCTACTACTCCTGAAATGTGCTCTAACATCCTCAGAATGTCCAAATATTCTAGGATAGACTCTTTCTTAACCAAAAATGGTCGAATTTCATAAACATTATGGCTCAATATATTTGGCCTAGGAAAAACTCCTCCAAAAACAGAGAGAACTTGACTTGACTCCACTAATTTTGGAGTTCTACCCAAACTGGCGAACTCCGCCAACTCCACCCCCAAGATAATCTCAATTTAACTATGGGATGAGTGGTGTTTAATTATTGATAAGTGTGGTTTAGTGCTCTAATGTCGTGGTTTAGTTGGAGCCTCCGCCACAGCCATAGCACAATGGTCCTATTGTGAGGTGGGTGACCCCCTCCTCCACCTGTCGGTACAATTGTATTAATATAATAAAATCCATGTGCTAAGACTGATAAGTGACATGATGTGGTATAGTGGTAATACAAGTTGTTTCTGTGGGGGAGGTCTCGGGGTCGACCCTGACCTATGCCCATCCTCCAAATAAAATTTTTCCAATATATATATGATTCAACCTTTGACATAGTTTAATTTATGCCTTTGACATAGTTTAAATTTGACCTTTGGGAGGGGGTACATGGTGGCCCTTGGCTACACCACGTGTCCTCTTCCAATTGGCTCTTTCCCAACCACCAATAAAAATGCAACAAGTCACCCAACTCAGCAACCAATCATGAAATCACACTTGTCATAGTGTCATTGGAAAAATTGAAGAAATATTCTAGGAATATTCTTTTTTTGCTGACTTGGCTTCCTAGTCACCATTCTGTCATTTCTGCACAAATTTTGGTCATTTGTGAAAAAAAACAACAGGCTCCAACATTCACATATAGAGTTGATTTTCAATGAAACAAACTACTCCGGATTCTTGGCAACGAGCACTTCATAGTCTTTCAGGTTCCAAATGATTACGAGTGCTTCCATTTTTTAGCTAAACACTTATCACCTGACCATTCCTCCTCACGATAAGGCTTTTGGACCCCAATAAATACTATCAATTGTTCAACATGTGAGGGTACAGTTCCCTCACCTTCTCAATCTCCATCCATTTGGCCTTAGAAATATTTTATCCCTTGAGTCCCACTCGAAGGTTCTCGACATTCCCTCTCCTTGAAGTTCTGGTTCTTTTTTCAAGTATTAGGTCTTGCTGAAGTTCATCAAGATATATTGGTGAGAAATCATCTATTGATGACAACTGAACATAATCTCCTTGATCATAAATCAACATAGGCTCAAAGAATCTCAAATTATCAGCATTAACAATAGAGTATGTTTTCATATAAGGAGGAAAATGTAGCTTAAATTCATTGTTACCAATATTTTCCAGAATTTTAAAAGGACCATAATGGATTGGCTTAATATTTTTACCTTCTGCTTGAAGTATCTCTTTTCTAGTATATAACCAAACTTCATCACCAAATTCGAATTTATGATCGACACATTGTTTATCATGCCTTACCTTGTAGCTGCTTTGACTCTTTTCAAGTTGTTCTTGCACTGTGTGATGTATCAATTGAATTTTCTCAATGAACTTATTTGCTTTATCTATGTCACTATGACCACCAATAGTAGCATATTTCCCAAAGATGAAGTCCAATGGAAATCTTAGTAAGTACCAAAGACATGCCTCAAATGACAATGTGTTTGTGGAAGAATACTTTTCCCCGTTGTATGCATGTTGAATGTACTGCAAATTTTCATCCCACAACTTGGGATGTTTGCTGCAATATCCCCAAAGAAGTTGAATGATTGTCCCGTTTACCACCTCAGTTTTAGCATCTATTTGCGGATGAAAGGTTGTACTCTTCTTCAACTTAGTGTCGATCGTGTCCCACAAATTTGACCAAAAATTCCCAACAAATCGAGAATCTTGATCACTTACAATAGAAGTAGGAAGACCAAAATGAGCCCAAACAATTTGAAATAAAATATGAGATGTTTTTTCAGCTGTAATTTGATTTTTACATGGCATCAAAATACACGTTTTTCTAAACCTATCTACAACTACATACAATTAATCATGAGCTTTCCTTGACAATGTAAGACCTCCTACAAATTCCATTGAGATACTCTCCCATGGATGTGAAGGTATCGGAAGTGGAGTGTACAATCCTAGTTTCCTATTGCTAGGCTTGCTTATTTCACACAAAGAACATCCTCTAATGAAACGAGATACACTATCAAACACACATGGCCAATAAAAATACCTTTGGAGATTCGTTACTGTCTTGCCTACACCGAAATGTCTAGCAGTCAATGAAATGTTTGCCTCCCTTATAATACTATTTCTTTCTCTCCGCGGATACATAACTTGCCTAAGTGATACAAGAAACTATTATGTACATGGTAATCTAACTCTTCAATTTGGTTTCATTGACTCAAGCTTGCATACACATATCGAAAGTCATTATCATTTACATATTGCTCAATGTAAATTTCATGCAAAAAAGAATTGTGCATGAGTATAATAGATGATTTTACAATAGGGCTAGAAATAATATCAACTACCTTATTTTAGATTCCCTTTTTATACCTGATAATGAAATGAAAATGTTGTAGAAATACCATCCATTTTAAGTGTCTTGATTGCTGCAACTTTGATTGTGACTCTAAGTACTGCAATGGTTGATGGTCGGTATGGATAATGGTCTCTTTCCCCATCAAGTAGTGTTTCCATTTATTTACACTTTGTTCCAATGCATATAACTCTTTTTCATAAGTGATATAGTTAGTAACAACACCATTAAAATTTTCATAATGAAATGAAATGGGCTTGCCATGCTGCATGAGAACTCCTCCCATGACGTAATCACTAGCATCTGCTTGAATCTCAAATGGATATCTAAGATCCGGAAGAGCCAATACTGGTGCTAAACTGATCTTTTGTTTTAAAGAATCAAATGATTTTGGTTGCATATCACTCTAGTGGAATACTTTCTTGACACTAGTCAATGTATGTAACGAAGCTGCAATGGAAGAAAAATTAGCAATGAATTTCCTCCAATATTGTGCTACCCCAAGAAAGCTTCTTACCTCTATAACTGTATTGGGCTTGGGCCAATTCAAAATGACCTCAACCTTAGAGGGGTCTATCTTTAGCTCACCGCCTCCAACAATGTGTCCCAAATACACTAAATAAGTCTTTCCAAACTCACACTTCGACATCTTTAACAAAAATTGTTATTTTTTCAAGACATCAAGCACTTTGTTCACATGCATGACATGTTCATCTCTTGATTTGATGAATACAAAAATATCATCTAAGTAAACATTAAAAAATCATCTAGAAATGGTCTCAAAACATCATTCATAACTCTCATGAAAGTAGTTGGAGCATTGGTAAGACCAAAAGGCATAACAAGCCACTCAAACAATCATTGTCTAGTTTTAAATGTAGTTTTCCAAATTTCCTCTTCAACTATTCTAACTTGATGATAACCACTTCATAAGTATAGCTTAGTGAAGTAATTTTCATACCTTAATTGATCAAGAAAATCATATATTCTTGGGAGTGGATAATAATTTTTTACCGTGATTTTATTCAGTGCACGGAAATCCACACAAATGCGATATGTCTTGTCCTTCTTTGGCACCAAGACAATTGGTGAACCACATGGAGAAGTAGATAGGTGTATGATACCTTTGTTCAACAATTCTTGAATTTTCTTCTTGATTTCCAAGCTCTCCATTATGGACATGTGATACATGCCAATGTTTGGAAGTGGAACATCTTGATGCAGTTGTATCTCACGTTGAATTCCCTCTTGGGAGGTAACCCATTTGGTTCCTGAAACATCTTGCCATGCTGACTTACCACATCAAACAAATCATATTTTTATTTTTCATCACAACCTTCAAAAGACTAAATATCCATATCACTATTTTTCTTGATCATGAGAAGAAATTTGTTTTTACTTGCATTAACTAGTCTCTTCATCTGTCCTGCATTAACCAAAGAAATTTTTAGGTTCTTGTGATAATCTATCACAATATACTCCACCCCATCTTTGAAAAAATGATATTTTTTCTCATGGCGATAAAATACTCTTTCCTGTCGTGCAAATATGGGCTTCCCAAGATAATTCCTAAAATTTCAAGTGGAACCACATCTAACTCAACTTCATCAACACAATTTGCAGTAATGGAAAACTTGAATATACAGTTCCTTGTAACCTGTAAATTTGCATTCTTGACTATCAAACCCAAAGGATATGCTTATGATAAGGTAAAGTTTCAAGGTTAAGCTTTTTGACCAAGTATTTGGAGATTAAGTTCGCTTGTGACCCGCTATCAAATAATGCATCAATATTTGTATGGTTTGAGATCACCCTTACATGGAAAAAATATATCCTTGTTTCTTCTTTTGGAGTGTTGTTGTGACAATTTGAGGAACTAGTACTTTCTATGGTTTCCTTTCCCTTTGTGACCATGATTGTAAGCTTGGTCTCATCACTAGAATTGGATCCAAGATCATGTTGTGTGGTAGCACACATCTTTTGTTTCCCCTGATTTCTTGGTTTCTTAGGCCTTAGTTCCGGATGTAGTTTCGAACAGTGGGCTTCATCATGCCCCTGTTTGGAACAATGTTTGCATGTAGTTTTCTCCCCATATTTCTTAACACTTTCATTATTATTTCCCTTGCATTTTCCTCCCCTCTCTTTCTCCTTACCCTTGAATGGCTTCTTCTTACTACCCTCTTCCCGAATGTTCTTTCCCCTTGCTTCAAGGTGTGTGGCTTGCACACATACCTCATCTAAATTTCTTGGATTGAACATAATGATAGTGTCTTTAAAATAGGAATGTAAACCCCCAATGTAATTCACTAGAGTGTCTTGGGAATTAAAGTTTACACCTTACAACAAAGCCCTTTTTGTAAACTCCTGGGTATAATCTTGAACTGTTTGACCCTTGAGTTTCCTAAAGTTTTTCCAACTCATAATGGATTTTTTCATGTAAGCTAAAGGATAAAACTGTATCTTAATTGAAGAAATAAACTCAAACCGAGAAATGAATATATTACCATGGATTCACATTTCCTCTTGAGTCTTTTCTTCCCACCAGACCAGTGCTGCTCCTTCTAGCCTCAATGAAACCAACTGGATCTTTATGTCATCTTCCTGACGGATCTGAATTTTGCAATAAATCTCCAATTGATAAATCCAAATGTCCAACTTCTCTGCATTTACCTCACCATTGTAAATGGGAAGTTCAAACTTAATTTCCAATTTGAGTAAGGGAGTTTTTCCTTTTAGGGTATTTGAGTGAGTATGGGTGGCTTTTGTTGTGGAAGTGGAAGATGATGCTGATGGTGACGATCGAGATGATGATGAAGATGGTGAATATGGAGGAGGCTTTCCTCCACTACCATTTGAATCCTTCTCTTCATCATTTTTGTCTTCTCAGGATCCCTCTCCATGTGGAGACTTATAATTCCCTCGAACCATCCTCGTGATTCCTCTTCTGAAAGACGTTTAGTCTCTCCTGCACCTAACATGATGGCTATGGATTCAAGCTCAGCTTCTGGTGCAACTTGAACCTCCTCAATCTGAAATAGAGATAAAGCTTGAGGTGCTTCAAGTGTAGTTCGGAGTGAAATTTTGGCTGGAGATAGTAGCCTTATGGCTCTCCTTCTTTTGGTCCTAACCTCAGGATTAGCAACCAACAATATCAGTTCTCCTCTCTGCAACTTTAACCCTGTAATCACCACAAATTTTCAGCCATTAAAACCCTACTTACACAAAACTCAAGAAAATATAAATAAAATAACCTTGCTCTTATACCACCTTTATCTGAATCTGAATGTTAGTTTTGTTGTGCTAATTTCATCTTCAGAATTATAAACAATTACTAATCATTTTCTTCATGTGTGTAGGTTTCTTTATGGTGTTTGTGAGTTTTAAATAGGTAATTTTGTCAAGTTTTATGTTAAACTAATGAGCATTTTAACATTAAAACAAAGTACTTAAAACAACAATAAAATGTACAACAAACCATCAAATGATCCATTAACACAATATTTTGATGAAGGAGTTGACCCCTCCTGGGCTACATCCCCTTGGTCCAGCTTCCATGGTTTGGGCCTCTGTATTAGCTCTAAATGGAAAAAGTGTTGTTTATAATCTATTATCACTAAGTTGTTACATATGGGTTGCTCCACCAAACAACCTAGAGTAATGCTTTCAAACCTATTTCCAGTTGAAATTTAGCCTTTTCATCCTGAGAGGGTTCTCTCAAAGATAAAAATGATTTTATTTAAATGAATTTCAATAGATGGCTAACTCTAAAATATTTTTTTAAGTGTGCTTGTATACAGGTGAAATATGTGTAGGAATCACTACCATCGGGCATATGGAATTAGTGTTAAGAAACGCAATGACATGGGAACTCTTCTTATGGAAGCTCACGCATATAGATGTTTTGATGAAAAGATAACATACAGAGATACACAACATTCTAATTCTTGATGGAAGTTAGAGCATGATATACATGAATTATAAGTAATCAAACATCATAGTATGAAGACAAAATAGTAGGATACATAAGAAAAATTCTCATGAAAACATCGATGAATCTCAGGTGAAGAAAGAGTGAATGGCCACTATAAATTACTGATAAGAAGTTTTTTTATAATAGTATTTTTGTAGTAAACATCATTCATTCCTTTATTCTTCGATAATATGCCTATTATTAAGCTTAAGAATATTTACATTAGGTCTTCCAATAAGTTTGGACCCTCGAGTCTCTTTGATGGCACCTAATCTAACAATAAGCAAATTACATGGAGATAAAAGTGACAACTACTAAGTTTACAAATTAGAGACCTAATAGGACTCTATAACCTATTTATTACATCAAAAAAATCAAAGACTGCATATTTACGTCGAGAAAATTCATGTGCCTGGGTAGCACTAACCATGACCAAAACATAATTTCCCCCACTAAGTCAGGAGAAATGTCTTCCTACTTTTCAAGAGGCGGTATCATGATGGATGATGAGTGTCTTCATGGTTAGTTGGTGAACTGAACAAATTTTTCAAAGATCATGCCTCCACCAAAACATTCCTTTGATGTCCTTTAACCTTTCCATGTGGTTGCATTATCCCAAGTAGACCATCAAAATGTGAAAATTCTACAACAACGCCTTCACAGCAGAAACAAGGGAGTTAGGCCAAGTTCGTAGAAAAAGTCTGTAGCACTTTGATTTTAGCCATCTTTGCCACCTGTTTGCCCCCTTTACTGGTTTGAAACTGTTTATTAAGTAAAAATAGCTAAATACAAACTTTTACCCGCATTGATTATGACAATACCTGTGCTTTATAATAAAAATACACCTACAGCGAGTTCGTAGCAAATTCTAGGCTTCAAGCCTTAGATACGCTACAAACTTGACTAATTGGCAGTAAACTTGAAAATTTTTCTTCCCTCTTAAAAATTTTCCTATGGCTTTGCAAATCTTGACTCAAAATGATGCAAAAAAAATCAAAAAGGTAATTTGTCCATTTTTCAAGCTTTAGAAGCTTCACCTGCGGCAGTAGGGGCTTGAGTGTCTTGAGGTTCGTCTATGACTATAATTTTTAAACCTTTTTTCTTTAGCTCTAATTGTATCATCTCCATCTACTCTTCTAGCTCTTTGACTTAGCTTTTAAGTTTTTTTGTCTCTTCCTACAACCAAATATTCCTCTTTCTTGTATGTCTCATTACCCTACGTAGAGGAAGTGTCCTTTTCAATAGTTTCTTGGCACTAGTTAATAAATCATTATATTGATTGATTTTCTCATTTACCTTCTCTTTGAATTATTTGATCATTTTTATATTTATCATGGCTTCCTCTAATTCCAACTTGGTTTCAATCACTTCTTCCCTGGCTTCTCTTAAATTCTCCTTTAACAATTGTAGCTTAGTTTTTTCAATAACCTTCTCTTTACCATTTCTCTGTATAATGATATCTTCTTTTGCTGGAGACAAATCAATGATATCCTCTTCCATAGGTTGCTTACCTTTGTCTACAATTTATGTATTTTTACTAGCCATGACACCTTTGGAAAGTTGCACCCTGGTGAGTGGTTTTCTTGGTTGAAACATAAACCCTACATTTTCTGCTGAGAAATCAAGTTTTTTAGCAGTTATACCCTTATTTTTCTTCTTCCTTCCTTTAATATCTACAACTCTGACCATTGGACTCTCCTCTATGTCTAAGGCTTGAAGAATATCCTCAAGTTTTCCTTTCCCAAGTGTTTAGGTTCTTGTTATCCTTCCATGACTCTTCTTGTTGATCTTTGGTTTGCTACTTGCCGGTGTAGGCCGTGTAACTTTTGTTTCTTGTGCATGCTCTACTTCAACATCCATGGGCTCTACAATGGGCTCCATTTCCTCCTCATTCACACCCTCTATTTCAGCTACAGGTTTTTCACTCTTGCTTGAAGAAGTGGATTTTGATTTTGGAGTCTTCTTGGGTGTTAATGTATCTACCTCATAACCACTCAGAAAAAGGAATGTGGCCAAGTCTTTGTTTAGTTTTTTCAACTCCTCCAACACCAGAAGTTTGATCAACCCATGATGTAAAATTGAAGTCTCACTACCTTCTGGCCTAGCTTGAACTTTGTATGACATCTTTCCTAAGCTCCTAAGCATGAAAAATGGAAGGTATAGATATTGCTTACCAGTGAAATGTAGCAAGAGCATAAAATGGTACTGATAGACCATATGAAACCTCCTTTCACATGTAAAGTATTTTTTAATTACAAGCAACAGTTTGGAGTAGTTCTCTTTAAGACAGATCCTTGGGATTCTAGAGGTCATATCTACTCTAATATGTTCAGGTTTCATAAACTCATCGCAGTTCAGTAATTTAAACTTAGTGGCTTTGAACCACTCTTCTCCCATCCTCAGAATCTTTGTGGCTTGTGAAATTGTTTCAGGTGACGCCAAAAATCTCATCACCACAACCTTTGAGGTATTACCCACGAAATTCACTATAAAATATATTGAAACCTGGGCATGAAAAGCTTTTAATTTCTGGCAGAATCTCATGCATCCAACACTGTTGAAGGCTTTTGCAAAGCTAGGGTCCTCATTGAGTAACTTTACATCCATAAGCTCATACCTTACACACAAGTCCCCTTTATTAGTCATCTTCTGCATGGCCATCTCCCTTTACATTGCGTTGGCCTCTTGATGTTGTGAAACCTTCAAATAAAGGAATTGAACAACAAGCAACTTTCAAATAAGCTAGAATTCTCAATAATGACTACAAAAAATATACACAGAGGTCGAAAGAAGGATGACAGAGAGCATCTTTGAAGGTGAATTTAAAAGCTGAAATTTGAATATGGGAGGGATAACGACAAATGGGAGAGGTTAAGTGAAATTATGAGTAACCACTTATGATTACCCATGCTGCATGAATCTTCCAACTGACCACGTGACCTCGAATTGACTTTGAACCTATGAAAACTCAACACCTCACCATTTCCTTTATCGGTACAGAAAAACATGTTTTCGTAGTGGTTTCTGTTATAATTATGGAATATTCGCTACGGACTGGTCAGGTGAGTTCGTAGCGAAACCAACCTTTTTTCATTTATATTCACTGCAGACTTAGGACAAGATAGATAGGTGGCCACTACTAATCTTTAAACCAATGCATGGAGACCTTTGGTGGATTTTGATAGATTTTACCATGATGACATTACAAGTGGGACTCTCTAAACTTAGGATAATGAGCCATTCATAAAATTTTATCAATTTCATGAACTAATTTTTTAAAGTCAAATGAAACCTATGCTAAATGACTCTACTAACAAAAATAAAATTTTATTTGTGATAACAAAATCCTCTACTACTCCTAAAACCTACTCCAACATGCTCAGGATGTCCAAATCTACTAGGAGAGACTCTTTTTGAGCCAAAAATGGTCGAATTTTGTAAAATTTATGGCTCAATCAATTTGGCCTAGGAAAAATTCCTCCAAAACTGGAGATAACTCCAATTAACTCTGCTAATTTTAGAGTTTTCCTCAAAATGGCGGACTCTGCCAACTTCGCCGCCGATATTAGGTTAATTATGGGATAAGGGATGTTTAATTAGTAATAATTGTGTTTTAGCGTGCTAATGGCGCGGTTTAGTTGGTGTCTCTGCTACGGTCATAGCACAATGTTCCTATTGTGAGGGGGTTGGCCTGTGGGGCTGGCCCCCTCCTCTGCCTGCTGATACACCTGTATTAATATAAATAAAATCTGTGTGTTAATAATGTTAAGTGACATGGTGTTGTATAGTGGTAAGACATGTTGTTTGTGTGGGGGAGGTCGCGGGGTCAACCTCGACCTCCGCCCATTCTCAAAATAAAAATTTTCCAATATATATATGATTTTACATTTATATTAGTTTAAATTTGGCCTTTGACATAGTTTAAATTCGACCTTTGACATAGTTTAAAGTCAGCCTTTGGGAGTGGGCTTGTGGTGGCCCCTTGCTGCACCACGTGTCCTCTTCCCATTGGCCCATTCCCATCCACCAATAAATATGCAACAAGTCACCCAAATCAGCAACCAATCATGAAGTGATACTTGTCATAGTCGTTGAAACCCAAAATTACCCTTTCCTTGACACATTTCTCATCTCATTTCACCTCTCTTTTATCAATTCATAAGCCCTAATCAATGAAGAATGTTTACGTTTGTCTCAAGAATACATGCAATTGATTGACATATTTTATTTTCATGATTTTTGATATTTTAATAATTTTTTGCAGATTGGATACAGAATGCAGCCTGTTCCATAGTTGACCAGGTGTTCCGTAGCTAATCTTATGGTTGAGTATGTTACAGGTGTCCGTTGAAGGAATGGTCCACATGGGTAGTCTCAGAATCCCTTCTACATGGATTTATTCCTATCCATAAGGACCAGATCGACAAATAAAGAGGCCTAATCCGATCATCAAAGCTTATAGTCAAGAGATCGTTTCACACAACAATTACGACTCTCGATTTTCTCTGTAGCAAATCATGAGTCCTAAGAGTCCCAACTTGACTGTAATTTGAAGATACACCTATATATATCTTTATTCATAGTTAGTTATGAAAATTCCTTATAAATAAAGGTTATATAGAACGGAGAACAAGCCAAGTTTTTGTAGCACAAGTTCAGAATTACAGTGAGATACTCCATTTTCTAAAACTTTGTTTCGATAAAGAAGATCAGTTCCCTGATGTTGTTTTGATTATATTTTTAAGGAGCTAAGGAGTTGACCAACTTGGTAGCATAGGGCCCCTGCTGCCAAAGAAGGTTTTTAATGTTTTCTAGTTAGATTTGCTTCAATTCTCTTTAGTATTTTTTATTTTCATGCTTAATTTCCAGTTTTCAATAGATTAGGTACAACTGGGTAGATTTTCCTTCCGAAACATTTTCAAGGAGATAGGTAACTTTCAGGATTGGAATAAAAGTTGAAGTGTTGAGAAACATGGTTGTTTAGTTTCCTGCTTTAATTTTTCAAGATAGTTGTCAATTGCTATGTTTAACTAAGAATTTATAAAGTCCATTTTTCCTATTTACAAATTCTTATATTGAATTGTTAAATGTCTTACAAATGCAGTGGTTGAATAGGTTTCATTTCCTGTCATTTGCTTCTAAGAATTAAGGGTGTAATTGATTTATCCGAAAGCCATACCAAGGGGTCACAAGCTTCAGAATTGTATGAGACTTGATAAGTTATTTATTCACTTAATTGGTTGTAGATAGAAGATCCTCATTTCATTGCAACAAAACAATCTTCCTAAAGGTTATCCTGGCAGAGCCTAATTTGAATATACTTTGCAAGGATGATTAAATGATTAGATTCAGTGCAGTGTTTTAGTTATCGTAATTCTTTAGTTTAGAAAGATGCAATGATTGCTTAGATACATTACCTAAAGGGGGTCACTCTCCACATATTGGGTAGATGGAGTAATTAAAGCATATTAGATAAATTTCAATTTCATTTTCTATTTTCTATTTTAGATTTTAAGCAACTAAAGTGCAAACAGATGATTTCATCTCATAGGGCTTTGACCTAATCATTAATGTTGAAACAACCTGAAGTACAATAGTTGACTTGATTTCATTTTCCAAATCTCAATTGAGTCATAGATCCATTAATTAGGTTTACTCACTAATTGAAGTACTTCCTTTGTCTTTTTTGTCCAAAACTAGGTCTTGGAACTTGTCCATAAACTTGGTTTCCTTCATAGAAAATTAACTTAGTTTCATAGTACTTCCTTTTCTTCCTTTTTAATTCGATTTATTTTCACTTTTCTAAATAGACTAGAATAGCACACAAAATCACAAACAACAAAGAGAAGGGTCACTTAGGCACATATAGTGCACCACACTTCATGAGTTTACTAGCCCTGGTTGATAATTAATGGAAGAAATTTAGGAACACTAAATTGACTAAACAACAGTGCCATTGGAAAAATTGAAGGAACATTATTTTTTTGCTAACTAGGCTACCCAGTCACCATTCTGGCATTTCTGCACAAGTTTTAGCTCTTTGTGAAAACGAAAAACATGCTCTATCATTCACATACTGAGTCGGTTTTCGATTAAACAAAGTGCACTGGATTCCTAGCGACAAGCACTTCACATTCGTTCAGGTTCCAGACAATTCTAAGTCCTTCCATTTTTTAGCTTAACACTAAGCACCTATTCACCCCAATTTTAAGTCCATCTTAGTGAATTATTTACTTGTTGAAATGAGTCACACAAATAATCTATCCTTGGTATGGGGTACCTATTATTGAGCATACTTGTTTTTAATTCCCTACAATAAATTCACATTTACAATGCCCCATCCTTTTTTGGTACGATTATGATGGGTGACCCATGTGGTAAGGTACTTGGTCAAATAACCCATTTTTCCAGTGGTTGTTGCGACTACTTCGTCGCTTTATTTTCTTGTATAATGGATTGTTTGTGCATCCACATGTTTGTAAACGAATAGTATGAACACAATTAGATCTTATAACCCACTTCCCTCTTGGGTGGTATCTGTTTAGGCTCTTAGAACACTCCCCTTTATGCATGTAGAAACTCTTCCAATTGTTTTCTATGTTCCTTAATATTTCCGTATAGGGATCATTTTCTCCCATTAACTCTTCTTATACTAATTTATCTTTAAAATATTAGAATATATTGCTGGAACAAATTAGTTTCTTCGCTTACATAGCACTTTCCAGTGAAATTTTAGACCTTCCCTTGTGCACATTGATGTTGTAGTATATTTTGTCCTTGATAAGGTAGTATTGTTTATGTCTCCACGTGAAGATTACATTTTACATATAGATATAGGGACTCCCAAATACACCTTTACATATACCATCTGAAGCTACATCTAATTCTACTTCATTAATAAAATCATCATTTATAGCAAAGGTAATGTTACACTATTTTTTTATCTTGATTTCAACATCCTTATTTACCCATCCCTATGGATATGGTTTAGGATGATATTGAACATCCAATCCTAATTTTTTGGCTAACTTTGCTACAATGAGATTTTATTGTGACCCTGAGATGAACGCAACATCCATTTTTGTCTTCTTGATGTGTATCTTTATATGGAAGGGTTTGATCATTTCCTTCTCCTCGTATTCTTGAAGGATATGGAAATTCATCCCCTTTTGCAATGATATATAAACAATCTTCTAATCCATGTTTAGGCTACCTTCCACTAGACTTCTTGAATTAGTAGCCATGGTATTTTTCTTCTCCCTCCCTTTCTTTAGTTCTTATAGTTTAATTCTATATGTAGCTTCCAACACTTCTCCTCTGTGTGAGCATCAATAGTATAATGGTTTTAGTGATTGTTGGTATATTTATATTAGTGTGTTTTATATTTTATATTTTTTCCCCTTCCTCCCTTTCCATTTCTTTGGAAGCTTCCTAATGTTCCTTCTACTTTGAACCACTTGACTTCCCTTTCTTTTGGCCTTTTTTTTCAAATATTATTCCTATACATAATTCTCATAGACCATTAAAGGTTTCAATAACATCACTTTATTTTGTAGATGGTTGTGTATACCCCCAAATATCTGAGGAGTTCATATAAGTTCCAACATTATTTCCATCTTCTTGAATTATGTGGAGTTCTCTTGTACACTCAACCCTTGTCTTTGCCTAATGTAATGCCACTAGATCCACTCATCCTTTACATTCCCAATAGGGGACCAGTAGTTAGTAGGGTAGAATTGGGATGTTATGAGAGCTTTGGAATCCTCCCCACTTAATTAATTGAGCATCCCCGTATTAAATCAAGGTTTCTATGTGGTTTTCCCACTAGGCCAGGGCATCACCTTTTTGTTTCAAATAAGTGAAAGAAATTTTTTGTTCCTCTATTATGTGGTGGAAACTAAAATAAATATCTAACTCCTACAACCAATGATTTAATTTCAAACTGTGAATATAACCTTTATATGGCTTGACGTTGACCTTTTATTCCATATTGAATGGGGACTATGAATTGTCCACAACACTTGAATTAGGTTGTTCGTTTTTGGGTTCTCTCTTAAACACCTTTTTTTCTTCCCAATCCCCTAATATTTTGTTGGCTCAGAATTTGAGTTGGCACCTTCATATTCTATGATTCCAATATTTTTTAACAGAGCCATCGTAAGGAGGTTCATAGTACACTTGATATCTGTAAATTTCTCTTCTATCCTTGTCAATGTCTTCTCTACCAGATCTCCATGGCTCATAAAACTAGATTTGTTGGCTATTGCTAGGGTTATATGACTTTCTCTTTAAAAAAATTTGATCCCTGTAAATACCCATAATATACCCTAAGAAACCTAGCACTCATAGTAATATGACCTATAAAACCCGATAGTTTGTCACAACATATTTTGTAAAAATATACTGAAATATGAAATCGTCACTATGACGGTTAATTCCCTTAGATTTTATGGATTTATTATGTTATTATTTTCTTCTTATGCATGATATATAGAAAATGTGAAAAATAAAGGATAGGTGAAACAATCACTCACAAAACCAAAATAACACAAGATATGACATGGGAAACCCTTTTGTAAGAAAATTGGGTTGGAAGGTGACACTTTTGTACTCTCTCTTTCTCTAAATGGAAATGGTACAAATATAAAGGAGTGAAATTTGTGGTATGTGGGCTACGATAGAATACAAGTCCTCTCTTTTCATCTGTCTCTATATCTACTCTCATCTACTACGGGACACAATGCACTAGAATATAATCAAAGCCTCTTCCCTCCTAGTGGCCTAGTTATAACATAATTTGATAGCCAAGTAGGGGTTAAATTGACCCATTCAACCCTCAATATGTTACATCCTAACCATTCTAGAGTTTTATTCATAGTTCCCATAGTTAGCACTATTTTCATGAATACTAGGAGTTGACTTGGCATTCTCTCAAATTATGTTTGTCAATAACAATAGGTTAACCTCTGGGAGGCATAACCTTAGCATCCAAACTTTGATTGACACAATTATTGCACCGTTGGAAAGGTATTTGAGTGTAGAATAACAATAATGGTTTTGTGCCAAAGAGACAAATTTTTACAAAAAGAAACATCATTTAAGGCCTCAAACTATCCCCATAAGGTTTCTAACACCAATTCTCCAAACTATGTCCCACCATTAAAGCTATTCATGAAAGCTGATTTCTCTAATTTTTCAAGCTTGGAAGCATTGATATGGATGCCAAACGATATAATGATCTAATATAGATAAAATACAAAGACACATATACTCAATGTCACATTTACATATGATAATGAAGATGGAAACTAGATTTGCTCTTACCTTCTTTGTTGTTCTTCATGCTCAAGTCTTTTCTCCTTATAGATGCATTATTAGCTTTAATTCCACTATGATTAGGTATGGGTTTGGTTTTTCAAATGTGGATGTCGATTTGGAAATGAAACCATTGGTGATATTGCTAATAGTACTAGCTCTAATGTTGTTGATATTCGCTTTGTTGTTGGTAGTGTTGGATATAATTCTATTAGTGCTAGTGTTATTGATCCTTCAGATAAATTTACCACTTCATCAACTTAAAAA
Source organism: Pinus albicaulis (assembly GCA_034641835.2). Taxonomy (NCBI): domain Eukaryota; kingdom Viridiplantae; phylum Streptophyta; class Pinopsida; order Pinales; family Pinaceae; genus Pinus; species Pinus albicaulis. The sequence goes on from CM076573.1 coordinate 446,097,364, forward strand.
AGAATCTATTAAATTTTTTTACATATAACCATAATCATCTGTGAGCTAAGTATTCATGTGAAAATAGTAAACTCCCCATTGCTTCATGAAAAATGATCTTTGATAAATGAATTCATTATACTTTTAGAAGCCATTAATGTATTTTTTTTTATATAAAAAATGACTAATTACAAAATATAAGAGAATAAAAAATATTATAACAAAACACCTTTCATTAACCCAAGGCTCCAAATTTAGGACCTTGAAAATATAAATAGAAGAAATAAAAAAATGGGTTTCCCGCTTTGGAGTTGACAATTCATGACTTGTTTCCATTGTGCACTTTCTCCATAAAGGGAGTACACTGATCCAGGTGGATATTGGTGGCCACCCGCCTATTCCACTTGGGCCCCCACCATTGTCTCTTTCAGTTTTTCCGTTTTGGCATAACTTACTATTTTTAGCAGTTTTTCGGGTCGTGAACTTCCGGAGCCGTTTTGAGGCCCTAAACGACGTTTTTTGGGTATGAAAGCGCCAACGAATTTTTTGATAAAATTCGTCCCGACAGCTGTAGTCCTCGGATAGAGCTTTCTAATGATGTATCATATGCGTCAAACGGAGATAGTATGCCAAAGTTACGTCCCTGGGAAGTTGAAACACCAATTTACCCAAACGGGGCCATAGTTTTGGCGCTTCATCTCCTAGGGTTAGGTTTTTGGGATGTTTAGGGTTCTCCATTGTTTCTCAATAATAAATAGGCCCTCGCGCCTCATTGTAAAGGGTTCAGAGGTCTGTAGCCACCACATCTCTTCTCAGAGATTCGCTACCAGCACCCTAGCTATTTTATTTCCATTATGTCTGTAAGCATCTTTCTGTTATTTGATATTAATGAAATGAAGTGTTATTTCCGCTACATCTCTGTATTTATGGTTATGTGTTTATTCTGTTGCGTTCCTGCATAAATCCGGATCAGTGGTATCAGAGCGGTCTGCCTTTTCTCGATCCTTCTTTGCATGTCCCCAACGAGGTCGGGGTATAAGGAGCTAGGGCTCGATCTGGTGGAACCTTTGCAAGATCAGCCTCGCAAACCTCGACGGATGCCCATGGGGGACGAAAAGAAAGATGAGGGAGCAGGAGATTCTATCAAAATATTGCTCGAGGAGGCCCTCGAAAGACAAAGGAACGTGATGATGGATAACTTTGCTCAGATCCTTCAACGGCTACCCACCGGCGGCGCATCTGCATCCAGCAGCCACTCTGGAGGCGCGACTCCTTTTAAGGTACAAGTAAATTTTGACATTCCCATATTTGAGGGTCAAATGGACGCAGATGCTGTAGATAAATGGTTGAATCTGTTAGAAGGATATTTCTCGGTTCATGACTTTTCAGACCGGGAGAAGATTATTTTTGCACTCCTCAAAGCTACCCCCATGTTAAGGACTGGTGGGAAACCTACTGTGAGAACAAGGACCAGACAGAACCCTCTCTGTTCTCGGCCGTACCAACTTGGAATTCTTTCCGAGACGCCGTCAAGGAACAATACTATCCCGTGGGGAGCTATGAGGACAAGTACATACAATGGACCACGCTGCGACAACAAAGGGATCAGGATGTGCACGAGCTGACGAATCTGTTCCATACCCTGCGCACAAAGTTGGGTATCAAAGATTTAGAGAAACATTTGGTGCTAAAGTATCGCAGCTGTCTGCACAGATACATTCAGGAGGAAATGGAGTTCCTCGACATCTCCTCGCTTGGTACGGCATACCGGTATGCTGCCAAGATTGAGCAGAAATTCAAAGAGAAGAAGCGAGACTTTGGATCTGTGAATCAAAATCAAGGAAAAGGTGCTGACAGGAGACAAAGGACGGAGCATGGCAGCTAAGGCTGGCCGTAGAGCCAAGAAAAAGAACAAGCAAGTAAAAAACCAAAGAAGGACAGGAAAGTGGTGAACTTCCATAAAGCTCCACTGCAACCTGAGTGATGTCAGAGCAGTCGCTAGTGGCAAGATGAGGTAGAATTGGATGCATTACTCCGACTCGAAGATAGAATTACAAAAGGGGAATGAAAAAGGGAAACAGATTATTGATGCGGGGCCCAACGCCACTGTTGCCACTACAAAGGTCCAGAAGGAGGAACCGGAAGATCCAGAGGAGGAGGAACGTCTCTTCCACTCCCAGATGTGGGTAAAGGGCTCCCCTGTACAGTTCATTGTCGACAATGGGAGCCAAAAGAACCTCATTTCAGCGGACGCCGTGAAGCGGTTGGGCTTGCCGACCACAGCTCACCCACATCCATACACCATCGGGTGGCTTCACCAAGGACGAGATCTCCGCGTCAGCCGGCAGTGTCGCCTTCCCTATAGCATCAAGCCCTTCACGGATGAGGTATTATGTGACGTTGCTCCTATTGATGTTTCTGATGTATTATTGGGACAACCATACTTGTGGAAGCGTCATGCTGTGTATGAGTCTCGACCTCGTGCTGTTATTATTACTTTGGGAAATAAGTTGTACAGGATACCAGAGGTACCACCTCCTACGACTATCTCTTTGGTTACTTCAAAACAATGTAGTAAGCTCATTTCCCAAACCAGGAAATTCGTTTTCCTGATGATCCGCCCCCAGGGCAAGAAGAAGACTGTGGCCACGACCTCCAGACAGGGCCCCTCTGCACGACAACAACAAATGGATAAGGTCGTGGAGGAGTACGGGGACATCTTCACCTCACCCACAGGGGGTCCTCTGCACTGCCAGGTCAAGCACCCGATTGATCTGACCCCAGGTGCGCCACTACCCAATGGACCGATCTACCGACGCTCTGTTCTGGAAAATGATGAAATCAAGAGGCAGATTCAGGAGCTGTTGCAGAAAGGTCACATCAGACCAAGTTCATCGCCCTGTGGGAGCCCGATCGTGTTGGTACAGAAGAAGGATGGGACGTGGAGACTCTGTATTGACTATCGGGCACTGAACAAGATCACTGTTCGGAATAGGTACCCAATCCCACGGATTGATGACCTTCTGGACCAACTCCAAGGTGCAAAATATTTCAGTAAGATCGACCTGAAGTCTGGGTATCACCAGGTACCAATTGAACCCTCTGATGTGTGGAAGACTGCCTTCAAAGCTAAGGAAGGCCTTTTTGAATGTCTGGTCATGCCTTTCGGGTTGACGAATGCTCCCGCAACCTTCATGAGGATGATGGACGACATCTTGCGGCCATTCACCAACTCATTCGTAGTGGTGTACTTGGATGACATTTTGATCTTCAACAAGACTTGGGAAGAGCACCTTCATCACATCCGACAAGTCCTCCAAACACTGCGGCAACACAATTTGTGTGCCAATTTGGAGAAGTGCATGTTTGGCATGACCCGGGTTCAATATCTGGGATACATTATTGATGAAAGGGGGGTGCATGTGGATCCAGCCAAGATCCAAGTCATTCGGGATTGGCCAGCCCCGACTACTATAACAGAGCTTCGCAACTTTATGGGTCTTGCTAATTTCTACCGCAGGTTCGTGTTGGGATTCTCTAATATCACTTGGCCCTTGAGTCGAGTCACGAAGGGAGGAGCGAAAGAAAATTTCTTTTGGTGGACTCATGAAGCGTTCAAGGAGGTGAAAATGCCATACATTTGATGCTCACCTTACCGGACTTTACGCTGACAACAGAGATGAAGCAGATTACTCAGCCTGTGTGAGCGTGATTCTTATGTGAGACCATCAGTGGCATATCACAGTGAGACATTGTCTGAGACAGTTCGCAAGTATCCCACCGATGACAAAGAAATGTATTCCATTGTGCAAGACTGTCGACAATGGAAGCATTACATTTTGGGGAAGGAAACAATCATCCACACAGACCACCGGCCCCTGCAGTTCATACAGACACAAGGGAAGTTGCGGAATGATCGCCATCAGAAGTGGTCCACATATCTGCAACAGTTTCATTTGAACATCAAGTACAAGAAGGGTAGCACCAATAATGTTGCAGACTGCCTCAGCCGACCAACGATCGTGGCGCTCACCACCGTGCTCAACTCTTGTGGGCACGAGACTTCTGATTGGCCGCTTCTCTATGAGAGTGACCCAGAATTCGGCCACACTTACAAGGCACTCTTGGGGGGCAAGCAAGTTCCAAATTTTCACCTCCAAGATGCACTTTTATGTCACCTGGGACACCTTTGTGTTCCTTCAAGCGAGTGTGCCAAGATGATATGGGAAGCACACTACAGTCGAGTCGCTGGGCATTTCGAGGTCGAGAAAACAGTAGCAATCCTGCAGAAGTATTTCTATTGGCCGAACCTTCGAAAGGATGTCGAGAAGCACATCAGATCCTGCTCTGCTTGTGCCATTGCCAAACCGACCATCAAGAAGCAAGGCCTATATACTCCTCTACCTACCCCTAGTCGACCTTGGGAATCCATCTCCATGGATTACATGTAGGGCTTGCCTTCTACTAAGCAGGGAAATGACTGTGTTTTTGTGGTCGTCGACAGATTCTCGAAGATGGCCATTATGGCGGCCTGCAAGAAGAATATCACAGCAGAAGCCACTGCTAAACTCTTCTTTGAACGAGTGTGGGTGCACTTTGGGATCCCACAGGCTATCATATCAGATCGGGATAGAGTTGCCAGGCATTGGTCCGGCCTGCAGGGTGATATTTGGACACAAAGCTCACCAAGTCCTGACTTTCCATCCCCAAACGATGGCAGACGAGGAAATTCTCAACGGAGGCAGATTGTACACATTACAGCATGTACAACTTGTGCATCTGCCCCATGAGTGAGAGCCGCTCTGCGCAACACGGATGCTCTTAGGAGCTCCTCCGGTTCAATTGGCCATAGCCCCTTTCAGGTGGGCTTGGGATTCCAGCCACTATGTCCCATTGACATAGCCATGCCGTTCGCAGCTGCTCAGGCCGATTCAGCTCATGTCCAGTCTGAAGTTGACAAAGCAAGTAGCTTCATCGAGCGCATTCAACACATCCGCCAACAGGTTCATGATATATTGGACAGAGCCAATGCGAAGTACAAGCAGCGCCATGATCAACACCGGGTGCCACACCACTTCCGGGTGGGCGACAAAGTATGGCTACATTTGCAGAAGGAGCGCCTCACTGGACCTCACCGCAAGCTTCGCCCGCTCCGATACGGGCCGTACACCATCACAAGGCACAGCCATTAACAATGCCTTGAGCTTAGTATTTACCATTCTTAGTACGCACCCTAGTCTTGATGTGGATCGCCTTCGTCCTTACTTTCCACCTCTACTGGACACCTGGACATTGCAGAACATCACACCAGCAATTGAAACCAGACGCATGGAACGAGGCCACCACACAGATGTATCACTTGGACACAAATTTAACACTCGTCAGCAATGAATCCAAATGCTGTCGGAGTTTAGCCAACGTGGCAAACTCTGCACCAGTGGTTCTGAGATGAGTTGGTAATTCCCTCATCTCGTGAGAACTTATAATGGGATGTGCCCTTCCTAAGGGGGGAGGAATGATCCAGGTGGATATTGGTGGCCACCCTCCTATTCCACTTGGGCCCCCACCATTGTCTCTTTCAGTTTTTCAGTTTCGGCATAACTTACTATTTTTAGCAGTTTTTCGGGTCCTGAACTTCCGGAGCCGTTTTGAGGCCCTAAACGACGTTTTTTGGGTACGAGCGCCCGGCGAATTTTTGTTAAATTCGTCCCGACAGCTGTAGTCCTCGGATAGAACTTTCTAATGATGTATCATATGCGTCAAACGGAGATAGTATGCCAAAGTTACGTCCCTGGGAAGTTGAAACACCAATTTACCCAAACGGGGCCCATAGTTTTGGCGCTTCATCTCCTAGGGTTAGGTTTTTAGGATGTTTAGGGTTCTCCATTGTTTCTCAATAATAAATAGGCCCTCGCGCCTCATTGTAAAGCAGTTCAGAGGTCTGTAGCCACCACATCTCTTCTCAGAGATAGCTACCAGTACCCTAGCTAGTTTTATTTCCGTTGTCTGTAAGCAAATTTCAGTTCTTTGATATTAATGAAATGAAGTGTTATTTCCGCTGCATCTCTGTATTTATGGTTATGTGCTTATTCTGTTGCGTTCCTGCATAAATCCGGATCATACACCCAAAGCGTGATAGGATCAGAAAGGAATGTTTGAATTCTCCTTACCTTATTTGAAGAAAAAATATACTTTATTTCCTGGACTAAAGATGAGCACTTCTTAAGCCAGGTTGGCCACTTTTTGTTGCCACATGGTGACATTTTTCTCTTCCAAGTGCATCGGCGGTGTAGGTATTTATAGGTGAACACTTCGTTGAATAAAAGCATTGGAAATTCTGAGTTGATATAACCCTCAATTGAAGTCTTCGTTTCCCCCTTTGGATTAAAGCGCCAAGAGTAGTCGAGGAAATGTGTTTTAGACAAAACCCCAATTGCTATTATGGTTATGGGAGATCATGCACGAAATATGTGCTTATGAGTATGCGAGTATAAGTAGCTACAAAAGAGGTTTTTATAGAAGAACAAGGGTGGCTGCAGAGGCAGCAAGTCCCTGCCAAGGAAAACATGAATATTAAATATACAACATAGACGATGTGACCTACATGTTCTGTCTGTGCTGTGTGATGTGCTTCTACCTAAAATATTGCCGGAGATTTGGTTCTTGACCTAAACCAGTTCTTGAAAGAAGAACTGCGAAGAAATAAGAAAGGATAAACAAGTATTTAAGAAAAAAACTAAGGCGTAAGGAGCAGAGAGGAAAAGTACGAGAAAGCATCAAACAGTGGTACCTTGTATAGGATCTCTTACTGCCCTAGCTTACCTTATAGCAGTGGTAGGATTGTGCAATAGGAGCAAGGACAACGGTCAAGACGAGTCGTTGAAATAGCTAATGAGGCTACTGATTAAGTAGGACAACAGTCTGTTAATCCCTTGACAAGTCGTTGAAGCAACTAATGAAGCTACTGATTAAGTTTAGTTAATCCGTAACTGATTTGAATTTTTCACTTCTCAGAATAAAGGAGTTTCCAGGAGCAACTTATATCGAGCTATTACTGAAAAATAATAGTTCAAAATGTTTTTGAAACACAATTTATTTTTTTCATGATGTTTCACTTACCCACAACTTCAATAAGCAATCGAACAATGGTTTCAATGCAACATCTCCGTGTTACTAGACAACACAGTCAAAAGAGGGAAATATCTTGTGTGCATTGATCTCGCGACCCGAGAGAATGTTGGAGTTTGAATTTCGATGGATGACATCATTTTCCTCAAATTGTCTCAATTTGCAGATCGATCATGGAGTAAGTATTGAAAAATATTGATACTTTACCTCGTGCTGAAAAGCACTTGACTTAAAGGACATCTTCTGGAGCAGTAGTCTCTATTATTTGGTTTGTCATAATGGAAACACTATTTCTACATGAATTGAAGAACTATCTTACAATGGAAGTTGTACATACATGTGAAGCATGGGGAGAATCTTCCTAAACATATTGATATGACTTTCCTTTCGATACCTTCTGAAATTTTGATTGCTGATGCAATTGACATGTTAGGTAAACCTGAAGTAGAATATAGTGTTTTATCAAGACATTAACTCAGTCTCTGGACTGGAGGATAGTAGGCATCTTACTGGACATTTTGGGGTTAAAATACGATAATGTGACTTACTAATCATTGTATATCCAGAATATACAGTTTGGATAGAAACACAGGTGGAAGAAGTTATTTAAAAAAATTTAATTAAAATGTGCGAAAACTATGAAATAGAAACAAACTCCTATCCTAATGCTTATAGAATCCCACTGATTTTGAAATTGATATGAATCGCAAGAATTATACCTCGACGGTGCTGCTAAATTACCATTCATTAATGATTTGAATTGTTTTTTTTTAATTCAGTAAGTAAAAAATTAGAGATTCAAGCTATAGATAGTCATAGATAGAGCAGTTCCTGCAATAGGACCATGTGCATCCAGTTTAATATATCTAAACATTTTATTTGTTTAAAAAATAAAACAATTAATATATGAAAAAATATGTAATAATTGAAAAAAACCAAAAAAGTGAATAAACATTCAAGAGGCATGTTGACTTGCATGCAAAACACGTGCCCGCGCTCGAGCTCGAGTATACAGATTCAAGCTATAGATAGTCGTAGATAGAGCAGCTCCTGCAATAGGACCATGTGCATCCAGTTTAATATATATAAACATTTTATTTGTTTAAAAAATAAAACAATTAATATATGAAAAAATATGTAATAATTGAACAAAACCAAAAAAGTGAATAAACATTTAAGAGGCATGTTGACTTGCATGCAAAACACATGCCCGCGCTTGAGCTCGAGTATGTCCATTGTGTTGCTAAATTTTTTCACTAATATGAAACACGTTCTTGAGGCAGACATAGTTACTTGGCTTAATAACGAAAAAGTTATTTGAAACAGTGATCCAGCTCTCAAATTATTGCCAGTGTGCCAAGTTCCAATGTCTGCTCTGACATCTGGACAAGATGCTTTAATGTTGACTCAACTGAGGATTTTCTCACTCTCGGGTCCATTATGAAAGGGACAAGACAACACTCCTCATGTTTTTTGCTAACTCTAAAATATGTGGCTTAACCCTGTCAAGTTCAAGTTCAACAGCGTACTCTTCACGTTTCTCTATCTATACTATGCATACCATGTAGATATTCATTCCCTGCATCATATGCACTACCTACTCGTGAAACTAGGGGTTGGGGCGAGCAGCTGACCAGGTAGTCGGGGATTTGGAACCTGTAGCTTCTCCGGACCCCGATACAAATTCTTCAGTTGCCAGAAGCAGCTCAGACTACCCAAATGGTAAAGAAGAACAAAGAAAAACTACCCATGAATTTATTTTCATATTGTTATACCATATATGCTCTTTTTTTTTTTAATATAGGCATAACTATCTCTCTAAATGGAATATAGCTCCTTCAATGTCTGTTCTAAGGACCAAGTATGCCCCGCATTGCATTTAGAAAATTGAAACATAGATGTACTTTTACCAGTTTGTGCATGTAAGTACACTAGACAAATGCTGATGAAAAAAATTCTGTTTGTAGAGTATTATGAACAAATGGTAAAGAACAGCAAAGGGAAATTACCCATGAATTTATTTGCATACTGTTATATCATATATGAATATAGCTCCTTCAATGTCTGTTCTAAGGACCAAGTATGGCCTGCATTTCATTTACAAAATTGAAACATAGATGTACTTTTACCAGTTATCATGGATTTATTTGTAGCTTTGTACCATTTGGTGTGATTGCAATAGTATCCAGTGCCGTATAGAAGGCACCTAGGTCGAATAGGGCTGCACGTTTCTCATCTCAATCTGCTTCAGCCCACACGAGTGCCCGCTTAGGATTTTGTAATCTAACACCCAATATCTCATTTCCTTCATCTTGACGGACATATCTGCATTCCTCTTCTTTTTTGCCTTCTACTTTGCAGTTGTCTAGGACCATTAAAATAGAGGCAGTTAAATTCAGCAGAGGATCTATAGAGATTCGGGCTATTGCCAATGATAACGACGCTCCCTCTAGAATTTCCATTGATTTGAGAGGCTTGATCGTATTGAAGCCGCTCCAAGGGAGGTAGTTCACCGGCTCCTACTAACTAATACAGGTAGGGCTGTAGTTCCAGAAGGAAGGAAGCTAAAATTTATTGATGGATAGGTTGTTAACATGCAGTGTTGTTGCCGCTTGCAAAGTGGCAGCACACGAACTACACAAACCGCATGTATGTGTAGCTGGCGGTGGGAATTATTTAGTAAAATAATAACATAGCATAAGGCATAAGCGCTGAAAAAATAGTATAACATTTAATATTGTAGATTAATGTTAGTATTAATCTACACGGTGAGCATATATGATCAGAAAATTAAAAAAATAAGCAACATATTATATGCTCTACCTTGGTCTGCCTCGGGAAGAGGCCAAATAAGATGACAAAATTGTTTGTCCCTAAAATCTTTGCTTTGCTAAAATATCAAGATTTGATAACATGATGAGGAACAATAAGAACTTTGTTTAAAGCTTAATAGGAACAAATAATTAGTCTATTGACTAATGCTAATATCGGAAAACCGATTACTATAGTCCCTACCTTAGCCGTAGGCGAAAGGGACTAAGAAAAGGATTGCTTAACGATATCAAATGGCTCTAGAATATTCACACTAGATGGGGAGGGAACATTATCGAGGACCATATGATCACAAAAAATAATGCAAAATAATGAAATTATATTTTTTTGGGCAAGACCTTTTACCTAATTCCTACGAGAATGAATTGATTATAGAGATCCATAATGTGTTTCTACAACTAACCCTCTTGTCACTGTAAACATTACCAACCTAGATCCATCTTAACTCCGGATCTATCAAGCGCCGAGAGGGATCAAATCTCTCGAGGTGAAAACCTCTTTTTTGAGTGCAAAACTTGAGGAAAGGTTTTCACCTCGAGAGATTTGATCCCTCTCAGCGCTTGATAGTTCCGGAGTTAAGATGGATCCAGGCTGGTTTCAGTCGTGTGCGACCAAGGAAAATTTATCGATAATATGAGGAACATATGCTTAATTTTATCAATAATATGTACATACATCTAATATTAACATAACCATTTTAAATATGTTAAATATGTCTGAGATTCATTGATTCATTTTAATTTTAAATTTGATTAGTTACCTCAGTTTGTTGAGATGATAAATATTGTAAGATAAATTTAATGACGAAACAAAATTTTGAACCCAAAGTGACAATGTAATAATATTGAATGATAGAAACTATGAATAATAAGAATGTAGTCAATTATGAAGTCTTCATCGTTATCGATTTCAAACTATTTTGTTCCACTATTCTTATTTTCACCCATGTTAGTTTTGTCATATTTTCATATTGATTATTTGAAAAGGACAATTGGAATCGTAAACCATTTAAATATTTAGCTCGAGCTATTGTAGTAAACATCATACCTTGTCTCTCTTGCTCTCCAATATTAATAGGTAGAATTACTATAACACAAAAATCAATGTACATTGTCAATAATTTTTTGTGCTTACACTGAAATCATTGCACACACACTATTAATCCAATGACTTTAAAGTTAATCTACCATCATACATCAAATTAGAAATCAACATATACACTGAAATCAATGCAACTAATGCAAGAAATCAAATAATAATAGAAAACAACATCTACACTAAAATCAATGCATATAATGCAAGTAATGAAATATGATTAGAAATCAACATCTACACTCAAATAAATGAGTCTAGTGCAAGTAGGAAAATAGGACTTAAAGCCAACATCTACACTGAAATCAATGCATCTAGTGCATGCAATCAAATAGGATTAGAAATCACCATCTACACTGAAATAAATGCATTTAGTGCATGGAATCAAATAGGATTATAAATCATCTACATTTAAATCAATGCATTTAGTTAAATCATCTACATTTAAATCAATGGATTCAGTGCAAGCAATCAAATATAATTATAAATCAACATCTACATTGAAATTAATGCATCTAGTGCAAGCAATAAAATAAGATTAGAAATCACCATCTACACTGAAATCAAGGCATTTAGTGAAAGCAATAAAATAGGATTAGAAATCACCATCTACATTGAAATCAATCCATTCAATGCAAGAAATCAAATAGGATTAAAAGTAATCTACATTGAAATCAATTCATCTAGTGAAAGAAATAAAATATAACCAAAAATCAAAATCTACATTAAAATTAATGCATCTAGTGAAATCAATCAAATAGGATTAGAAATCATCATCTACACTGAAATTAATGCATTTAGTGCAAGCAATCAAATAGGATTAAAAATCATCTACATTAAAATCAATCCATCTAGTGTAAGTAATCAAATATCATTAGAAATCAACATCTACACCAAAATCAATTCATCTAGTGCAAGAAATCAAATAGGATTAGAAATCACCATCTACACTGAAATCAATGCATTTACTACAAGAAACCTTCTTCCCTATCTCCCCCATATATATCTATATATCCATCCATATCTCCTTTTTCTCTTTATCTCACCCCACCATACACACACTCTCTCTCACTCAATATCTATCAATTTCCTTGTCCCTCCCTCCTTCTCTCCATCTATCTTTTTTTCTCTTCACCTTACATCTATATCTATATCTCACTCTATCTCTCTATATCAACTCCAAAACATAAACTCTCTTTCTCCAATCTATCTATCACTCTCTCCTCCTCCTCCTCCTCTCGCTCTCTCTCACTTCTATCTCTCTTCCTTATTTCTACCCTTTCTCCCTCTCTCTCCATCTTCTTTATCACTCCCTCTCTCTCTCTCTCCACCTTTCACCCTCTATGTCTTTATTCTTACCTCCCCCTCTCCATCTTCATATTTCTTTCCCTGCCTCTCTTCACTCTCTCTCTTCCTTTCTCTTCCCCCCCCCCCCCTTCTCTATCTTCACCTTCCAACTTTGTTACCATATGCCTCTCTCTCTCCTTCTCTATCCCCCTTCTCTCCATATCTCCTTATTTGTTTCTTTATCTCACCCCAAAACATACACACTCCCTCTACATCTCTCCCTGGTCACTCCCTCTATCTCTCCACTACTCACTCTCTATGTATTTATTCTTCCCTCCATCTCTCCTCATCCAGCTCCATCTCTCAATCCCTCCCTCTCTCCCCCTCCAAATCCATATTTCTATCTCTCCCTCTCTCCTCCCCTCTCTCATCCTCTCTTTCATGTCCCCTCTCCTTTCCTTCCTCTCTCTCCCTTTCTCTCCTACCTCCATTTCTCTTCCCCCATCTCTCTCTCTCTCTCCATATCTCAATCCCTCCCTCTCTCCCCCTCCAAATCCATATTTCTATCCCTCCCTCTCTCCTCCTCTCTTTCAAGTCCCCTCTCTTTTCCTTCCTCTCTCTCCCTTTATCTCCTAGTACCTCCCTTTATCTTCCCCCATCTCTCTCTCTCTCTCTCCCCCCTACAATCCTCTCTTCCCCCATCACTCTCTTCCTCTCTCTCATCATTCCTCTCTCGCCTCCTTCTATTTGACCCCCCAGCTCTCTTTCTTTCTCTCTCTCTCTCTGTTCTCCAATCCTCTATCTTCCCCCATCACTCTATCTCACTCTCCAACTATCTTACTATTTCTATCCCTTTATCCTTCTCTCTCCCCTTGTCTCCATCATGCCTCCTTTCTCTCTCTCCCCTCTTGTCTCCATCACTCCTATGTATCTTTATCCCACCCATAAGCATACACACTCTCTCTCCATCTCTCCCTTGTCACTCCCTCTCTATGTATTTCTTCTTCCTTTCCTCGCTCCGCCTCCAGCTCCATCTCTCTAACGCTCCTTTTGTCCTCCTCCTCTCATCTTTTCTCTCTCTCCCTTTCTCAACTACCTCCCTCTCCCTTCCCCCTTATTTCTCTCTCTCTCACTCTTTACCCTCCAATCCTCTCTCCTTCTCCCTCCCTCTCTCCTTGTCTCTCTCCCACCTCCATCTTTATGTCTCCCTGTCCCTCTCTTACCCTTCTCTAACTCTCACTCTTCTCACTCTCTCTCTCTTCATTCCTCTTCTCTCGTCTGCTTCAATTTATCTCCATGTCTACCTTGTCACTCCCCCTATTTGTCCACCTCTATCAATATCATGATATATTAATATATATTACAATATAATAAATTTAATATTGTATTAATCTAAACATATTAAATTTAATAATATTAATATTTTAATATTAATGTTAGGGTTAATAATTTGTTTTTTGGCATTGTATTAATAATAATTTGGTCCATGGTATTTGACCCTTATACTTCATATATAATTAGATCTTGATTTCTAATCGTATTTGATATATTTTTATTTATTTACCTTACCTCTTTATACCTCTTTTATATTTACTTATTTACCATATCTATTTTATATATATATTATTTGGTCCATGGTATTTTCCTATGGTATTATTAACAATTTGTCCCATGGTATTTTCCTATGGTATTATTAACAGTTTGTCCCATGGTATTTGGCCCATGGTATTAATAATAATTTGTCCCATAGGCTTCACCTAAATAAAACCTGTTTTTGAGTAAATTTAAAAATCGCTTTTATTTATTTACATATCTCTAGTTTATTTATATTTTTATTTATTTACCATACCTCCTAAGTAATAAAAAAAGAGGTTTTATTTATTTACCATACTTATGGTTTATTTATATTTTTACTTATTTACCATATCTCTTTTTTGAGTGTTAGTAAACTCTTCATATTTTAAGTTTATATGGTTTAAATTTATTTTTAATAAATTTTTAATTGTTCATTTATATGTTTATGTAAGTTATTGTTCAAGCCGATATTTTTTTTTGGCTTCCGACATACTTACACATCGGGGTCATACAGGGCTGTAAAATGTGCCTCTAGGCGCAATAAAGTTCAATCTATGGGAGATGGGCCAAGTTTTGCAGTTAAGAAAAAAAAAACACTTTCATAGTCGAGAGGAACATCAATACTTTAAAAAAACACACTTGAAAAGTTGAGCAGGGATCTGGACACTGCGCGCTGCCTACTCATCTGTGTGTTTTCCTTGGCTACATCCGATCTTGTTCACAGGCAATGTTTATCTGTGAGCCCGTTCACATGGTAGGCTTTTATTTGGTCAAACTTCACCATCATCCGTCCATTTGAAATATACCACTGGGGTATTATTTCCTTGAAGTGGTTATTCTTAATTCTATTGTAGATTTCAGAATTGAATATTTTGAAGATTTTAGAATAGAATATTTTGAAAATTCAATGAATATGAGTGAAATCAATCATTTGACTCCATTCATTTCCATTATTTAGAAATTTGCAATTAAATTATATTCAGATCTTTGAAATATAGCACTTGTTCATCCTTTGTTTTAGATTTAATAATTTCTTATATAAATGAAAGCTTAGGATCTTGGCTTCAGCTTAAGAAATAGCATGCAACTATTAATATATATTTTGATATGTCGTAGTCTATTTTTCCTTTGATTAGGTTATGGTTTGCCATCAATATGACTTTGTGTGCAAAATAAAAGGAAAAAAGGAAGGGCACCACAAAAACATGCACCTACCCTGAGTAAACAACATTCTGGGTTATTTGAATTGTGCACATTAAAATAATCAATACTGAATATCTTAAATATTTCCTTAAATATTTCACGACCAGAGAAACACGTTCCTACCCTAGGAACCGCACCAAAGAAACATGTGCCTATCCAATGTAAGCAATGCTCTGCGTTATTTAAACTTCAGACATTAAAAATGATCACGAAAACATGTGGGATGCAATGAACAAGTTCAATTTTCCGTAAAATCGACCACTAGACTCTGCTTAATATCTTAAACTTCAGACATTAAAAATGACCACGAAAACATGTGCGATGCAATAAACAAGTTCAATTTCCCGTAAAATTGACCACTACACTCTGCTTAATATCTTAATTACTTCAAGACTATAAAACAAAAGTAACTAACCGACAAGCTTCTTTTAATATAAAAGTTGTTTACATATTTCAAGATATATCCCAAATCTTATTATAAAAGTTGTTTACATATGCCTAGATATATCCCGAATCTTATGTCTAAATCATAGAATAACATATGCAAAGATATATCCGAAATATTAAGTCTAAATCACGGAATAACAGAAATAAGATAGTAGGGAAGTAGGTCCGCTTAATATCTCAGTAAGGAGTTTTAGAAATAGCTGAACAAATAGTTAGCCATTCATTACAATGTGGATCAACAAACCCGAGCATAAAATTGAAAAATAAAAACCTAAAATCCATTTACTATAAAAACCTGCGAGAAGATGCTCTGACTGGCTTGTATCCGCTTGGAGATGCTCTGACTGCAAGTCTCATCACACATATATGCACAAAAACTAAAAAAACACAACCAGAAGATGTTGTGAGAGACCCCATCGAATGCATAGCCCCCCCCCCCCCCCCCTCCCGAAAAACAAAAGTAACTTAACAACAACAAATATAAAGAAATTCAAATAGGCTTTCGATGTGAAATCTTTATCTCAAAAGAGGACACCAAATCTATTAGCATGAAAAACGTTCAAGCTCATAAATAAAATAAGTGAAGAAGTACATGATATAAGATCCATATGTAATATGGATGTCTAAGTTAAAGAAAATAAAAGTTTTTTTTATTTTGAATATTGTATATAGAAGATATTTTATATTTTTTAATATCATAATATATTATATATTGAAATTTATATATCAAATTAGGTTTAGGATGTATTGACTATTTTAACTAATTATTTAGTTAGTTGAGAGAATATGTCAACCAGACATAAAATTAGCAGATTAATTAGTAATCTCTTAAACAAAAAACTCATTTAGAAATCACATATGATGAGAAATATCACAAATTAAGCATAAGACAACTATGAGTTAATATCTCTAATACTCTCCCTTAAAGAGTACCTATCATGATCTTTTGAATGGTTGACTCATCATCAACATCTTTAGCCATTTTAAGGTCAAGTAGAGTGAGCTCCAACAAGTTGTCGTGTAAAGGTGTAGCTCCCAAATTGAATTCTTGAGTTCCACTCCTTAAATCCCAAATCACTAATCCTGAATTCAATGCTTGACTACACCATGTGAAATAACCTCACTAGTAGACCACCCTTATGTCTTCAACAAATAATGAGGGATCTTTCCCTATATCCACTTCCCCAAACTAACTAGACAACCATCCATACTAATCTATACATCCACTAGATCCATTGACAATATAGATTCTTGAAACCACTAAATCAATTCTCTATTTGTAATCATTGAAATACTATTCATTCTATTGGCATACCTCCATATAACAAGATACATGGGTGCCACTCGTTGTAGTCGCAACTTATCTAAAAAAGTAGTCTAGATATTGAATATACCCAAGTCTTTCATACATCATCACCTCTTTATATGATTTTGGAGTTTCTTCATCATTATTTACTTTACAAACAAAAGATAAATATAATAAAATTTTCCAATAACTACACCAAAATGGACTTCATGCACATTGACTATGAGAGGTGGGAGGTACTCAAAATATTTTTGACACCTAAAATAAGACAAGACCTTGTTCTCCAAATGTTTCCTTAAAAACATTGACGGATTCGTGGATGCTGTGGACGAATTTGGATTCGTTGATGTTGTGGACGAATTTCTATTTCCTCGTGAAGGTCCACAATTCCATGTGAACCGAAAGAAATGACATATACAAAAGTAATGAACATCTCATATTGTTCTCCCTACAAACACTCATGTTATTTCTTTTTTTTTCATCAAAACTGTTACCAATCTATGTGTAAATTATTTAATATTCTTATCAATGTTGGTTCGTTTAATGTGTTTTCAACATAAACACTGTTACTAATGAAACAGGTACCTTGATCTCAAAACGGGAACTTTAACCCAAAAAACTCAAAAAACATGAAAAAACATCCCAAAAACAAAAAAAGTGTATTCCAGAATGCACTTGGTTTTTTTTTAAGGTCAAATTTCAACATTTTATAAAATTATGCTAAAAACAAAATAAAAATAATAAATTAAAAAAATAAAAAAACAAGTTAAAGAAAGAAAGAAATAATAAAAAAATAAATATAAAAATTAAATTTAAAAAAGAAAAAGAAAAGGTTTATTAAATTAGAAAAAAAAATTAAATAAAAAATTAAATTTAAATAAATATATTAAATTCTAATAAATTTAAAACTTTAAAATAAAAAGTAAAAAGTAAAAAAATGAAAAATTAATTAAAAATAAAAAATGAAAAATAAAATACAATAAAAATATTAAATTTAAAAAAACATATATTAAAAAAAAATAGATTTTAAAAAGTAAATTAAATTTAAATTATTAAATTTAAAAAAAAAACAAATATTAAATTTTAATAAATAAATGAATAAACAAATAAATTTTGAAATAAAAAATAAATTTTAAATATAAAGAAAAAAAAACATTGTTAAAATAAAAAGTTAAAAAACTTTAAAAATCAATTAAAATTGAAAAATTGAAAAAAATAGATTAAATAAAAAATAAAATAAAAAACAAAATTATTTGAAAATATTAAGTTTAATTAAAAGAAATATATATATATAATTTTAAATAGACAATTTTAATTGAAATATAAAAAAACATAAAAATTTTATGTAATTAAAAAAATAATAAAAAAAATAAGAAATTTAAAAAAAATATAAAATTCAAATAAATTAAAAAAAATACAAATTTACTAAATTTTAAAAAATTAAATGAAAAAACTAAACATAAAATTTAATAATAAAAAAAAGATATGAAAAATTTAAAAAAAAAATCAATTAAATTAAAAAAAAAATACAAAATTTAATAAAAATTTTTAACAAAATTTAGAAAAAAAAAATTTAAAAAGAAAAAAAAGGAATAAAATTTGAAAAAAAAAAAAAACAACAAAAAAAGTTAAAACAAATTAAATTTCGAATATAAAAATTAAATTAAAAAAAAAAATTAAATTTTTTGAATTTAAAAAAAAAAAGACATTTAAAAAATTTAAAAAATTAATTAAAAAAAAAAAAATTTGATCGTGGTGGCGCCGCCAATCGGCCTCCCACCTAGGTGGCGGCGGAGGCCAGCCACTAGGTGGGAGGCCGATTCCGACAATCGCCCTCCCGTGGCTGGAGGCCGATTCCGGGAATCGCCTTCCTATGGCAGGAGGCCGATTCTGGGAATCGCCCTGAGGCCGATTTCGGGAATCGCCCTCCCGCCGCGGAAGGGCGATTTCTGGAATCGCCCTCCCGCCGTAGGAGGGCGATTCCTGGAATCGGCCTCCCGCGGCAGGAGAGCGATTCCTAGAATCGGCCTCAGGGCGATTCCAGGAATTGGCCTCCCGTCGTGGGAAGGCGATTCCCGGAGTCGGCCTCCCGTGCCGCGGCAGGGCAATTCTGGGAATCGGCCTTAGGGTGATTCCCGGAATCGGCCTCCCGTGCCGCAGCAGGGCGATTCCCGGAATCAACTTTAGGGCGATTCTCGGAATCGACCTCCCGCCGTGGGAGGGCGATTCCTAGAATCGGCTTCAAAGCGATTCCCGGAATCGACCTCCTGCACCACAGTAGGGCGATTCCCGGAATCGGCCTCCCGCCGCAGGAGGGCGATTCCCAGAATCGACCTCAGGGCGATTCTCGGAATTGGCCTCCCACCCAGCGGCCAGCCTCAGCCGCCACCTGGGCGGGAGGCCGATTGGCGGCGCCACCACGATCAAAAAATTCTTTTTTATTTTATTTTTATTTTTAATTTGATTTTTTTTTTAATTCAAAAAATTTAAAATTATTCGTTTTTTAATTCAAATTTTTTATTTTAAATTTAAATTTTTTTAATTTTTTTAATTTTTTTTTTTTAATTTAATATTTTAGATTAATTATTTTTTTAAATTTAAAATTTATTTATTAAATTTATTAAATTTTAATTTAATTTAATTTTTTTTTAATGTTTTAGTTTATTTAGTTTTTCATTTTTAAAATTTATAAATTGTCTCATTTAAAAAAAACAGTAAATTTATGGATATTTGTTTTTTAATTATTTGCACGTGGTTTTTTTTCATTTTTTTTGTTTTTTAATGATAGTTTTTTTTATTTTAATTATTTTATTTTAATTTTCTTTTTAAATTTTAAATTTTTTTTTTTTTTAATTTGTTTTTTTTGTTAATTTTAAAATTTGTATTTTTTTCTTCTTATTATTATTATTTTAATTTTAATTTTTAAATTTAATTTTTTCTTCTTTGTATTTTATTTTTTTTATCTAAATTTTAATTTTGTAATTTAAATTATTTTTCAATTTTCTATTTTATTTTATTTATTTTTAATTATATTGTTTTTTTTTAATAACTTAGGAAAAAATGTTTTTAATGTTTTTTTTTAAATTTTTTTGGTTAATTTTTTTTTTCTTTAAATTATGTGTTTTTTTTTTTCAAATTTTGTCATTTCTTTTGATATAGTTTTCGAATATTTTTGTTTTTTTTTTGTTTTTTCTATTTATTTTTGTTTAAATTTTTTATTTTTACAAGTTAGTTTTGTTTTTTTTAACATTTTTATTAGTTTTTTTTATTGTTTTTTTATATTTTTTTTATCTAAGTTTTGTGTTTTATTACGAACATGAAAATCACCACTCTAAAAGAAAAAGGTTTATTCTGCATCAATACGTTTCAAAATTAGCATGAAAATCACCGCTCTAAAAAAAAAGTTGATGCTGCATCAATACATTTCAAAATTAACATGAAAATCACTAACATTTTAAAACAAATATTCATACTTCATAAAAAAAAATATTAGAGTGTTGAAAATGTGCTCCAAAAAAAAAAAGGTGATTCTGCATCACCACTTTTCAAAATCGGTTGCTTTTTATGCTACCAAAAATAAGTAGGTAACAGTGCGGTTACCTATTTCATCGGTAACAGTGTTCATACACTACTCTTGCTCCTCCGTGATAAGTTGACATCTCTTGAAAAGTAAAGCTCATGCTCCATAACTCAGAGTTACTGATTCCATTGTTTTTTTTGTACATTGTGATCCTAGTGGAAATTGTATACTTAGGATCCTCAAACATTTCATCGACAACATCAAGATCAAAAATTCTTGTATATGAAATTAAAACAAAGATAGTTATATTTATTATTTTTATTATTCATTGCATTTGATGGGATTTTCTCATACAATTGGAGATGTGTTTTTGGACGTTGTTACAAGATATATGCATTTATTGAAACTCAATGCAGCAAAGAATTTTACTCAAATAGACAATGACTTCCCCTTCATGCAACAAACTAGCAATGGTTTCTTTACTCGCTAATGTTCTTTAACAATCACTCAAACATATCCAAACAATTTTTTTTAAGCATAACATACATTATTCTACTCTAATTCTATATGTCTTTATAGGATTAGCTCGTAAGCATATCACATATTCGTAGGCCCTTTAGTGAGTGAGAGGGAGTGTTAAAATCTGAATGTTCTATGTATAAATTTAAAAACTCTTTGCAAAAATGTGAAATTTCTATGCAGAAAACTGCTAGTACTTGCAAAAAATTGAATGTACTTTGCAAAAAGTTGAATGTACTTTGCAGAAAACTTAATGTACTTTTATTAAAATTGAATGTACTATGTTACAATTAATTAGAATGCAAATTTTTCTTAACAAATTTTCACATCAACAATTTTGGATAGAACATAAACTTAAGGATCATATGAAGACATCTAAGCACAAATATGAGACACTCATAGTTTCATCCAAAAACCATGGCAACACTGAGAAGGAGAAAACCCAAATGATTCTTCTTCTATTAGATTTCTTAAATTGTTCAACATAGTATAAAGAGAGGGAGAGAGAGAGAATGAGAATGAATAAAGTAACAAATGATTGATCAACTTGCAACTGAAGTGCTCTTACTCTTTTATTGAAGATCTCCTCCTTCTCTTCATTATATTTTTTCCTACACACTTGCTCCATCTCTTCCCTTGCTATTTCTCTTTACTTTCTCTCACATTTATCTTGCACACACTAAACTCTAGCTCTCCTTCTTCGTAATGAACATGTTACTCTCATATCTCACTAACTCTTTCTTAAATAGATCAGAACGGATAGGAGTTACACAATGAATTCATTCATTATCAAATAATAGGAGAATTGAATCCCATGAGGGAGGAGTTGAGGAGAAGTTTAACTTATCCCAAAAATAGAGAGAGAAGTACACTTGTCTTGAGGAGCTACAATTTGAATTAGGGGGAGAGAGAGTTACACTTGGACATGAGAGAATATTTTGTGAGAGCTACAAATCAAATTGAATGAGGGAGTTACAAGTGCATTTAACAAGGAGGAGTTACTCTTTTTCCATACATTGAATCATCCAGGGATAATTAAATTATGTTAAGTGTGGAGTTACTATTTTATTCCAAGAGAGAGGTTCACTTTTCCAAGTAAAATATTCTCAATTGAGAGAATTTGTTTTTATTAATCCATTAAAGGTGAATGACTTTAGACTATTTTATAAATAATAGTATAATAATAATAATACTAGTAAGGATAAAAATATTAATTGTTGACTTGTATAATCATGATTGATTTGATTTTAAAGTGGATTCCATATGTCAACATCATCTTTGATTATTTAGACATGACTTTCTATTTTTGGAAATTCACTTCCAAATTGAGATGTGACTTATCATTTTTGGAAAGTCATATTAGAAATGAAATTTTTTTATAGGTGCTTCAAACAAAACTGAAAGTTATGATTTCTTTTAGGAGAAATTCATCCATGAGCTATCAAATTTTAACACAGAGTTACACCTATAGCTACTAGCTCTCATACCCATTGAGAAATAATGTAGGCAAAAGCTATTTTACATATTTTATTATCACAATGTAATATTACATATTTATATATCAAACTAGGGCTAGGATAGGTTCACTATCTTAATCGAACAATCTAGTTAGTTGAGAGAATATCTCAACCGCACATTGAACTAACCAATTAACTAACAGTGCCCTAAACAAACAACTCACATAGAGATTACATATGATGAAGAATATCTCAAATTAAGAATAAGGTAAATAAGTAGGATTTAATATCTCCAACAAAATATATAGAATTATTAATCTTATTCAAACTTATTATCAATACAAGTTAATAAAGATAATTATTTTTCTTAAAATATAAAAGCAATTAGAATTTATAAATTAAATCATATCAATAAAATTATAAAAACCAATCAAATGTTTTATGCTTTCACTCCTTATAGAATTTTTTAAAATTAACTTGTGTTACTTTAGAATTAATAGAAGACAACATTTCTAAAATATATTCTTAATTATAAGTCTAATTAATAGATGAAATGTTTTTTATTTTATTTTTTATATCGAATTAGGCACTTTTGAATGTATAAATGTAGTGAACACCCTCAAAATCTTGGTTAAAAAAATTAAACTTATGATTCTTAAACTCTCTATTGTATTTTGGGAAACATTGACCAAAAAAAAATTCCTAAAAAGATAATTTTATCTATTAATTAAACTACACTTAAAAAAATAATTCAAATTTTTTTGAATAACTTCCATGTCATAAATGTAAATGTTATATATATATATAAAATTATAATATCTTTGCATTGATAATTAATATAAAATTTCCTTAGGTGAAAA
Source organism: Pinus albicaulis (assembly GCA_034641835.2). NCBI lineage: Eukaryota > Viridiplantae > Streptophyta > Pinopsida > Pinales > Pinaceae > Pinus > Pinus albicaulis. The sequence continues at coordinate 446,120,569 of CM076573.1, forward strand.
ATTTTCTAAACAATGACAAATAAGAAAACAACAACATTATATGTAGTTGCAAAAGTATTAATAATATTATTTGCAATATGTCTTAAAAATGACATAATCTATATGACCTAAAAATATTTCTTTTATTACCAATGTTGGGTGTTTGTTATATTCTTTCCATGACTAGCCCTAGGCGAGTAGCGAGGGTGGCTAGTACCCCTACGCTTGCACCGAGCATAGCCTCGAGGGAAATTGTTTTTTTTTTTAACCCTATATTAGGTGGGAAAACCTGCCTATGGTTTTGGGAATGGGTTTGTACATGGTTTTGGGCATGATGGTTGTCTACCCATGGTATTTTGTACATCCGGTCAAGGGAACTACAGTTAGGTTCTAATCGACAGTTAATGGATTAGGTTATGTGTATGTGTTGTAACATTGAAAGGAATATAATGAAAAATGAAGCTGGTAGTCCCCGATTTTGGGATCCAAGGGAAAATATCTGTGTATATATGTTTTATGTTTTCTGCGCTTGCTATTTTTTATTTTCTTATTTAAGAGTTATTTTGTAGATAATTTTTGTACAGGGTTAAAACCTACATTTGGTATTATGGTTGTTTCGGCTTTAAGGGGACATCTTTGCTGCTGAGGGGTTTTTTCTTGGACCTGTGGTAGATCCTATTCATGTTGGGTGTGGAGCCTGATTATCTTCCTTATTGAGATGTATCGCCATGTTGGACCCCTGTTCTTAACAGGGTGGCAATGTCGCCCATGTTTTTCAGGGGCAGTGTCCCCAAAGCTAAAAACTGATGTAAAATTGCCTTGTAAAATATTGTAATATCGTAGTCAATATGGGAAATTCATTAGGCGAATAATCTAACGGTAGATGTTATGTTTGATTTAGGGATTTTTTCCCTAGAAGGCAACCCCTTTGTTGTATGAGGGAATTGTATTGTGTTTGTGCATCGTGTGTATATTCCCAACGAGAAATAGAAAGGGGGACTGTGTGAGAGAGAAGAGGATATTACATCAAATATATTGTAGGTTGTGTCTCTTCATTTGGCTAGATAATATAAATGGAGGACTGGCTATTTCCTTGGACGTTGCCCAAGTTGGGTGAACCACATATATATGTGTCTCTCTTGATTTATAGGTCTTTTGTGTTCTTGTTTCCACATATTTTGTGTTACGTTGCTCTCTAATATAATTTTCTAACAACTGGTATGAGAGTCAAAGGTCTATTTTGGTTGATAAACTCGCAGGAAAGAAGGGTTCCTGGTTCGAGTGGGAGCAATGGAGGAAGGTTCGAGAAATTTAACGACCAAAACTACCCGTTGTCGAGGTTTTAGATAGAAGATTATCTGTATCAGAAATATTTGTACCTACCATTGAGTGGAAAAACAAAGAAGTCGTCAAGTATAACAGATGCAGAATGGGAGATTCTCAATAGAGACTCACTTGGAACAATATTATTATGCCTTGAGGCATCAATATCCTTCAATATTTCGAAGGAAATAAAAAAAAAATGTTTAATTAATGCATTGGCAAAACTATATGAAAAACCCTCGGCCTCAAATAAGGTATTTCTTATGAAACATTTATTTAATATGAAGATGTGAGAAGGTGGATCTGTTGCTCACCATTTAAATGAATTTAATATGGTTACTATTCAGTTAAGTTCTGTAGGGGTAAACTTTGATGATGAAGTTAGGGCTCTCTTATTTCTGTGTTCATCGCTAGAGAGTTGGAATGGTTTAGTTATGAAATTAGTAACTCTATCTCTGGATCTAGTACTTTGAAGTTTGATGATGTTGTCGGTGCTATCCTTGGCGAGGAAATGTGACAAAAACAAAAGAGAGTCAGGTTTCTTAGATTTGAGAGAGAAAAGAAGAACTAAAAATTAGAGCTTGTGCATACAGATGTATGGGGACCTACTCAGGTATCATCTCTCGGTGGCCCTCATTATTATGTTACTTTGATTAATGATGAAACTAGAAAAAATGGATGTATTGTATTCAGAATAAATCTAATGCATTTGATATTTTCAATAATTGGAAATATTTGGTGTATATTGAGACAGGAAAGAAGATAAAGTGTCTGAGATCAGACAATGGAGGTAAATATTACAGCGAAGAGTTTGATAGGTACTCTTCAGAGATGGAAATTGCAGAGAGAAGAAAATTACAATAACTCCACAAGTAAATGGTGTGTCAGAAAGGATGAACAAGAAAATCATGGAGCGTTCAAGGTGCATGAGGTTGCATGCAAGATTGCCTTTACAATTTTTGGCAAATGTTGTAGATAGTATTGTTATCTAATCAACAAAGAGCCTTCAAGTTCCTTGGATGGTGGTATTCGAAAGGAGGCATGGACAGCTAAAAAGGAAAACTACTTTTTTCTAAAGCCTTTTTATTGTGAGGCCTTTGTCCATATTAATAAATAAAGTAGAACAAAGCTTGAGGAGAAATCAAAGAAATTTACCTTTATTGGATATGGTGTTGATGATTTTCGTTATCTCTTATATGATTATGAAAATCACAAAATCATTAGGAGAAGGGATGCAATATTCAATGAAAAGGTATTGTATAAGGATTAGTTGCAGGAAAATAAACAGGAAAATAAAACAAATAATACACAGTTCTTGATGCAATTACAGAAAGAGTAAAGGTTCTTGAAAATAATAATAATAGAAAACCACAACAGCAATCGACACCTCAAACACTTGAAAGTGGTGTCAGAATATCTACCAGGATAAGTAGACCCCCTAAACGATACTCTCCATTATATTATTTATTGTTGACTGATTATGGTGAACCCGAATTTTATGAAGAATAAATGCATGTAGAAATCACGAAGAAGTGGAGATAGCCATGAAATAATATATGGACTCCTTAATAGAAATAGAGACTTGGGACCTAATGAGGTTTCCTGAATGTAAAAAAACATTGAAGAATAAATGGGTTTGTAGGCCAAAGGAAAAAGATGGAGGAAAATAGAGGTACAAAGCTAGACTTGTGGTGAAGGGGTTTGCACAGAAGAAAGGTATTGACTTTGATGAAATATTTTCTCATGTTTCTAATATGACTTCAATTAGAACTATTTTAAGTCTTGTAGAAGCAGAATATTTGCATTTTGAATAGTTAGATGTAAAGACAACATTTTTCCATGGAGATTTGTACGAAGAGATCTATATGCAGCAACCACAAGGATGTGAGGTCAAAGGGAAGGAAAAAATAGTGTGCAAGTTAAAGAAGAGTCTGTATGGCTTAAAAAAGGCTCCAAGGCAGTGGTATCTAAAATTTGATAGGTTTATGTCTCGACAAGGTTATACTAGATGTCACTCTAATAATTTTGTTTATCTGAAAAATAAAAATGATGGAAGCTATATTATGTTGTTATTCTATGTAGATGACATTCTTGTTGCAAGTTCTAACATGCAGGAAATAAATGTGCTCAAAAGAAAATTGGAAAATTTATTTGCAATGCAGGATTTGGGAGCTGCAAAACAAATCCTTGGTCTGAGAATAATTAGAAACAGAAAAAACTGCAAATTAATGTTGTCTCAAAATGAGTACATACAAAAGGTGTTGAAAATATTTAATATAAAAAATAAAAAACCAGTTAGTACACCATTGGCTAGCCATTTCAATATTAGTAAGGACATGTGCCCCAATACCCAAGAAGAAATGGATTATATGTTTAAAGTTCCATATTCATCAGCAGTTGGAAGCTTAATGTATTCAATGGTCTACACAAGGCCTGATATTTTACTTGCAGTGGGAGTTGTAGGTAGGTACATGAACAATCCAGGAAAAGAACATTGGATGGCAGTGAAATGGATTCTCAGATATTTGAGAGGTACCACAAATCAAGAATTATGCTTTGGTGGTTCACATATTTATCTACATGGATATGTTGATGCGGATATGGCATGTGATAGAAATAACAGGGTGAGCACTACATTGTATGTATTTACTATAGGTGGAACAACAGCCAGTTGGGTTTCAAAAATGAAAAGTGTTGTTTCACTTTCCACAACAGAAGTAGAGTATGTTGCTGCTACAGAGGCTAGTAAAAAAATGATTTGGTTACAAAGGTTTATGGATGAATTGGGTAAGAATAAGGAGATGGGTAGGTTATACAATGACAACCAGAGTGTCATTCATCTTGCAAACAACTCAACATTTCATTCATGGACTAAACACATACAATTAAAGTACCACTTTAAATGGGCAATGTTGGAAGATGCACAACTGAAGCTAGAAAAGATACACACTAGCCAAAATCCTGCAGATATGCTAACAAAAGTTGTAACCAAGGAGAAACTAAGATTCTCCTTAGTTTCAATTGGTCTTCAAGTATGATGATGAAGATGAGAAACAACGAGGTCCAAATTGGATTAATTGTACAACAAATGAAGCAGCAATGGAGTTGCTACAATCAGTCTCGAAGTGGGATATTTTTTGGTGTGGAGTCCGATTATCTTCCTTATTGAGATGTGTCGCCACGTTGGACCCATGTTCTTAATAGGGTGGAAACGTTGCCCATTGTTTTTGGGGGAAAATCCCCTGAAGATAAAAACTTATTTAAAATTTCCTTATAGAATATTGTAATTTCGTAGTCAATCTGGGTCATTCATTAGGCAGATGACCTGGAAGTAGAAGTTATGTTTAATTTATGGTTTTTTTTCCCTAGAAGGAAACCCCTATGTTGTATGAGGGAATTATATTACGTCTATGCAATGTGTGTATATTTCTAGCGAGATATAGAAAGGTGGGATGTGTAAGAGAGAAGAGGATATTACAATGGATCTGTTGTAGGTTGTGTCTCTTCATTTTGTTGGATAATATAAAGGAAGGACTGATTGTTTCCATGGACATAGCCCAAGTTGGGTGAACGAGATATATATGTGTCTCTCTTGTTTTGTAGGTTTTCTTTGTTTGTGTTTCTGCATATTTATGTGTTCCATTTCTCTTTAATATATAGATTTCTAACAGTTCAGTGGGAGAAATGCACGATTGATTCTTGCATTGAAAGAAGATGGTGAGCAGTGGGAAGATACAAGAAGAAATGGATTATATTTCTCGGTCATTATTGAATTTATCTTGCTGGTTGATGCTCCCTATCCGCAACATGGATTACTACAAAAATAGGGTTCTTACAGCACCCCAAAAATGTTTTGTCGTTGAAAGCTTGAATTTTTTATATAAATGAATTAAAAACTGCTAATTGAAAGAAAACAAGCAGTGGAAATAAATCTACCTTTGCTTCTACACATAAAAAAGGAAATAAAAACTCAAGAACAAGCAATAATCGGTCAGACTTTGGAGCAACCCCACAAAAGTGGATTCATGGCTCTTCACTCACGTCTTACTGTACACTCTCTGCCCTCTGACATACTTGCAAGATCCTGAAACTCTGATAATAGTTACCTGAATCAAAAATTGCAACTCCCATAAGCATTGGCCTCGTCAAAATAGAGCATTCAAGCACATGTCTTCCCAACTCCATCACCACCTCATCTCATCCATCATTTCCATTATCACCTATCGTCCTATTCGTAATTTTCCTCCTACCATATCTATTTTTTTCCTTGATTTGTATCACTCTTAAAATCAAACCTATAGCAATCAAATCTTCATGCATTGCTGCTTCACAAGACCTAACCCTACCTAAAAGCCATGATGCCATAAAAACCTAGATATGAGTAAAGTATTTGTTTGCATGAGGACATGCAAAACATCAGGCATGGGGGGATTTTGGGCCTCATATATGCCCATGTTTTCATAATGAAACATTATTGTTTATAACCTAAAACCTTAGGTTTTTAGCCCGTGCTATACCCTAATTCTGTCATTTTTGGCCAAATACTCTCTATGGTTGATTATCATCAATTTCTTCACTTCTCTATGATTATTTCATGTTTTACTGATGATGTTTTTGTTGAAGTAGATTTATCACAGGGTTCCATCGCTGAAATCCTTCACAAGCCAGTTACGTATGGGAATGCCTAATTTAGGGCTTTGGCATTTTTGGCGCGCTTCTGGAGAAACCAGGAGAGGTTATTATCAAAAATAATATCATGATACCTCTCCATAACTTGGAGTCCACTGAGCTTACTCATATGGGTCTCTAGATGGAAATTACCCAATTTGTCCAAATCTATAAAATATTCTAAACTTCCCATTTCCGCCTCGACTTTCATGAAGAGGAAGGCGAAAGAAGAAATTCGGGCACCTAGGTTTTGATCCCAGTATAGATAATTTATTAACCTATATGAGTTTTGTAAAATCACTTATGGTTGTGGAGATATTCAAGGTGGATGGAGGCTAATTGATGTAAAATTTGGAATTTTCTAGATTTGTCAAAATCCCCCAAACAACCCTGTTATGGTCAAATATGAATTCATTTATTCCCCCTTTGTCCTTAATATGTCCTAAATATCATCCATTATCAACCTAAGGACTAATTCAAGATGTTGAGCCCTTATTTTTTCTTCTTTTATTTACCTTCCTTGCCCTTTTTGACTTTGTTTTGAACAAATATGGACTCATTTTTCCTCAGTTTATCCTCAATCTGTCTTTCATCAACTATTATCTAAGGTAAAAATCATTACAAGTATAATTATTTTTACTATCCTATGCCTAATTTGGGCATTTTGAGTTACATGCCTATTGTCGACTTATCATTATGGGTATAGTGTGGAATTTCCTACAGGACTTGCTCATCATTCCAACAGCTCAATGTTCCAACCAATGCTGATTGGGAATACCTGAAGCTCCAACTTAGCATTCTATAAGCTCGATGTTCCAGCATATGCTCCAGCAGTTTCAGTTTTTCGATGGTATAACCATATGGCCATTGACCATGCAGATGGGTTTAGTTAATAAATTTAGAGAGGCATGTTGTTATATCAATATGCGGTTTTTTTAGACATAAGACAGTTAAAATGTAGAATATTTTAATGCTAAGTGTGCGAGATTTGAGGGATGTTTCATATCAATTGGTTTTCAACACATAGAATTGATGCTATTTCTAAAACCATGATGCCTATAAAGGCCAAGACTTGTAATATGTTTGGGGGTGTGGATATTTCAATTCTATTTTTGTAATCAAGGCTGAAGACTGTGATTTTAATCCTCCATTAATGAAACCCGAAGCTCCAATTTCCATGTTGTGTTGTTAATTTGATTTTGGAAGTGTTGTTGATTTTTATGAGTTCTTGAAGTCGATTTGCTGAAGCATAGTCTGCCTTTGTAATTCCTAAGCTTCTCTTGGTGTGGCAAGGGCCCACCACAACCAAATCAGCTCTTGTAAGCATAGATAGAGGTAATCTGTAGGTCCATTTGATTAATTTCCTAAATTGTTATAGTTGTGCTGAGAAATAGATTTTATTTCATGAATTTATGATTGGAGTGCATTTTTTATGAATGATTTCATGTGTTGGCATGTATCTGGATAGATTAAGTGTTTGTGTCAAGGAATTTCATAGTGTAGGTGTTGGGAGGTAGTGTTGTAGGTGTGTGTTGATACATTTCCAAGCGTTGCTCCTACGAATTACACCCAAACTTTACCAGCATTGTCTTGTTAACACGAATTCTGATTTCTAATTTTGTTATTTGAATTAATATTGTATGCCCCATATAAAATGCATGGAATGAGAATAAACCTTTGAGATTGATCAAATATGAATAGAGTATATTGAATGCATCATATTTCATAGTTTTCCTTGTTAATGAAAGCAATTCAAAAAAGGACTAATAATCCCTGTTAGTCATCAGTATTTTTCACTATTTGTAGATGACTATAGATTGGTTCTATATTTCTGAAAAAAACCTTCCCAGAATATTATGAGTTTCAAAAATCTCACTGCCTTCATTATGCTTATAGAAACTTTTTCACTATTCCAGTAATTTTCCATTTCATGGTCACCCTGTCACTCCTAAAAGACTCCTTATGAGATTATGCCTCTCATCTCGATCCTTCTTTCCTACCTATGACCTCATTGGCCTACCTTTCCCCTACTCATAACTCCACTTTCCCTGTAAGGGTTTCCTATGGCCAACTCATTCCCATGTTCCCCAAGTTCCTCAAGCATTGATGGTCTCAAATATATATTTGTAGGCTCTTTATATAAATCAAGTACATTAGATTTTGGATCTTCAATACAGAACTTTGAAAAATAATCTGTTTCTCACTTGAAGCCTCCATGCGAATTTTTAGTCAATATCAGGTCAAAGAACCCTCCCACTAGTTCATTAGGGTTTCACATTTTTTAAGGTGATCATTATTGTTTCAAACATTGCTTTTCCTTTGCTAGAAGTTGGACCAGATTTAATAGAAGGTTAGCGCATGGTTATTCAATAAAGACCTAAAGAGTTTCTGAAGAAGACTATCCTAGAGTTCAAAGTCTACACATGAGGAGAATGGGCAAGCTTTGGCACTTCTGCAGGAGTGTTAAAGCTTCCATCAACAAAAGGTATTGATAAGGTAGATGATTTTCTCATAAATGAAGACAACTTACAGCAGAAGAAATCTAACAACTTGGTCTTGAGGAAAACTAGGATTTTTGAGCTTAATGGACCAGTTGAGTGCCAAAAAAATGACCACTTGCATAAATGACCTAAAGGATACACACAATGCCAAACATGAAGAAAGTTTATCTGAGACTATTGATGAGATAGGGAAAAGGGTGAGGTGAACTGGAATGAAATGAATGAACTTGAAAGGGCTATAGAGAACTTACAAGACAACACTAATGATTCTTGTTAACACTACAAACACTTAAGGTTTTGGGAAAGTGGCCAATGAAGGTAAAAAACATAGTTGAACTCCATGGTGCAGGAAAAAGAGGTTTTTGAAAGTGTTGCTATGAAAAATCCTCCCAAAGGTGTCAAATGAGATTGTCATGCTTGAATGAGAAAAGGATGATGTTGAGCTCCAAGGTGGAAGCAAAATAGAATTTTGAGGCTTATGTTGTGTTAAAATAAATATGTCAAATCTTCAGGATCAAAAGGAACACAAATTTCATAACTCCCTGCAAACTACCAGCCAAGGTGAAAAATATAAATTGAGTGTGTAGTGGAAACCACATAAAGTTTTGAAGGTGCCATCATGTGTAATCTAGCCCTAAAGTTGTCAAAATCAAATTTTATGCCTCAAGGAGAAAACAGGAAAGCCAAGTTAGTGTTTTCTGTCACCTACAAGCAAAAAGTCAAAAAGCATGAGTGAGAAAGTGAAAAAGACTTAAAACATTAGGAATTGGGTTTGCAAAGTTAAATCTAATTCATAAGCCTATAAAAGCACATATTACACTTCATATGAGTCATTATTTAGTTGCAAAGAGTTAGAAGTTTCAAGGAGAGAAGTTTTTTTTGAGTTTTTAAGTGGAAATTTGGCTTAGTTTCTTGGCACTGCACACTCAGACTGGTGTTTCACACTTGGAATCAAGCGCTACACCCTGAGAAAAATTTCCTAATGTATTTTACACTGGCTTTGTGCACCTAAAACTGAGCATTGCACGATGGGGAAGGAACTGTGCCCTTACCAGACAGACCCAGTGAAGAAAATTTTGGGCATTGCATGCTTGGGATTGAGCGCTGCGTGCCTAGGATTGAGTGTTGTGCCCTCATCCTTGGTGTTGTACTCTTGGGAAGAAAGGTTTTCCAAGCCCTGCAACCACTCAAATTACTCCAAATCTCTTTCAAGTTTCCTCCAGAGGTTCCCCAAGCTCTGATAGAGGTAAGTGGATTGGCTAACCACATATTTAATCTATTTAATGCTTTTTTGAATGGTAATGGAACCCTAAGGAGGAACCCTAGTGTAAAAATTTGAAATCACTATTCTTTCCATTTAATTCATCTTCCTAGACAGAGTATCAGTGGTAGACAGAGGGGTTACACTGTTTGAAGGTTGTTCATTCTCCTAATTTGTCCCTATACCCATTCCATTCATTCAATCATTCCCTCCACTTGCAAAGGCTGGCATTCCATTGCCATCCTTCATCTCAATTTGGCATCATCCCAAAGGTGTTTCAAAACAGAGTCTAGACATATCAGAAGAGGGTTGTAATTAAGTTGTTAGCCTCTCACTCATCATGTTCACTTGCAAAGCTACCTCTTCATTACCATGTTTTCATCTCATTTCCATTTACACTCCAGGGTTTATAAAGGAAGAGTTTACAATGTCAAAAGGCAGTGGTAGTGGAGGAGAGGCCCAAATGTCAAGGAGGCATGATCACAAAGGAGGCAAGATAAACAGATATAAACCCTTAAGCACAAGAGATCAAGAGACAACATTGGTATAGAAGCTCATTTGAAGTGAGCTGCTTTCCATGGAAATATACTATGATAGGGAATCTTGGTTAGAGAGAGCAAATTTGCACCTAGAAGATTAGCTGGAGAAGACCAAGAGAGACCTAGACATGCAAAAGAAGATGGCAAGGCATTATGCCTTAAGAAACAAGATTGCAAGGGCCAAGCTCAAAAGATCCCTTGCAAAGATTCAATCCCTAAAGGAGGCTAAAGACAAATGAAAACTTTACATTCTTGTCGATGCATCCCACACATGATCAACAAGACAAATCCAAATTTTGGCACATTTTTGAAGTTTTTGATTTTTTGACTGTTTTGAAGGGCCAATGGAAGAAAAAATTACATTTTTTTGTTCATCAGGTCAAGGAAATTTCCCTCACAAAAGTTCAACTCATTTGGAGCAAAATTGGTCCTCCAAATGTGCCAAAAACAAGCAAAATATCACCTTTCTGCCCTCTTTTCAGGCTTGGCGCTGTGCCTTTAGTAGTCTTGTGAGAATGTATTTTTGAGAAAGAAAATGGACACCAAATGGAAAATAAAATGCTGATTTGGAAACTAGATAGGACAGGCTTTCCAGTGAGCTATCATGGAGCTCATTTGCACTTCGGGAAGGCCTCCAAATCTTAGCTGCAAAATAGGCAATTTTCCCCAGTGTTGGCGTTGCACCCTTGGCTTGGTGCTACGCCCTTGCTAGAATGTCAACAAAAGACACTTGGAGTTAATTAAAAATATATTTTTAGTGTTTTTGAGGAAAATCACTCCAAAGTTAGCTGAGAAGTTATGTTAACATTTATTTTTGCATTTATTTGAGTTATGATATTTGTGCCTTGGGCCTTGCATCGTCATAATGGTCAAATGCATTTATGATGTAGTTAATGACATTTTGGAACCCTATTTAGGGTTTAGGTCCTCCTTTTAAAGTTAAATACTACAGGGAGGCCTCATTGTAGTTGTTGGTTGATTGTTGAGTTGAGCATAAACTCTCAGTTTTATATGAAGTTTAGATTTGGAGCTTAGCAAATCTCTTGGATTAAATATCAATGGACTAGCACATTCCTAGGATTCATGAGCTCTATTAGATGGTGATATTATTCCACTCTTGTTAATTTTTTCCTTTGTTTACATTATCTTCATGGTTTCACTGATAATAGGACAGAAATTTTCGAGTTGGATATGCTATCTTGGCACCCTAATTCTGTCTGCATCCTTTAGCTTTATGTTTTATTATTTGAAGTTTAATTAAAAAATCCTTAAATGCTCTTTAGATTCAATGAAATTTTGTCTTAAATGATCTATTTGTCTGAAAGTAATATTTAGAGAATTCTTAGATGCTCTCTATGATTACTTGTTTGTTGTTTTGAGGCTTGGCTAGTGAAGTCTAGTTGAAGAATTCTTAACTTCTCTTCAGTTTTACTATGCTATCATCCTGAAAGATTTTCTTGTTTGAAGTATGTTAAAGGATCCTTAATTTCCCTTTAGACCTACTGAACTCACAACTTCATGTTCATTTCACACTAACTAAACCTATGTAGATCCATTTGGCTTTGTTAACTTGCCCTAGAAAACACCCTTGACGTATTGTTGTACTTTTCAAGACCTTTTGCAAACTCCATAGCCTAATGGTCTTCATCTCTCTTACTCTATTTTTTCTACTTGACAACCTACTGAACCAAACAAACAAACAAACAAACCCTATCCTTATAACTAGCCTAAAATCATACAAGTTACATCTTTCACACAAAGCCCTCTCTGAGTCTAGGAAGGTTAGGTCCTAGGGCTCCAAAGATTGGTTTGATGTTACCCTTGTTCAATTTGGTTTTTCCAATCTGAAAAATTATAGGGACCTAACATAATGGCGACTCCGCTGAGGAATCTCGGTAAGTAACAAGCTTAGACATTCCTTAAGAACTCATAAATCCCCTTTCAAACCTAGAAAAATCAAGAGTTAGCCAAAAGTGATATATGGTTGATTCATCATACTAGAACCATGGTGACCATATTGGAGAACACTTACTGAAAATCTTATTGTTACATAACGAGCTTAGAAAACCCAAAAAACATCTCCTAGATTGGTATTTAGTTGTTGGTGGTGGACAACAAGTACATATCCTCAAAACAATAAACATCATCCACCTGGTGACTCCACTAGTCTTCATTAGCCCTATTGACCACACTAGTTCTCACAGACTCCCCTGGGAACATATGAATCAGTCATAACAGTGCCAAGCCCAGTTACATACTGTGTGAACTTAGTAGCCTTACAGATAGGTCTGCTTTTCAAAAACTCTCATGGAATTTCAACCTCTCTGCATTTTGGGTCTGAAATCTGGCTTCACAAAGAATTAGCACTAGATCTCACCCTGACCCAAACCCTCCAACCATAGTTGATGACCCAGAAAGAATATTGCGGAAAACTTCTAGAACTGAAGACTCAACTATTGTTAGACGCATCACAAAGCAAGTTTTGTCCCTGAAAACCTCACAGCCTTGCAAGATACCCAATTTGACTTACACCATAGAAGAAACCTATTCAGAACTAAGTCTCAAAGTGGGATAGACTAGAAATATATTGAGCCTACAAACTTACAACAGGGTCCTAGTAGAGAAGCCTCTCCTTCCACTCCTCCTGATTTTCAGCTTCTCCAACACTTTGACTCATTCTGTTCCAAATTTAATCAAAATCAGTCAACTGGTCCAAGTATATCTGCCACCCCCATTCGCACGTCCACTATGCAAACCACTCCACTTCATCCTCCACCTCCACTCATAAAACCTCCTTGAGTTCCTTTACCTCAAATCATTGCAGCATGGTTTGCCCCATTGGTACTACCCCAACCTTTACTGCCTATCCCACAGGAATACCAATCTAAAATCCCTCACTTTACTGGATCTGACCCCACCACTGCCAAACAACATGTAGACAAGATGAATGATGAATTTGACTACCAAGAAATAGAAAAGGAGACCATTAAAATGAGAATGTTTGCCCAAAGTCTAGGAGGAGAAGCAAAGAAATGGTTCAAGAACTTAACTCCCAACAGCATTCATGATCTAACTTTCCTTTATCAAGCATTCACAAACAAGTGGGAGACTAATAAAAATCATCTTCAAATCCTCTCAGAGTATAATAAACTTAAGAGAAATGTTAGGGAAAGTGTCGAAGACTACTGCACTAGGTTCAATAGTGTATACAATACACTCCCACCTCATATGAAACCCCCACAAGGCCTAGATTTAGTAAAGTTTCAAGATGGATTTAATCCCAAGATGGCCTACCAATTGAAAGAAAGAGATCCCCTAACCTTAGAAGACATGAAAAGGGGGGTTGTGAGTGCAGAAACCAATCTACTTGAGAAGAGGGCTAGGATAAGGACAAAAAAGAAAGTTACATACAAAGAAGAAACTATGGCCTCCACATCTAATGCTAAAATTGACAGCCTAGTTAGGACAATGGAAAGAATGATGGAGAGAATCAACTTAAATGAAAGAGCACCGCCTAGGGAAAACCAAGCAAATCCTCAAAACAGAAATAGAAACCAAAAATTCAAAAGAGACCCTCCTCAAATCAGACAAAGAGACAATGACCAGTAAATTAGACCCCCTTTCCAAGAAAAATATGTAGATGAAGAAGAAAGAGAGACTAAAGAGACAGAACAAAACCATGTCAATCTAATAGAATCCAATAATGAGGATGATCTTTTTTCTCACAGAAGAAGAACAAGGTATGTTTTCCCCAAACCAAACTGAAAGAAGCTATGAGGATAATGAAGAGTACAAGCTATGATTTAAAAATGCTATCATGGAGGTTCATAGGCAGTATGGCCTTAGGAGTAATAAAAACCAAGATGCCTCCAAGAAAAACAAACTAGAAATTGTTGTTAGGAAAACACCTGAAAAAATTCTTAAAAAGACAACAGGAAACAACAACATAATGGCTAAAACTCTTGATCAAAACAAAGACAAAACCAGCCAACATAATGGTGACCAAAGCTACCCTAGTACATCAACTAGTGGCCCTGGAAAAACTGCTCTAACTGACATTACAAATAAAACTGAGAAAACTAAAGTTGCTGAAAATACCATGTATGATAAAAATGATGTAAATATGCCTAGAACACCAACACCATTCAGTTTTGAGGGAGCTATTGCCAAAATCAAAATAGCCATACCTCTTACTGAAGTGGTAACTTAAGATGTATATAGGTCTCAAGTTTTGAAGGCTTTGAACATAGGAAATGAAACCGATACTCTGAATCTAGCTGATGACAAACAAGAGCTGTTGTTTGGACCCAAGGTAGAGGGAAAATATCAAGAAGGATTTGTACCTCCATTCTATGTCAGTTTGAACATCCATGACAAAATCCTACATAATTTTATGCTAGACTCTGGTGCTTCACACAACCTTATGCCAATGGTAGTGATGGAGAGATTAGGCCTCGAAATAACCAAACCTTACAAAGACTTATACTATTTTGATTCAAGTAAAGTTAAATTCCTAGGTCTGATCAAAGATCTGTATGTCAATCTGGCACAAATAGCAGCTAAGAGCTTGGTCATGGACATTGTAGTGGCTGACATTCCCCCGAAGTATGGCATGCTTTTATCTAGATCATGGGGAGCCAAACTCCAAGGAAACCTCCAAATGGACATGACCTATGCTACCATTTCTGTCTTTAACCAAACAAGAATATTGTACAGAGAAGCTCACATGAAATATATGGTAAGTAGCTAAGATAGGCCAAACAACACCCCTTTATATTCTATCCATTCAGACCTTGAATCATTTATCTTGTACAATGAAGATGAAATTAATGAACAAGTAAATGAAAGGGAGGAAGAGCTAGACCTATTAGAATAGTCAAACAAAACACCAAATGAAGAACATAATAGTCAAAAGCCTTGCAGCCATGAACAACACAATAATGGCGAATCTGAACTTCAAAAACTTTGGAACATGATCTTTGATGGCTCTTGTGGCAAAGCTGGTTTAGGAGTGGGATTTGGATACACAACACCAATGAAGGTCACTCCTACAAACTAGATTTTCAATGTACAAACAATATTTTAGAGTGTTGGGTCAAATAGAGGTGACTTTTTGTGACAACTCTAGTGTTCCTTCATTTAATTATCAACCCAGGGTAAGTATTTTTAATTGAAGAGTGTCAGCACAGTATATGCTAGTTAACTGGTCTACGAATGCTCTTTGTCAATGTAAAGAAGGAATTACTAACTCCTGGATCTTATTGATCTTAGAGAATTTGTCTTAGATGGATATTTAGCCTAAAGCTAAGTAATGGGATTTGGTGTTTCTCTAGAGGAACAAAACAACAACTTAATTAAAATTAACAATAGTCTAAATAAATCAAGCAAGAATTGAAATCACAGTAATGAAATTAAGTAGAACAGTAGTCGAACCAAGTTTTTTTAGAAATGGAATTGAATTGAATCAATGACCTAGTGATCTAAGCAGTAATGAAGCAGCTATATGGCTAGCAGTATAACTAGAATTGTGACTAGTTGTGCAATAATCAAACAATAGTATAACTGAGAAATATGAATAGTTGTGCATTAATGAAACAACAATATAACGGAACAATATGACTACCTGTGGAATAATGAAACAACAGTAGAACTAAGCAATATGACTAGCTATGCAATAATGAAATAGCAGTAGAACTAAGCTGGTAGTAATGAACAACAATATAACCAAAAAGGGTCAAATAACTCATACAACTATAATTAAGTAATTTTGCAACGGAATTCTCTGTAAGACTTAATTAACCAACACTGATCAATTGGTTAATTTCTTTACTATGCTAGAAGGAGAACGCAATGCATGGAGATGAAGAATGTTGAAATCAGTCTTCCTATGGCCTAGAAGTCAATTGTTATGATAGAAAAAGAACCAAAAAAAAAAAAAACATTATCATAAACGGGATTGCACTTTTCTCACTCGAAGAACGCATTTTCCAATGATTCGTTAAAGAAAAAGAGTTGTAATTATATTAAATGGAAGTATGTGTTACAACTCCACCAAGTTCACAGGTTTCAATTCTGTAATTATTCATAACATGAAAACGTGCGTGGAGCTCCCGAAGGTTGGGCCCAGACCTACAGAAGCCTTAGCACTGAGAAAACTTCAAAAGATGGTTATTCAAAACTCTTTGTTACATCCAGGAATGTTGCAAAATATAATTAGACAGACTGTTATGGATTTATCTATTACAAGATTACTCTCATATTATGTTCTTTTCCATTTTAAAGGTGATCTTCGGGAGTTTCGAGAATGTATCTCAAACGATAGCCCGCTATGCGTGGCTGTCATTTGAGTTCTTGGACTCAAACCTACTTGTTCACCTTTTATTGGCCATTGGGACTGCTTTAAGACTTCTTGTTCTTGCATCCGTCGATTGGCTTCTATTCCCTATTGGTTCAGGCATCCCTAACTTCCTACAGGTAAAGGAAAAAAGAGTCAATTTCTTATTATAAACTGTCCTTTTTATCATTAGTTTGATTGTTCCCATTTTCATGATTTTTATTCCTTATTGTTAATGTGAAGAGGGATTTTCTTGAAATTAAAATATAATTTGAAGTATTTATAGGGTGAGAACCATACCTTAATCTGGGCCCAACATAATCCCCTGCTTACCTTGTTGCCTGTCCTCATGAAAACAAATGATTAAGATGTAACCGTGTTGAAGAATAGGAGGGGTAGGGCTTCTCATTGTGTGCTCTGAAGCCTCGTTTTATTTTTATGAGTGCAAAGGTAGTGCCTGTGACTCCTTCTGGAAACTCATAGTTGTGATTATACTCCTCAGGAGGAACCTAGGGGAGGGGATTCCGGTATCTGCAACCCAGCCAGGCAGGCCCCATGCTATAAACTAAGTTGTTGTATAAACAGAATCTGGAGGCAATAGCCTTGAGTTTCCTGTAATTGAATGGCTCCCTATTCTTCACATTATTTGTGGATGCCATCCACCATTTTTTAGCTACTACTATGGCGACTTCATGGATGTCTTCGAAGTAATCTCGTGCATTTTCGATGACATCTTTATGGAAAGGTCCTAATCTAGACTTCACACCCAACCTTCTCATGAAATTATGATGTTGGATGATCAGCTGCACGGGTTTCATAGGCTCTCCCCTGACCCATAGTTCCATATTATGTTCTCTTTTTTGAAAGATGTTGTAAGCTTTGGCCCACTTGATTTGGTTTTTAGCAAATGAAAGGAAAGCTTGTAGTTGTACATCTCCTATGAAGGGGCTAGGGTTGTTGTTAGTGTCATTTTATAAAAGAAGTTGTGCATGTAGAGCTCACATAAGAGGCATTGAACCTGTTCATCCTGGTCATTGCAACATTGGAAAAATTCCTCTACAGTCTTAAAGGAAGTGGATTTTCCTGCTCTCACAACTTTAACTTTCAGAAGTAGGTACCACTTTGTTAGGAATAGGGCGTAGTTAGTTTTCGGTGACCTACATGATAAAGCATCATCATATAGAGAGAAAATTGCAGAGATCTTCTCTTTGGCTTGCTCTACCTGCCTTTGTACCACTTTAACCTTCGCCTACTCTCCTCTAAGCTAGGAAAATGTCTCATATTTTGTAAGAGAGAGGTCAGTGAAATTATTTTGCAGTGCCTGATATTCTTGTAATGGCACTACCTCTTTCCTGTATTGTCTCAGTTCATGCCGTAATCACACTAGCTCATTTTGTAATATTTGTTTAGCAACTATCTTTACTAAATGGGCATAGGTAGGGACTCCCTCTGTTTGGATCCCTTTTTCCTCCAGAACTTTCTACTCAGTTTGGGTGGATGTTTCGATGTTGTTTGTTGCTTCTGTCTGCACTCCAACTTCGGTGGTGGTTGTCAAATTGGTTTGTGTTCTAGTTTCCATAGTATTTGCTGGTTCTGTTTGGGTCCCTACAATGGAGGTTTCTGCCTTTGGCTTCCTAACCCTTATTTCTTCAGGTGTTTCACCAGCTTCTTCAATTTGTCGCAGGTATTTCTTAATTTCTCGGTTTTTCTCATGTCTGAACCTTCACCTATTTTTACTTCAACAGGTGGTCGGGGAGTAGAATTCTCTTTCTCAGGGATAAGGACTAGAATGGTGTTTCTAATTACTTCTTCATAATTGACTTCAATATGAGGGTCCTGACAGGGAGGAGCGATGCTACCTCCTGGTGACAAGGGGATTATCTTTGTTTGTTCACTTTGTTCCACAAGGACAATGTCACTTGAATCAACATGTGATTCCAATCTCTCTTTTGTCTGACCTTCGACGTATACTTCATAATTATCAATGGGAGACAGGGCTTCATTCTCTTGTAGTTCCTCTTGGTCGGGTAGGATATTAGTGTGACCAGAGCTGCTAGGGGAGGCATTTTTGTTAGAAAATTCTTCTTACTCCCTTGCTTCTGATGAGTTTCTTAATTTGAAGCTTTCCCTTAGTTTCCCTAGGACTAGGGCATTTCCTCCTCAAATTCTTGTAAGGGTGCTTGGGATGGTTCTGCTCCATCTATGGTGTTCGAAGCTCCCTGGGGTGTTCTGGCCTATTTTTTCCTGTTTGACTCTGATGTTGAGGCTCGGTTTCTTTTTCTTTTTAGAGGATTTACCCTAGGATGCTCGGCTTCAGTACCCTCGAGGTCAACTTCTGGTTCCCGCACTTCAAGGTTGAAAAAATTGTGCCATGCAAGATGCTTCCTATCTAGCTCATGAATAATGATTAACTTTAGTAAGCCTTGGTGACTAACCACTGTTTGGGGCCTCTTAGATTTTCTTAGTCGAAAAGTAGTATCATGCAATATAGAATTTAAAAAGGCAGGAAGATTAATTGAAATTTTTTGTTTGAGTGCAACTAAGAGTTTGAGCTGTCGAGGTTTTACCGCTTCCCGACGTCCTTCGCATGTTATGAATATTTGGATGAATACCGCCAACTCTTTCCATGGCTTGTGTAAGGAAGCGGGGGAAATCTCTCTAGCCCTTCGTTCCAGTGCTTCGTTTGGGTCTTGGTATAGCGCTATTGCTTCCCACAGGAGTAGATGCTTTTATTCCCATCTCTCCCCTTATGCTGGTATTCCAAAAACTGTTGCTATGATCTCTTCTGTAATAGGTATGGTTCAGCCATTTACTTTGGTTTGCTCCTCCTGCAGATTTTGCAGGAATTCGATTGCAATTTTTGTGTTGTATCCTTGTAATCTATGCACATATGTCAGCCATCCAACTCGTTGGAGAATGGCACTCGCCGCTTCTGAAATTTGAAAATTCAACGGCTCATTTTGAAGAGTCTCTCTACCCATGACTGGTATGCTCTTCTCCTCTGGTTATTTCCTAGATTTTCTGTTTTGTCTAGGTGCTGTGTGTAAGAGAAAAAGAGATTTTGGTTCTGTATAAAGAGTATCACACCTTAATTGTATCATTTACTGATGCGTTTGACGAGATTTGTGCAGGGATTTCGCCTGCTTGCCATATTAAAGCCAATCATAGCCAATCACACCCCTCACCCTTGAGAAAAGGGCACCCACGCCCTCAGGTACTAGAGGGATTTGACCAGTGATGAGTGCACGCATGGGGATGTCATATTTTGGTAATTTTGTGCGTGGAGAATCGACAGTTAAGTAATTACTTCATGTGCAGCAAACGATCAAATTTAAAATTTTTCATGACTGAATCTTATGCGGAGAAGGCTGAGACGTGAGAGAAAAAAGTATTTTCATTATTACGATATGATGTCTTTGTATGATTAGAAATTTGTGACGGAAGAAAGATTTAATCAAGTATTAATTGGCATTGTCATTACCAAGCTCGAAATATATAATCAAATCTTCGTTATTTATTCTTATGGTAAGTCATGATTGTCACTAATTCGAATAATAGGTTTGTAGTAAAAGAAAGTGGAAAACAAGGTGTATGTAACAATATTTTGTTATTAAAGAAGCATTATTCCATACCACAAGTAGAGCCACTGCTGCCAGCAGGCATTCATAGCCTCGACAGGGTTGCCTTTTAAGCCGAAAAGTGAGCCATGATCCCTATCTAAGAATAGTTATATTAATGGAGAGATCGCCACGCTGGTATGGTGGCCAGGTAATCATGGTGCCATTCACTAGATTTGTAGCAAAATGATCAGGCCAGCTCATGATGAGACCTCCTGTCCTTCAACTTAGTAAGAAGGTCATTACCCTAGTGTGGTTGCCATAATGGGCCTGTCAATTTATTAGACTCTTATGAACATGGTAGGTTGGCTCGTGATGAGACCCCCTATCCTCTCTTAAGATATGTAAATGTAGTAATTGATTTTGTATTTTAACAATTTGATCCATTCGGAGGTCAATGTGCTGGTGTGGTAGCCAGATAATTACAGTGATTTTCACTAGAATTGTAACAGAGTGATCAAGTAGGCTTCTGATGAGACCTCATGTCCTTCTAATAGATGAGAAGGTCATTACCCTAGTGTGGTGGCCATAATGGGCATGTCACCTGTTCAATCCCTATGATCATGGTAGTTTGGCTCATGATGATACGCACTATCCTCTTTTGAGATTTGCATGTCACACAATGATTTCTAAGGGAGGCTCATTGACTCCTTAAGAGTGAGGGATGGTGAAAGAAGTAGAAAAACTAATACCATTAATATCCCTTGTTCCATTTCTTCATGTTGTAGGGCCATATTACTCGAATAGTTCAAAAATACATATCATTATAAGGTCCTGAATCGTTTGATATTATATTCGAACTATGGGTATGTTTTTAGCCTTTATGTTGATGTGTGTATAATATCAAATTCCTCTTTAAGAATTGTAGTATCACAAGACATCATATTTGGAATTTTACCATTTTCCTTCTCTCTTTTAAGTGTCATTCCCTGCTCAAGGTTATTCAACAAAACAATGTCTATTTAAGACATTGATAAGCAGCTGTTTAAAGATTTCTTGGAAAAAATGCTTACAAATGTTCAAAGGTGTTCAAAAAAATGCTAAAAAATGCTCAAAAAATGCTAAAAATGCTAAAAAAATATGCTAAAAAATGCTCAAAAAATGGGTATTTTTGCTGAAGGAATAGTCAGCTTGTTTAAATATGGAACAACAATTGTTTCCAAATGGAACAGCACAAACAGTGCAGCAAAAGAAACTGTTTAAAATTTGATTGAACCGCTGTCATTCAGAAATTGAACAACAGTTGTTCCAGAATTGAGTAACAAAATTTAATAACGTGGAAAAAAGTTGTTCAATTCTATTGAACCACTGTCGTTCAGGAATTAAACAACAGTTGTTCTAGATTTGAACAGAAAAAATTAAAAACATTGTAAAAAAGTTGTTCAATTCGGTTGAACCAGTGCTGTTCAAAAATTGAACAGCAGTCGTTCTGGAATTGAATAGCAAAACTTAAAACTGCGGCAAAAGGCTGTTCAATTTGGTTGAACCACTGTCGTTCAGAAATTGAACAGAAGTTGTTCTGGAATTGAACAAAAAAAATTAAAAACTCGGCAAAAAGCTGTTCAATTCGATTGAACTGTTGCTGTTCAAAAATTGAATAGTAGCTGTTCATAAACTAAACAAAAAAATTAAAAAACTCAACAAAAAGCTGTTCAATTCGATTGAATTGTTGCTATTCAAAAATTGATCAGCAGTTGTTCATAAACTGAATTGAAAAACATAAAAAATTAACAAAAAGCTGTTCAATTCGAGTGAACTACTGCTGTTCAAAAATTGAACAGTAGGTGTTCATAAACTGAACAAAAAAACATAAAAACTCAACAAAGAGTTGTTCAATTCGATTGAATTGCTGCTCTTCAAAACATTGAACAGTGGTTTTTCATAAACTGAACAGCAAAACATAAAAAATAAAAAAAAAAGCTATTCAATTCAATTGAATTGTTGTTTTTCAAAAATTGAACAACAGTTATTCATAAACTGAACAACAAAACATAAAAAACTCAACAAAGAGCTGTTCAATTCGATTGAACTGCTGTTGTTCAAAAATTGATCAACAGTTGTTCATAAACTGAACAACAAAGTAAGAAACTGAAAAAAACACAATCTTATAATGAAAAATGGATTGCAAATGGGACAAATATACAATTATATACATAATCTACAAGTGATGGTGTCAAACCTCTCATGTACTTGAGTTTGTGGGGTTGTCACCCCCTTGTGCCACAACTTGGATGGTGGGATCTTCTCGTGCCTGTTGAAAAAAATATTGCTTCCTTAGAGGTTTTTGATATAGGTGTACTCTGTGTCTGTTAACTCGAAATGTTGAGCCGGATCCATCTATTGTGGTCAGAGTGAGGGTACCATTGTTATGCACTTCCTGAATCTCATATGGACCAAGCCATCTTGTTTGCAGTTTTCTTGGAAAGTCTTGGAATATGGAATCATATAGGACTGCCCAATCTCCTTTTTGAAATCCTGTCTTTTTTATTAGGTTTTCATGCCACTTGGCTCGTTGTTGTTGAATGATCATTGTGTGTTGCAAGGCAAGAAGAAAGATTTCATCTAGTTCATTTATTTGTTGAAGTTTTTTAGTTTGAGCATCTGTTAAGTCCAACACTACTTCTTGGGCTATTCTTAGTTTTTTAATTTCGAACTCAATTGGGAAGATAGGTTCTCTCCCAAATACTAGTTGATATGGTGAATATCCAGTGGTATTTCTCCAGGTTGTTTGATAAGCCCATAAGGCTTCTGGCAGTCTAGTGGCCCAGTCCCGACGGTGTGCTGCTACTGTCTTGGTAAGGATTTTCTCCAGGACTTTGTTAGTGCTTTCGACTTGTCCGTTTGCCTGTGGGTGGTAAGGAGACGTAACTTTGTGAATGACATGGTGATTTATTAAGGTAGATATGGTGTTATTGCTTGTGAATTGTGCCCCCCCATCGGTTATCACTTCCCTTGGTAGGTCGTATCGTACAAATAGTTCAAAGAGAAACTTAATTACTCATTCTTCCGTGGCTCTTGGCAAAGCTACTGCTTTCGCCCATTTGGTAACATAATCTGTGGCAAATAATATGTGGGCTTTCTTATTTGATGGCAGATTAAATGGCCCAACGAAGTCCAATGCCCATCGTTCAAATGGTTCCACCACCAATTTTGGTTGCAGTGGAATTTCATCGGCTTGGCCTAGACGACCCATCCTTTTGTAGCTATCATAGGCATGAACATACTTCTTTGCACCTTTAAAAATCGTAGGCCAAAAATAGCCTAATTACAGCACTTTATGCCCAGTCCGCCGGTCTACAAAGTGACCACCGCAGGGTTCATCATGACAGGAACGTAAGATGTCATGGACTTCGTCTTCCCTTATGCATCGGCGTATATGCATACCAGCCCCTATATGAAATAGGTATCCTTCAATCCAGGAGAATCGTGAACTACGTTGTACAATCAACTTCCGTTATTTTGCCGTCAAATGTTTGGGTAGCTTTCCAACTACGAGATAATTTTCCACATCTGCGTACCACGAGGTTTTGACTGCTATAGCAAATAGGTGTTTTTAAGGAAATTGATCGTCGACTGTTAATGTGTTATATGTTTTGGGGACTCACGACAGGAATTCTGCGACTACGTTTTCCTTCCCTGGACAGTCTCTAATTGTTATATCGAATTCCTGTAATAATAGTATCCAGTGAGTTATTCTTCCATTCATGATTGGTTTATTCGCTAAATATCTAATACTAGAGTGGTCAATGTACATGAATACTTGATATCTCGTTATGTAGTGCCTAAATTTATTGATAGCATAAATTACAACCAGGAACTCTTTTTCGGTTACTGTGTAGTTTAGTTCTGTGGGAGTAAGATTTTTGCTAATATAATAGAGATCATATGGTTTTCGGTCTTCTTCGTGGCTGAGGACTACTCCTATTGTTGTATCAGATGCATTAGAAGAGATATGAAAGGGTAGTTTCCAGTTAGGACCTTGCAATATTGGTGCTGTGAAGACCAGCTTCTTTAATTCTGTAAAAGCAGTGTCACATTTTTCAGTCCACTGAAATTCAACATTTCTAGTTAAAGCATACAGAGGTGCAACTATCTCTGAGAATTTTTTTATAAATCTACGATAATATCTTGCATACCCCAGGAAATTTCGTACCTCTGTTGTGTACAAGGTGTGTCCATCAGAAGGATTACCTTTATTTTAGCCGAGTCTACTTGTATTCCTGCTGCAGAAATGTAGTGGCCTAGGATTACCCCCTCAGTCATCATCATGTGGCATTTTTCATTACTTTGACAAAATATAGTAGCAATACATCATTCTAATACCTTGTCTAATGTTTCTAGTGCTTGATCAAAATCTTCCCCATAGGGTGTAAAATCATCCATATAAATTTAAAGTCCTTCATTTATTAAATAAAAAAAAAATGCTAATTATGGCTCTTTGAAATGTTGATGGAGCATTACATAATCCAAACGGTAACACTCTGTAAGCGAAAGTGCCCCATGGGAAGGTAAAGGTTGTCTTATCTTGATATTCAGGGGCTATTTGTATCTGATTGTATCCACTAAATCCATCAAGAAAAGAAAAAAAACATTTTCTAGCTAATGCGTCAAGGACTTGGTCAATAAAGGGAAGGGGGAAATGATATTTCTGAGTTGCTTTATTTAATTCTATATAATCTACGCAGATCCTCCACTTCCCATTCTTTTTAGGGACGACCACCAAAGGGGAGACCCATTTTCTGTCTGAGATAGGATAAATAAAATTTAAATCTAGGAGCTTTTGGAGTTCATTTTTTATAATTTATTTTAAATGGGGATCCAGTCTTTGTTGCAGTTGTCTAACAGGCCATGTCTCTCTATCAATATATATATGATTTGTGCACAGCTGTGGGTCCAAGCCGTTCATGCCTTGGTAATCCCACGCAAATGTACCTTGGTGCTTCTTAAGGATTTTTACAAGTTTTTGCCTTTGGTTGTCAACCAGGCTACCGTTAATATTCAAAATATTTCCTGGTTTGATTTCAATAGGTATAATATTACAAATAGTGGTTGTAGGATTATATTGGGTCTCAAAGTTTGTCACAGGATTTTCTTGCCCTTCATGCTTGAGGATTTTTTTCATCATTTGGCATTTCAAATTTTCGGGTTTGGGAGGCTAATTGATAATGTTACTAATTAAATCATCTTTATTTTGATCTTTAAATTCGAGAGCCTCTACTAATGTGAGAGGTGGACGGATATTTTGCTCCCAATATGTATCTGGGTGTTTGTAATTTTTTTTCGTGGGCAGACTTGGTTTGGCAGGCAGATAAATAACAATATTTTTTACAGAATTGCCTCTAGTGGTAGTCATGCTTCCTATTGGGAAGCTTATGTAAGCATCTGGCGTGGCCAGCCAAGGCCGCCCAAGAATCAATGGGTGCCCTTCCATCCTATTTTTTGGATTAATAACTAAAAAATCGGCAGGGTATTCCCATGAGTCCACTAAGACCATAATTTCTTGCACTATACCTTCTGGTCTAATAACAGATCTATCAGCTAATTCCAGGAGTGTGGCTATAGGTTCTAGGACTGATATGTCTAGTTTTTTACAAGCTCATGTAGTTAGGGTGTTAATGGCTGCCCCAAGGTCAACCAATGTGTTTGGAAATGAATGTCCAGAAATTTGTACGGTTACAATGGGGTTTCCTAGGTCTTCATATTTCACAGGTGGTTCTCTACCTAACAGTAAGTCAGATAGAGTTCCTACTACATGAACGGTAGGTGCAACCATTGTTTTCCTAGCTTTCTTTTTTCCACATAACTCCTTGATTGTTTTTGCATATATGGGAATGTCCTGGATGGCTTGGAGAAGAGGAATTTTAACACAAAGGTTTCTTAATTCCCCCAGGATGTCAAATTATGAGTTGGTTATAAGTCTGGGTAGCTTTAATCTCTTAGGAAATGGTGGGGAGCTATTTTAAGATCTTTAGGTCTTTGTTGTTCAATTTTTTCCTCATCTTTACCTGTTTTTGTTACCTTTGTTGAGCTAGGCCCTATGGATGTTTCAATTTGGGATTGAGATGGAGTTGTGGCCTCTACGAGAAATATGGTACGTCCGGATATTAACCTCAATTCGTTACATTTTTGTTGTTTGTTTTTGGGTTTTGGATCCTCTATGATCTAAATTGATTGAACTAGTATATTATTGGGATTGGGATTGGTTTGGGCTGGTAATTGAGGTCGTATGGTAGGCTGTTGGTTATGTTGAATAGGGTAGGGAGCTGGTAATTTTTGGGTTCTTGCTCCTATCGGTAAATTTCCCATCCCCATAGGTCATTTCCAGTTCCAATTTTTGTTTTAACTAGGAGGATTTGTCCATTGGTTTTGATAGGGATATTTTGCCAATAAGGGGGAGAACTAGGGAAGTTTTTCCAATTACTTCTTGATGGATTTTGCGTAGGCCAGGGTGGGATAGGAAAGGCTTGGTTTGGCCAATTTGGGAATGGGTTTTATTCTTCCAAGTTGTTGCAGGGTTTTTCTGGTTGTACTGGGGCAATGGAAATTATTGAGGTAGGTCCTGCGATATGCCAAGTCGTGCCTGCCATTGCCGATGTTGATTCATTAAATAAAGTGGTTTTGTTTCTTCTTCTGCTTCTTTGTAGATGGCTTTTGGCTCAAGAAGTGAAGGACACTGGTTAGTAGCATGATCCTTAGTGCAGATAGCATATGTCTGGACCATGTCTAAAGGACACTCCCTCTGACTATGCTTCTTCCGACATTTTGGGAAAAAGATGGCCAGATTTTGTTTGGTTATTGCTTGTTTTTGTTTGGCTTGCAAAACATCAAGTTGCGTAGTCAAAGTGCCCAAGATGTCAGTTTTGAAATTTTCTAAAATATTTCCAAATTCTATCCTAGTTACATTGCCACTGGTCTGCTTAAGATCACGCCCAATAAGTCTGTTGTGTGAGCTACCCTGGGAGCATCTAATACGCAAGGAGATAATCTCATCATATTCTCCCTGATAAATATCTCCTTTTCCCATTATGTTAAGTAATTAAACCCATTCCTCCTTCATCCCTTTAAGCATTCTAGTTTTCAAAATGTTCTTGGACAATGTAGTATATGGGGATCTTTGTAAATTGTATTGAAATCTTTCTACGTATTCCTCTAATGTTTTATTGTCTTTTGCAGTCATGTTAAGATTTCGTATTTTAGGTCTCGGGTTCGACAATAGTCTTGGTATTTGGTAAGAAAGGTATTCTTCATTTGGTCCCAATTTTTTATAATTCGCCCTCCTAACCCGATGAACCAGCGGAGAGCCATCCCTTTCAAGGTGGAGGGAAATAATTTTAGTTTCCGTGGATTGGTTGTGTAATCATATCCACTGCATAAGACATCAAATTCAAATAAGAATGCATCACGATCTTCTGTGGTTAATCCATGAAGGGTGGGGATGTTATTCAAGGGAATGGCTTTCATAGGCGCATTGGCAGCATGATCAACTATGGCATACTCCAATGTTGATTTTTTCCTCTAATTTTGATTTTGATTATTTTCCATTTGATCAAAGAGGTGCCTGAAATATTCATGAATTTCTTGATCTGGAGGGGAGATTTTAATAGGCTTGGAAGGTGAATGTGGTGGGATTTTTACAGCACTTCCCTGATCTAGGATTATAAGAAGTTCTGTTTCGATTACTTCTTCAGGGGACTTAGGTATGTCTATGTGAACTTCTCCACTAGTTTCTCCCCTGCCTTCTTGCAAGTTGCAAGAGCCTCCCTCCTTTGAAAGGTCAATGTTTTGATGAATGGAAGTCTGCAGGCTTTTCTCAGACTCCTCTGTCTTGCTGTGAATCTCGACATAGGCTACAGATGGTGAGGCTTCCGCCTGAGGGAGTATGTTAGGATTTTGGATGGAAGTAGTTCTCGGTCCTATAGATGCATGAGATTCAGCTTTCTTAATGATTTCGTCTATGTATGTTGTCCTCCCAATGATCACCGGTACTTTGGGTTGTGGTTGCAACTGATTTTGGGTTGCTTCTATCTTTTTCTTAAGCATAAAACAAGAGCACCTATCCTACGGTTCTTGTACAATTTGCTGGCGGGTGGGCTAAAGGGAAAGCATGTTGCTTACCAGCATGTAGGTTCTTACCTTTCGTTTTCAATACCCAATTCCACACAGCAATGGAAAAAGAATGAATTAAAGGAGATAACTCTCAACACTCTCCCCAGAAATCGCGCAAAAAATTTGGGTCGGATAGAGGTGACTTTTTGTGACAACTCTAGTGTTCCTTCATTTAATTATCAACCTGGGGTAAGTCTTTTTATTTCAAGAGTGTCAACACAGTATATGCAAGTTAACTGGTATATGGATGCTCTTTGTCAATGTAAAGAAGGAATTACTAACTCCTGGAGCTTATTGATCTTAGAGAAGGTGTCTTAGATGGATCTTTAGCCTAAAGCTGAGTAATGGGATTTGGTGTTTCTCTACTAGAGCAAAACAACAGCTTAATTAAACTGAACAATAGTCTAAATAAATCAAGAAATAATTGAAATGATATCAATGAAATTAAGCATAATAGTAGTCTAACTAATTTTCTTTAGAAATGGAATTGAATTGAATAAACGACCTAGTGATCTAAGCAGTAAAGAAGCAGCTATATGGCTAGCAGTATAACCAGAATTGTGACTAGTTGTGCAATAGTGAAACATAAGTATAACTGAGCAATATGAATAGTTGTGCACTAATGAAACAGTAATATACCTTAACAATATGAATAGCTGTGCAATAATGAAACATCAGTAGAACTAAGCAATATGACTAGTTGTGCAATAATGAAACAGCAGTAGAACTAAGCCGGCAGTAATGAACAACAATATAATTGAAATGGGTCAAATAACTCATAGAACTATAATTAAGTAATTTTGCAATGGAATTCTATGTAAGACTTAATTAAGCAACACTAATCAATTGGTTAATTGCTTTACTATGCTAGAAGGAGAACACAATGCATGGAGATGAAGAACGCTGAAATCAGTCTTCCTATGGCCTACAAGTCAATTGTCATGACAGCAGAAGAACCAAAATTAACAAAACATTATGATAAACGGGATTGCACTTTTCTTACTCGAAGAACGCATTTTCCAATGATTCGTTAAAGAAAAAGAGCTGTAATTATATTAAATGGAAGTATGTGTTACAAGTACACCAAGTTCACAGGTATCGATTCTATAACTATTCATAACATGAAAACATGTGTGGAGCTCCCGGAGGTTTGGCCCAGACCTACAGAAGCCTCAGCACTGAGAAAAATTCAAAAGATGGTTATTCAAAACTCTCTGTTACATCCAGGAATTCTACAAAATATAATTATACAGAATTTTTCGGATTCATCTATTACAAGATTACTCTCCTATTCTGTTCTTTGCCCTTTTAAAGGTGATCTTTGAGAGTTTCGAGAATGTATCTCAAATGATAGCCCACTACGCGTGGCTATCGTTTGAGTTATTGGACTCAAATCTTCTTGTTCACCTTCTATCGGCCATTGGGATTGCTTTATGACTTCTTGTGCTTGCGTCCGTCGATTGGCTTCTATTCGATATTAGTTCAGGCATTCCTAATTTCCTGCAAGTAAAGACAAAAAGAGTGATTTTCTTATTATTAACCGTCCTTTTTATCATTAGTCCGATTGTTCCCATTTTCATGATTTTTTATTCCTTATTGTTAATGTGAAGAGGGATTTTCTTGAAATTACAATATAATTTGAAGTATTTACAGGATGAGAACCATACCTTAATCTGGGCCCAACATAGAGTATGAAGCTCTTCTCTTATGGTTACAAATGTTGAAAACCATAGGAGCTAAAAGGATTTCTATTCAAGGAGATTCCGAGCAAATCATTAGACAAACCAAAGGGGAATATCCAACCAAGAATCCTAGGCTAAGAGAATATAGGAATGCTTCCTTAGAGCTCCTAAAGAAATTTGAGAAATATGAACTTACCTCTATCCCAAGAGCTCAAAACATCCTTGCCAATGAACTAGCCTTTGCTACCAGCACATGCGAACTACCTCATGCCAATGGAAAATACACAGTAAAGGTCAGGTACAGGCCAATAGTCATTGATAACATAGATTATTAGCAAGTATTTGAAAATGAAAAAAAAATTGAAGAGTTCTTGCATCCCAAAACCAAGTTTGAAATTTCAAAGTCAGACTTAAACCATCAAGAGGACTATTTTGCTGGAGAATAAACACACAAAACAGAGCTGCCTTGTACTGCTGATATAAATCTGCTAGAACGCCCTCTTGAGGCAAAATTGTTTGAAGATTTAGATCAAAAATTCCTTGAGGTATTACAATGCAAAGATAACTCATTACCAAGAGGTCTTGCCCCCTTAGAAGAGTTGTTTGATTTCAATGATGTTGCTAGGAAGCCAAAAATGGAATCCACCAAGACAGATGTAGAAGAATGAAAAATAGGCAGTGTAGAAGATCCCAAAATGATAAAGTTGTCTAAAACTTTGCCACTTCACATAAAACATAAATACATTAAGTTGCTCAAAGAATTTAAGGATTTTTTTGCATGGGGTTATGAGGACTTGAGGTCCTATGACACAAACATTATTCAACATAAGATTCCTCTCAAGGAAAACCAGAAACCATTGAAGCAGAAATTGAGAAGAATAAAACTCGTCCTAGTGCCTCTAGTTGAGAAAGGAAATAAAGAAGATGTATGATGCTAGAATCATTATCCCACTTAGGTACTCAGAATGGGTTTCAAACCTTTTGTCAGTGAGAAAGAAAATAGGGGAGATTAGGCTATGCATAGACTTTAGAAACTTAAACAAATCCTCCCTAAAAGACAACTACCCTTTACCTAAGATGGATCATATACTACAAAGGATAGTAGGCTCTAAAATAATATCATTGCTTGATGTATTTTCAGGGTATAATCAGGTACTAGTACTTTTGATTCATGAGCACAAAATTGCCTTCAGCACACCTTGGGGCACCTTCATGTATGTCAAAACTCCTTTTGGGTTAATGAATGCAAGGGCCACTTTTCAAAGAGCCATGGACATTTATTTTTTGAAGACATAGGTTAGTTCATTGTAATATACCTTGATGACATCACTGTCTATTCTAAAACCGATGAGGGACACCTAGTTCACCTAAGAAAGGTCTTTGAAAAGTGTAGGAAGTATGGTCTATCATTAAATCCTAAGAAAACTATATTTGGTCTTCAAGAAGGAAAACTCTTAGCCCACATCATATCTGAAGAAGGTATTAAGACAGACCCAAAAAGGATTGAGGGTATATTGTAGATCAATCACCCTAGAAGCATCAAAGAGTTGCAATATTTCATTGGAAAGATGAACTTTCTAAGAAGGTTCATAAAAAACCTTGCAAAACTCCTAAGAAACATTACAAACATGCTAAAAAGAGAGATAGGAGTCAAATGGACTATAGAAGCAAAAATATCCTTTGAACTAGTAAATCAAGCACTTACCCAAACACCAGTTCTATTAGCCCTGTCTTTACCAAGGACTTCTTCATCTTCTCATTTACATCATAACACACTATTGCTGCAGTATTTCTACAAACTAACATCATGGCACAAGAAAAACCCATAGCTTTCTTTAGCAAGGCATTGAGAGCTTCACCTCTGAAATATAACATCATGGAAAAATGATCCTTTTCCTTAATCAAAGCATTAAATGATTTTAGAGTTTACATCTTGCATTCACATGTCATTTCTTTTGTTCCATATACAGTTCTTAAG
This sequence comes from Pinus albicaulis, assembly GCA_034641835.2. NCBI lineage: Eukaryota > Viridiplantae > Streptophyta > Pinopsida > Pinales > Pinaceae > Pinus > Pinus albicaulis. Next base: position 446,152,557 of record CM076573.1, read on the forward strand.
GACATATTGAATCAAGACCCTGATGGTAAAAGGGGTAAGTGGATTGTTGTCATATTAGAATATGATCTAGAAATCAGACCCACTAAACTGATCAAAGGACAAGGACTTGCCAAACTCATGGCTAAAGCAAACTTTCAAGCACTATACATAAACATGATACATTCCTTGGATGAACAAGAGCAACTGGCGACTCCATCTATTGAAGAAGCATTTCTGAACTCACTCTGATAAGCTAATATATTATACGTGCTTTTTAATCTAAATGCTCCTCCTTCTTTGTCCAAAACCAAAGCTATATTCTTGAAACTAAAGGCTATAAATTTTTGCATTCTAGACAAAGCTTTGTATTGGAAACATTCTGTTGGTATATTGCTTAAATGTTTACTTGAAGATGATGCAGATAGAATCATGCATGAGTTTCATGAAGGAGAATGTGGAGATCATCTCTACTGGAAAACCACTGCTAACAAAATCCTTAGAGTTGGTTTCTATTAGCTCAATCTTTTTCCTGATATCCACAAGCTAGTAATGACTTGCCATAAATGAAAAATATTTGATGGAAGGAGAAAAATATTGCCTTTTCCTTTGACCCTATCAGTGTTGAAACTCCTTTTCAACAGTTGGGTTTAGATTTCATTGGGGAAATCCACCCTACCTCCTCTTCCCAACAGAAGTGGATCCTCACTGCAACTGACTATTTCACCAAATGGATAGAAGCCATCCCTTTAAAGAATGCCACTGACTTAGTTATCATCAAATTCCTTGAAACCAACATCTTGTCCAGATTTGGTTGTCTAAGAAAAATCATCACCGATAATGCTGTTGCATTTAATTCCAAGAGAATGGTGGACTTTTGCTACAAGTATCACATCACACTAGGGAATTATACAACATATTACCCTCAAGGTAATGGGCTGGCTGAGTCCTCTAACAAAATTTTGGTGAACATCATCAACAAGCAGGTGGAAGAGAACCAAAATTCATGTCATAGAAAATTGGTGCATGGACTCTGGGCTGACATATTAACAAGCAATAAATCAATCAATATGTCTCCCTATCAACTATTGTATGGCATGGATGCAGTTCTCCCAACATCCTTGGGAGTTCCAGTGATGAAGCTCCTTCAAAAGGTACAATCAGAAGAGAATGATATGCAAAGGAGGTTGAACCAAACCATTCATTTGAAACAATCAAGGGAAGAAGTTTACAACAGAACACAAGAAGTGCAAGATAACATCAAGAAGATATTTGATAGAAGAACCAAGACTAATGATTTCCAGATTGGAGACAAAGTGCTGAAGTGGGATTCAAGGAGAGAGGACAAAGACAAGCATGGAAAATTTGAAAATCTATGGAAGGGTCCATACATCATCCATTCAATTATAGGTAACAATGCTCTCTTTTTACAAGAGCTAGATAGAACAATGGTGTTTGGAGGTCCTATCAATGGAAGGATGCTCAAGAATTACTTTTGTTAAAATTCCTAGTTTGAAGCTTCATTCATTGTACATAACATAGCTTGATGAAAGATTAAAAAAATGAAATACAAAAACAAAGAAAAGAAGAAAAAGGGGGCAAGTTTAAAGAAGAGGTACATCCCCATACCAAAAAGGAGTATTGTTGAAAGTGTGCAAGCCTAAATTCCACTACTGTTGAATAAAATAAAGTCTTGTTTAATCATTTATCCTAAGCATGATTAGAGATGTTTTAAATTTCTGTTGATAGTTTAGTGAAAGAAGATTTTCCAAACCATGTAAACCTGGATTGTAAGTAGATTATATTAGGAAAAGACATTTGGTTTCAATGCTCAAATTTGAACAAAAAGAGAAATAGAGGGATGCATAACCAATTCTAAATCACAACCCTAATGTTTTCTAGTTTTTTCTTATACAAAAATAAAGTTTGTGTGCAGCTTGTCCAAAATTCCATAGCCCATGACAAATCATATTGCTTAAACTTGGTTTGATCATGTTTTAAATTTCATGTTAGTGGGTTAGAGAATAAAAATATGTCAAACAACTTAATCTTGACACATTACTAGACTAGGTAGAGAATAAGAGAGTTCATCAGCCTAATATGAACTCTTGGATGACATAAGGGTACAAGTAGATAGTTTTTATTCTTTCAAAAGAAAAATATTTCAAGGGTTTTCCAATCCAAGTGCACCCAGAAGAAGAAAAAATCTTAGGTAAAGTACGATGCGTAGGTAGAACTGATATTGAAGAAATCATGTCTTTTCAAATTTTGGATATCATGGCTTCAAAGAACATGAGTAAAATCATCAAATGAAGGGAGAGGGATCTGCCAAGTACAAGTAAGGTACTGATCTTGAAAACTCAGAGATCTGAAATTTGAGGTTCTGGACACCTCCTAAAAAGGAGCTGCCCTCCCCAAGTGGAGCCACTGTTAGTCATCAATATTTTTCACTATTTGTAGACGACTATAGATTGGTTCTAGATTTCTGAAAAAACAAACCTCCTAGAATATTATGAGTTTCAGAAATCTCACTTCCTTCACTATCCCTATAGAAACTTCTTCACTATTCTATCAACTTTCCATTTCATGGTCACCCTGTCACTCCTGAAATACTCATGAGCTTATGCCTCTCATCTCCATCCTTCTTTCTTGCCTATGACCTCATTGGCGTACCTTTCCCCTGCTCATAACTCCACTTTCCCTCTAAGTTTTTCCTATAGACAACTCATTCCCATGTTCCCCAAGTTCCTCAAGCATTGATGGTCTCAAAAATATCTCTGTAGGCTCTTTAGACAATCAAGTACATTGGATTTTGGACCTTCAATACAACACTTTGACAAATACTCTATTTTTCACTTGAAGCCTCCAAGACAATTTTCAGTCAAGATCAGGTCAAAGAACCCTCCCACTAGGTCATTAGGGTTTCACATGTTTTAGGGTCATCATTAGTGTTTAAAACACTGCTTTTCCTTTGTTATAAGCTGGCTCAGATGTAATAGAAGGTCAGCACATGGTTATTCAAGAAAAACCTAAAGACTTTCCAAAGAAGACTATCCTACAGTTCAGAGTCTGCACATGAGGAGAATGGACAAGATTTGGCACTTCTATAGGACTGTTAAAGTTTCCATCAATAGAAGGTAATGATAAGGTATATGGTTTGGTCCTAAATGAAGACAACTTACATCAGAAGAAAGGGAACCACTTGGTCTTGAGGAAAACTAGGGTTTTTGAACTTAATGGAACAATTGAGTGCCAAAACAATGACCACTTGTAGAAATTACCCGAAGGAGACACACAATGACAAACATGAAGAAATTATATCAGAGACTATTGATGAAATAGGGAAAAGGTTGAGGTGAATTGGACAGAAATGAATTAACTTGAAAGGGCTATAGAGAACTTAGAAGACAACACTGATGATTTCTGTGAAGACTGCAAACATTTAAGGTTTTGGGAAAGTGGCCAATGAAGGTAAAAAACATAGTTGAACTCCATGGTGCAGGAAAAAGATGGTTTTTAAAGTGTTGCCATGACAAATCCTCCCAAAGGTGTCAAATGAGATTGTCATGCCTAAATGAGAAAAGGATGATGTTGAGCTCCAAGGTGGGAGAAAAAGAGGATTTTGAGGTTGTTGCTGTGTCAAAATAAATATATCAAATCTTCAAGATCAAAAGGAACACAAATTTCATGACTCCATGCAAACTTCCAGCCAAGGTGAAAAAGATAGATTGAGTATTGTAGTGGAAACCACAAAAATTTTTGAAGGTGCCATCATGTGTAACCTAGCCCTAAAGTTGTCAAAATTAACTTTTATGCCTCAAGCAGCAAAGGAGAAAGCCACGTTAGTGTTTTTTGTCACCTGCAAGCAAAAAGTAAAAAAGAATGAGTGAGAAACTAAAAAAGACTTAAAACATTAGGAAGTGGGTTTGCAAAGTTAAATATAATTCATAAGCCTATAAAAGCACAACTTACACTTCATATGAGTCATTATTCACTTGCAAAGAGTTATAAGTTTCAAGGAAAGAAGGTCTTTGAGTTTTCAAGTGGAAATTTGGCTAAGTGTCTTGGCACTGCGTGCCTCGAATGGGGCACTGAACCCTTAGCAAAATTTCCCCGTGTATTTTACACTGGTGTTGTGCACTTGGAACTGTGCGTTGCACACTTGGGAAGCTGTTGCACCCCTACCCGACAGGCCCGGTGAAGAAAAGTTTGAGCACTGCACGTGTGGGATTGGGCATTGTGTGCCTAGGATTGAGCATTGTGCCCTCAACCTTAGCACGGCGCTCTTGGTAAGAAAGGTTTTCCAAGCCCTGCAACCACTCACATTAATCCAAATCTCTTTCAAGTGTCCTCCAAAGGTTCTCCAAGCTCTGAAAGAGGTAAGTGGATGCCCTAACCACATTTTCAAGCTATTTAATGGTTTTTTGAATGGTAATATAACCCTAAGGAGGAACATTAGGCTACAAACTTGAAACCACTATTCTTGCCATTTACTTCATCTTCCTAGACATAATATCAATGATAGATAGAGGTGTTACATTGTTTGAAGATTGTTCGTTCTCCTAAGTTGTCCCTACACCCATTCCATTCATTTAATCAGTCCCTCCACTTACAAAGGCTGAAATTCCATTGCCATCCTTCATTTGAATTTGACATCAGCCCAAAGGTGTTTCAAAACATAGTTTAAACATATCAACAGAGGGTTGTCATTATGTTGTTAGCCTCTCACTCATTCTCTTACACCTATACCCTCACTCACTCATCCCATTCACTTGCAAAGCTACCTCTTCATTACCATCTTTTCATCTCATTTCCATTTACTCTCCAGGGTTTATAAAGGCAGATTTTACAATGTCAAAATGTAGTGGTAGTTGAGGAGAGGCCCAAATTCCAAGGAGGCATGAACACCAAGGAGGCATGATCACAAAGGAGGCAAGATAAAGATATATGGACCCCTAAACACAAGAGAGCAAGAGATAGCATTGGGGGAGCAACTCACTCTAGGTGAGTTGATTGCCATGGAAATAGACTATGCTAGGGAATCTTGGTTAGAGAGGGCAAATGTGCACCTAGAAGATCAGCTGGAGAAGACCAAGTGAGACCTAGACATGCAAAAGAAGATGGCAAGGCATTATGCCTTAAGAAACGAGATTGCAAGCGCCAAGCTCAAAAGAGCCCTTGGAAAGATTCAATCACTAAAGGTGACTAATGACGAAGAAAAAATTTACATTATTTTTAATGCGTTGCTACATCCATCAAAGACATGATCAGCAAGACAAATCCAAATTTTGGCACATTTTTGAAGTTTTTAAGTTTTTGACTATTTGGAAGGGCCAAGCGCGTACCGCCACTGGCACTGTGCTCTTTTTTGGGCCACCCAATGAAGGAAAAATTTACATTTTTTTTTTTCATCAGATCAATGACATTACCCACACAAAATTTCAGCTCATTTGGAGCAAAAATGGTCTTCCAAAAGTGCCAAAAACATGCAAAAATCACCTTTCTACCTTATTTTCAGGCTTGGTGTTGCGCCCTTAGTAGTCTTGGAAGAATGGATATTTGAGAATTAGAATGGACACCAAATGAAACACCCAAGGCATATTTAAAAACTAGACAGGACATGCTTTCCAATGAGCTATCATCGAGTTCATTTGGATACCGGGAAGGCTTCCAAATATTAGCTCCAAAACATGCAATTTTTCCTAGTGCTGGGGCTACGCCCTTGGCTTGGCGTTGCAACCTTGAACCTTGGCGTTGTGCCCTTGCTAGAAAGTCAAAAAAATACACTTGGAGTTAATGAAAAATATATTTTATGGTTTTTGAGGCAAATCACTCCAAAGTTAGCCAAGGAGTTATGTTAGCATTTATTTTTGCATCTATTTGAGTTACAATATTTGTACCTTGGGCCTTGCATGGTCACAATGGTCAAATGCATTTATGATGTAGTTAATGACATTTTGGAACCCTAGTTAGTATTTTGGTCCTCCTTTGAAAGTTAAATATTGCATGGAGGCCTCATTGTAGTTGTTGGTTGATTGTTGATTTGAGCATAGACTCTGAGTTTTTGATGAAGTTTGGCTTTGGAGATTTGCAAATCTCTTGGATTGAATATCAATGGCCTAGAACATTCGTAGGATTCATGAGCTCTGTTAGATGGCGATGTTATTCCACTCTTGTTAATTTTTTCCTTTTTTTACATTATGTTCATGGTTTCTCTGATAATAGGACAAAATTTTTAGAGTTTGATATGTTATCTTGGCACCCTACTTATGTCTGCATCCTTTATCTCTATGTTTTATTCTTTGAATTTTAATTAAAGAATCCTTAAATGGTCTTTATTTTCATAGAAATGTGGTCTTAAATGGTCTCTTTGTCTGAAAGCAATATTTAGAGAATTCTTAACTGCTTTCTATGATTACTTGTTTGTTGTTTTGAGGGTTTTCTAATGAAGTCTAGTTGAAGAATTCTTAACTCTTCTTTTGTTTTAATCTTGAAATCTTTTCTTGTTTGAAGTATGTTAAAGGATCCTTAATTTCCCTTTAGACCTACTGAACTCACAACTTCATGTTCATTTCACACTCACTAAGCCTATTTAGATCCATTTGGCTTTGTTAACTTGCCCTAGAAAACACCCTTGACCTATTGCTGTAGTTTTCAAGACCTTTTGCAGACTCCATAGCCCAATGGTCTAAATCTCTCTTACTCTATCTGTTTTACTTGACAACCTTCCCAACCAAACAAGCAAACAAACAAAAAAACCTATCCTTATAACTAACCTAAAATCAAAACCCTAAAATCATACAGGTTACATCTTTCACACAAATATAGAAGAGCCCTCTGCGATTTTCAGTGTGTGTGATGCCGAGCTCCAAAGATTGGTTTGATGTTACCCTTTTTCAATTTGGTCTTCAAAATATGATAAATTACAGGGACCTAACAATCCCATCTTTTCAAACATCTAAATTTGAACATAATGCAATTTTGCCATGATGCTGAGAAGTGTGTTTTTGTCCAGCAATAGCATTTCCAAAATTAATATCACAGGTAAGCATACCAGTTAAACCATAGGCAGATCAAAAATCTAGATCTATTAATTCAATTTTGAAATTTATTTGTCGATTCCTTCAATTAGATTGAAATTCGATTTATTTAAAAAATAGAGTGTGAACTAATGCCTCTACACTTGCTATAAAAACACAGCCTTCACGATTTTCTGTGCGAAATTTAAATAGGATTTTCTTTCTATCATTTAAGTCAAGAAGTAGGATCTCATTAGTTTCCCACAGGTAGGCTTGTAGAAGGAATTTTAGAATGTGTTTCCTTTGAATTACTGAGTCGATATTTCGCAATTATTTTTAAAGTGCCAATGTTTCCTTTGAATTACTGAGTCATGATTTCCCAATTATTTTTCAAGTGCCAATGTTTCCTTTGAATTACTGAAATGAACACTGGCACTTGAAAAATAATTGGGAAATCTTGACTTAGTTATTCAAAGGAAACACATTCTAAAAATCCTTATACAATCCTACCTATGGGAAACTAATGAGATCCTACTGCTCGACTTAAATGACAGAAAGAAAATCCTATTTAAATTTCGCACAACAAATGGTGAAGGCTATGTTTTTATAGCAAGTGTAGAGGCATTATTTCACACTCAGTTTTTTAAATAAATCAAATTCCACTCTAATTGAAGGAATCAACAAATCAATTTCAAAATTGAATTAATGGATCTGGATTTTCGATCTGCCTATGGTTTAATTGGTATTCTTACCTCTGATATTAATTCAAGAAATGACATTGCTCGACAAAAACACACTTCTCAGCATCATGGAAAAATAACATTATGTTCAAATTCAGATGTTTAGAAAGATGGGATTATCAGTCCATTGTTGAACTGCTTCGATCAACCAACAAAACTATGAACTCTGATGCATTCAATCCACTCTTCGCCTAGTTGATCAATCTTAGAGGTTTATTCTCATTCCATGCATTTTCTATGGGGCATACACGATTAATTCAAATAACAAAAATAGAAAATGGAATTCCTGTTAACAAGACAACGTTGTTAAAGTTTGGGTGTAATTCTTAGGGGAAACACTTGGAAAAGGATCACCTCACACCTACAACACTACTTCCCAAGACCTGCACTATGAAATTCCTTAATGCACACACTTAATCTATCCGGCTACATGCCAACACATGAAATCATTCATAAAAAATGCAATCCAATCATCAATTCATGAAATAAAAATCAATTTCTCAGCACAACTGTAAAAATTTAGTAATTTAATCAAATGCACCTACAAATTAGCTCTATCTATGCTTATAGGAGCTAATCCAGTCGTGGTGGGTGCTTGTGACATCCAAAGAAGCTTAGGACTTACAGAGGCAGACTATGCTTCAGCAAATCGACTTCAAGAACTCATAAAAATTGACAACACTTCCAAAATCAAATTAACAACACAACATTGCAATTACAGCTTCGACTTTCATTAATGGAGGATTAAATCACAGCCTTTAGCCTTGATTACAAAAATCAAATTGCAATATCCACACCCCCAAACATATTACAATCCTTGGCCTTTATAGGCATCGTGGTTTCAGAAATAGCATCAGTTCTATGCGTTGAAAACCAATTGATATGAAAAATCCCTCAAACCTCGCACACTTAGCATTACAATCTTCTATATTTTAACTGTTTTATGTCGAAAAAAACCACATACTGATATAATAGCATGCCTCTATAAATTTATCAACTAAACGCATCTGTGTGGTTAATGGCCATATGGTTATACCATTGACAAACTGAAACTATTGGAGCATAGGCTGGAACATCAAGCTTCTAGAATGCTAAGCTGGAGCTTTAGGTATGCCGGATCAGAATTGGCTGGAACAATGAGCTGTTGGAATGCTAATCAAGTCCTATAGGAAATTCCACACTATACCCATAATGATAAGTTGACAATAGGCATGTAGCTCAAAATACCCAAATTAGGCATAGGATAGTAAAATCAATTATACTTGTAATTCTTTTTACCTTAGATATTAGTTGATGAAAGCCATATTGAGGATAAAGTGAGGAAAAATGAGTACATATTTGTTCAAAACAAAGTAAAAAAGGGCAAGGAAGGTAAATAAAAGAAGATAAAAGGTCTCAACATCTTAAATTAGTCCTTAGGTTGATAGTTGGTGATATTTAGGACATATTAAGGACAAAGAGGGAATAAAGGAATTCATATTTGACCATAACAAGGCTGTTTAGGGGCTTTTGAGAAAGCTGGAAAATTCTGAATTTTACATAAATTAGCCTCAATCCCCTTGAATATCTCCAAAAATATAAGTGATTTTGAAAAAATATTATAGGGTTACTAAATTATCTATACTGGGATCAAAAACCATGTTTCTGAATTTCTTCTTTCGCCTTCCTCTGCACGTAATTCGAGGTAGAACTAGGTAGTTTAGAATATTTTACAGATTTGGATAAATTGGGTAATTTCCTTCTAGAGACCCCTATGAGTAATTTGGGTGGAATCCAAGCTATGGAGATGTATCATGATATTATTTTTGATAATAACCTCTCCCGATTTCTCTGGAAGCACGCCGAAAATGCTAAAGCCCTAAATTAGGCATTCTCATACTTAACTAGCTTGTAAGGGATTTCAACGATGGAACCATGTGATAAATGTACTTCAAAAAAACCATCATCAATAAAACATGACAAAATCATAATTAATCATAGAGAAGTGAATAAACTACTGATAATCAACCATAGAGAGTATTTGGCCAAAAGTGACAGAATTAGGGTATAGCATGGGCTAAAAACCTAGGGTTTTAGGGTATAAATAGTGATGCTTCATGATGAAAACATCGGCATATACGAGGCCCAACATCCCCCCATGCCTGCGGTTTTGCATGTCCTCATGCAAAAAAATACTTTACTTATTGTTAGAAGTGTTGTCATTGCTGGCAAAGGACAGCAGCAGAAGCAAAGGAGAAGACAGCAGGTCTTTGGTGAATGGTATAATAACATTTATAGGGAGCATGAGAAGAACAGAGGGAGAGTTTATTTATAGAGACAGGGCAGCAAAAAGAGAAGAAAAGCAGCGCAAAGGAGACAACATAGATAGCAAAGGAGACAGGTGGAAGAAGATTGTTGAAATGAAATGGTCGAGCAGCAGAGGCAGAGACAGAGAAAGGAGGCAGAACCAGATGAGGTAGAGAAACAGAGGCAGAGACAGAGAATACAAAGGCAGAGATGAAACGGTCGAGCAGCAAAGGCAGAGGCAGAGCCGTTAACAAACCAACATTGAAATGATTGCAGGAGATGCGGAACCATGGAGCAAGGGCGCAGAACTAAGAAAGGAACCAAAATTTCATAGCGAAAACCTAATGGAGTCGGGCATTCAACATATGGATGCACTGTATAGTAATGTTGAGAATGCTAGAGGAAATAGGAACGAAATTGGAATTGCTTTAACAAGAGTTAAAAATATGAACACTGGAACCCAGAGTCAAGGGAGGAACCTTGAATGAACAGTGAAACCCGAGTTGTTGAAAACCAGTGGGTTCGCGCGTTGGTTGAAGTGGTTAGTAGTATTGCCAAAATTAACGCGATATATTTCATTGGTGGACATGTGTCCTTGGGTGGTATTTGTATACCACTTACATCGCGTAGTTTCTGAGTGTTAACCCTCAGCCAAAGAAAAATGTGATATTAACAATATCCGTTCGATCAAAGGTGTTGGGGAATCAACGGTGGTCACGATCGCACGATGGACGAGAGTTAACTCGAGGAAGGTAGCTGTGGGGCCGACATTTTAATTTAATAAATGGTTTTGATATTCAATGGGTGATATATATATATATATATATATATATATATATATATACTTTGATAAAGTCGAAAACCTATATGAAATAAGGTGTGTGTTGGCTTATATTAAAGTTAATACATTGGTCTTCACACCGGTCAAGGAATTATATATATATATGTTAATATATATTGGTTGGTACAAGATAATGGAACCATAGGCATGGAAGGGTATGGGAGTTAGTCGATAAGTAGGGTGGTGGTATATATACAAACGCAAAAGTAATGCGCTAACCAAATTTGTGGTTTGGACTTACAGTATATCATACGAAGGGTAATCCTGGAGCATATATATATATATATATATATATATATATAGTGGGTCGAACTCCACCAGGGTGAGAACCTTTGGTTTATTGAGCTATTAAAGGTTGATTTCATATATGTATGTTGAAATGAGTTGGTATGCGGATATATATAAGCTGAAGGCCCGAAACCTTATGTTAATGTTTGAATATAAACCAAAGTTAATACGCAAGTGGGACCCCCTACATGAAATTCTGAGAATCTTAACCCAAGTTGGAGGATACATAAAAACTGAAGCGGAAAGTTCATATATATGCAGCGCTTCATATATGTAGCACTTTATGGACAAGGGACCAAAGGTATAATACAAAGCATATGTATTCTATTATTGAGCGTGAGATCAAAATAACCAAAGGTTCTATTGTTTGGTGGGTGTGTGACACATCTGTTGGGCATGTGAGCCTACATTACAAAACTAGCCGACCTTGCACATATAATTTATTAAGAATAATAAATTCAAAATATAAGTTCTGCTCATCGGATTAAGACATATTTTATATGGATTTTACACCTCTCACAAAGAGGAATCCAACAAAAATATTAGCCTCTTAATCTGAGCATCATAACATGGAGTTTGGACCTAGTTGTCCAAATTTAACAAGGTGGGACCGAAGTCATGAATCACATCGGAGAAAAGTATGGCAACGAAACGTGGTAAAAAAAGTTCCGATTGAGGTAGCGGACCTGATTCACTTATAGACGATGAGACTTATATCTATTTGAATTCTGATTTAAATCACATTGGAGCGATTCATTTCATTAGAGCGATTCATCGCATCGGAGGTGAAAGAGTATCAACCAAACTGAAAGTTTTGATTGTGACTTAGCGATTGGATGATAGTTGTCGGATTCACCGAGGGATGGACGGAAAAGATGATTCAATTGACTATATGGTGGGACTTTGCTAATCGCATCGGCGAAAATCTAACGACCAAATCACGGGAGCATTGTGAATGTTGCGATTGCGATTGAAATAAATGAGCAGAGTATAGCTGGCATGTGGGGTCCATTAAAAATATAAGACTAACAACAGGTTTGCTCCAAGTTTATTAAACCAAAGCTAAAGAGGAAAGGAAAGCACAATGACATATATATATATATATATATATATATATATATATATATATATATATATATATATATATATATATATATATATATATATATATATATATATATATATATATATATATATATATATATATATGTAAAATGATACATACATATTTCCATATGTGAATAGTATATCATCGCATCGGAGAATAGAGCAAGTTCAGCAAGTGGGCCTGTAAGGGAATTTTATGTATTAAAATTTTTTATTAGTGTTATAACGCCGAGAGTTGAATTGCACAGTTACATGTATGCAGCAGTTACACCACGACAGAGAACAGGAGAGCAAGCAGAGCCGAAAAAGACAAACACAGTCACAGAAAATACAAATACGCAGTGATCCAAAACGCTGAATGAGTTGAGCTGGAGTTCTCATTGTATTTGAATGTAAATGTTTTAATTGATTTATATTGTTGTGATGCACTGGAAAGTCTCCTTAGGAAATAAAACTCCACTATAAAATTGAAAGTTGTATATATTGCAGAGATTTTCTAAATGAGATGGAAAAAGAAGTGAGGTGGTAGAATGCAAAGATTCAGGGCTATTCACTTTGAATTCCCTGTGGAATACGATTTTTTATGAGGAAAACGGTATAAATCATATCACATTGACATGTAGAGAGAGGTTAGAGAGTGCAAAGTATGAAGAATTGAGGTAGAGAAGATCAGAAAAAGGAGGAGCAGAAAGAGATGCTACAAAACAGAGCTGATATCTGAGGTAAATCAACAAATATTTTCTTTTGATTGAGTAAGGAAGTTGGAGCTTCCCTATCAAGTTGAAGCTTGATAGTTGTCAGTTGTAGCTGACTGAGGTTGGAGCCTCCTGTAGGTTGGTGCCTACAGAAAATCAGTGGTGAGAGGGAGTTGGAGCTTTCATTTGCATCACAACTATAATAATATGTGGTTTTCTCCCTTTATGGGTTTCCACTTATATCTGTTGTCTCTATGTGTATTGCCTATGTGTTGATATGTTCTATCCAATCTGCTTAATTCTTGTTGCTCTCATAATAATTTTGGTATCACATTAACTTAATACTTGCTGCAACATATTAAGACTGCTCACATATTAAAGTTGGTTATAAAATTAAGTTGTAAATCATCTTGATGAAATGTTTGAAAAGCTCATGTATGTGTTAAACTGATTCACCCCCCCTCCCCCTTCTCAGTTTAACTAAGGATTCAACAATTGGTATCAGAGCTAGTTCCTTTAGTACCATTTTAACCACTGAAAGGAGGTCCTCGGTCCCCACGATGGCTAGTCAAGAAGGAAGCTCAACCAATAAAGCCCCTTTTTTCACTGGTGCTAATTATGCCTTCTCGAAAATCAGAATTAGAGCATACATAATGTCTCTAGGAATAGAGGTTTGGGCTGCTGTGGAATTTTGATATGCCCCAAAGGAAACTGACCCAGAGAGAGAAGCTAAACAATAATTTGTAGCAAATGCAAAGGCCATGAATGCAAGCTTAAGTGGACTATGTCAGGCTGAATTTAACAAAGTAATGCACAGCAAGACTTCCAAAGATATGTGGGATACTCTTGAAAGCATCCATGAGGGAAATAAAAAGGTAAAGATAGCCAAACTTCAAGTATATAGAGCTCAGTTTGAAAATTTAAAAATGAATGATGGTGAGGATGTTGGCAGCTTCTTCTTAAGAGTTGTAGAAATTTTTAACAATATGAAAGCTCTTAGAGAAAACATACCAAAAAGTGTAATTGTACAAAAGATTCTAAGATCTCTTCCACCCAGTTTTAATCCCAAGGTGTCTGCAATAGAAGAAAAAGCTGATTGGGAAACCTTGACCATGAACCAGTTACTTGGAAATCTAACAGCCTATGAGATGAGACTCCCACAGAAGAAGCCAAGTGTGAGGGAGGCAGCTTTTAAAACAGAAAAGAAGAAAGAAGAAAAGGAAGATATATGTTCTTGATCTGATGAAGAAGAGGCCAATTTTGTCAAGAAATTGGATAGAGGCTTAGGTAAATATAAAGGTAAACTTCCATTCAAATTCTTTAACTGTGGAAGAGTTGGACACTATGCTGCTAAGTGTCCTCATAAGAAATCTAGGAATCAGGCTCATGAATTAGAGAAAACTACATCAAAAAACTGGCAGAAAGAAAAGAAATTCAATAGAAAATCTTACTATGTTCAATAAGACAGCAGTGCATCTAAAGACTCAGATGAACCCTCAAGTGAAGAAAGAACCTCTGAATTTTTATTGATGGCCATAGAATAATTTGAAGGACTCCTTCTAGAAGATGAAGAAGAAGGTGAATTTGACCTTGAGGAGGAGCTAAGAAGTACCCAAGAGGAGATTGACAGACTCAAACTAAAGTGAAGAAAACAAAAGGACATTCTCTTCAAGTATGTAAAAGAAGAGAAAAATTCAGAAGTCCTCATGCAGTTGATGGTAGAGCTTGAAGAAGCCAAGAAGATAGAAGACATGTTACTTAAGCAAATCAAGGATAAAACTCAGGAACAAGAGAAGTTGGAAGAGGAAGTAGTATGTATGAGGAAGAAATTAGAAAATGCTCAAAGGAAAGTGTCTATAAATTCTTCTCAAACAACAAGCTCTGGTGAGTTGAACGAAATTCTGCATGCTCAAAGATCTCCTCTGATAAAAACTGGGATAGGCTATGAAGGAGAATCAAGTAAAAGTAAATAAAAAGAAAACAAAAATATTATTTTTGTAAAATCAAAGATGGTTGATGAAGCAGCTCAAATAATTCCTACAAAAGAAGAAACATGTAATGAGGGAGACAGAAACCAGAAGAAACCTCTAATAACAAAGAATGAAATAAATACTCAGAAAACACAAAAAGGATCATATACCCCTGAGTATGTCAAATTTGGAAGCCATCAAAGGAGATTCTTACCTCCTACGAAAAATGCCACCTATTATGCCTGTCACAAGCTGGGACACATTGCTGCATACTGTCATACAAGTAGGAGCAATTCAAACCAGCAATAGATGCAAACAGTGAAGAGAATGTCTCAAGAAAACAAATGGAGAAGAAAACCCCACATTAGGTATGCAAATTGTTTCTATGGTTACTATT